>JBAMBS010000490.1:0-22441 GCA_037044455.1 Zygothrica quintamaculata
TGAGTCATTTCTTTTCATCGCATCACCTGGATAGCAGAAATGTCAGCCTTGCATTTCATAAGGGTATCTGCTAGTTGTTGAGCAGCACCGGGCCTGTACAACGTGCGTACATTCCAGGTACATACTCTCAAATCATTTGCGGTGGTCGTCAACGTTGTTTTATCTTTCATTGAGCTTGTTATTTTTTTATGGGAGGATCTTACGTCCTACGCCAAAACCTAATTTAGAGGCTCAGGGAACCCGCCACGCGCTTTAGTTCACCACCCAATGGTTATTGGATGGTAATCCAAGAGGAACCACGTGGAGGTAGTGCGTCGACTTGAAGAAAGTAAGCACAAGGATCATGCTGGCAATCACCAAGTTGAAAGCAATCAGTCACTTTGCCTTGGCTTCTCCCTCTCCCAATCCTGGCATGGATGAAGGAGCTACAAACTATACTATCAAAAATAAAAATCGGGCAAAGAATAAACACAGTCGACCTGATACGATCATCGTTAAATGCCCAGATTATGCATCATATGCGGACATGCTCAAGCTGGTCAAGGCGGCTCCAACGATGCAGAACCTCAAGAACAGCCAGCAGGGTATCAGGAAGACTGTTTCTGGTGACCTCCTGTTCCGCAGAGGAATTCCGATCCTTTTACTCACCAAGTGCACAGCGCAATAAAGGAGCTATTAAATGGCAAGGCCGAGGTTAGAGAAACGAGTGAGATGCTGCTTGTAGAGATGCATGACATCGAAGGTGATAGCACATACCAGGAGGTGATGGACGCATTATCCGCGAGCCTAGCGATCAAAATAGAGGCAGTACCCAAAATTTGGAGAGCGTATGGAGGCACACAAATTGCATCTATCATGCTGGAATCCAAGACCGCAGCAAATTGACAGATATGCGCAAAATACGAGTGGTGTGGTGAAATCGACAATCTTGTATGGCTGCAAGATATGGGCTGAGGCCATGGAAGTTACAACATATGGACGGAGTTGCAGAGCAACATACAGACGATGCGCACTTAGGGTCACCTGCTGCTATCGAACTATAACCAGTATGACTGCACTGCAGCTGCTAACAACTTGCTCGCAAACCGGTCCTGAAAGTATAGCCCACCTGCGATTGGAAACTTTAAGCCGATGGCAAGTCATATGGATTGGTGCAACTAGTGGCTTATACAAACTCTAGTCCCCTGGATACTACGGAAACATGGGCAGCTAGACTTCTACACTGCCCAACTGAAGTTCAGAAGCTACTTCTACCGCTTTAAGCTGGAAAGAAGCCCACTCTGTGACCACTGTGGTGACCAAGATGAAGACGTTGAGCATGCCTTCTTTCAATGCCCACTATATGAAGGTGTACGGGCCCAATATGAAAAATGCTTGGAAGCCAAGAAGACTGGGATGCAGTTGGCAACATGGCGGTAACAATAATGAAAACTTGCGCCACAGAGAAAGAATGCTCCGATCAGAGGAAGTGTTGGTCTAATGCCAAAAAAACACGGTCACCACCAGACCGTCAAGTATTGCCTGACAGCAATCCCGCGGTCTACCCATCCCAACTTTTTTATTCTTCTCCTACTGTACATTTTATTATGAAAATTGTTTCCACTGTTATCTTAATTTCTAAATAAAAACAAGTAAGAAATCTGTAGTCGAGTGTACCCGACTACGAGAGCCCCTTTGCCAGCATATACAGCTATACACTCACACATACATACAGTTTTGCACGTACTTAGCCATTGCGCGCGCCTTTCAGCCCCCCGCGCACTATACCACTGTTATTAATGTTCTACAACTTCCGTTTATAGCCCCTTTGCCTTATTGTGAAAAGAAGCAAAGCGGAGCTATTGGAAATGTGCAAAATCGAAAAGTATGTAACACATAGAAATAATCATCGGAGACCCCATAAAGTATATAAATTCTTGATCAGGACGACTAGCTGAATCGATCTAACCCTGTCCGTCTGTCCGTCCGTCTGTACGTCCGTCCGTATAAACGCCTGTTTCTCAGAGACTACAAAATCTAGAGTAACAAAATTTTAAACCTAGATTTATCATTTTCGTACGTACACGAATTTATTTTATATTTTTAAATTTCATCCCCTGACCCCCGCAATTCGAAAAAAAAAACGATTATGAAGCACAATTTTCAAATGATCAAATTTATTTTTGGCACACATCATAATTAGACCATTATTGATCTATGTTGTGAATCTGGGTAAGATTGATAAAAAGTCTCGGAAGTTATACATTGTCAAAAGTGGAGTTATGGGCCCCGGGGGGGTATACTAGTGCGCGCAAAATAAGAGCTACAGCAACGAAATTTGGAACGTAGATTTGTTATGTTCCTAAGCTATACGAGTTTATTTTAGATTTTTGAATTTCCTCCCCTGACCACCGCAATTTGAAAAAATCGTTATAAAGTACAATTTTCAAGCGATCAATTTTCTTTTTTGCACATGTACTAATAAGACTATTTTTAATCTACGTTGTGAATTTCGTAAAAATTTAACAATAAACACGGAAGTTATACAACATTAATGACCGCGCTATAGTGAGTGGGGAGCTAAAAGGTGCGCGCAATGGCTAAGTACGTGCAGATTTGTGTGTATGTATGAGTATGTGTGTGTATGGCTGTATATGTAGGTAAAGGGGCTCTCGTAGTCGGGTACACTCAACTACTTACTTACTTGTTATTGTTCAATCTTAACGAAATTCGCAACGTAGATCAGGAACAATCTTCAATCGGGTGCAAAAAGAATTTTTATCGTATAAAAAATTGTGCCTTATAATCGATTTTCAATTCGTCGTTAGTCGTCGGAGAGTGCAGACGTATTTTTCTTTATCGGGAGAAATATTATATTAAACTATAAATCAATTTAAAAACAAATAAAATAAAAAAAAACAACCAAAACAAGTATCTCTTGTGTGCTGAAGTGGTAATAACGCTGACAGCGCACAAAACAATGAGCCAAAACGATGTTTGGACCACGCGTCAACGTGAAGAAGATGAACGCCGTCTTTCTAAGCAGCGTAATAACGCTTACTTTTCATATATTTCAACTCAACCCACGCAAAACGCTGAACTTAATACCATCCAAATGAGGTCGCTTACCTCGCGCTCTCTAAGCGTAGCAACATCAATCGACAGAGCGCGGTCTTGCTCACCGACAATCCCAACAACAAACAACAAGCTAGTGAGCGAACAAAGCAGTTCTACCCCGCCGAACCCAACTGTACTAGCACCGTAACTTCTCTCTCAAACACAAGCGCTATAACAACAATTACTTCAACAGTAACAATCACTCGCCCGATTGCATCGACGGCTACAACAACTAAGCCACTACCGCTCTCTGCATTGTCAACAAAGAAAAGTTCTACCATACAGACTGGCATGGACCGCTACATTCAAATTAAACGCAAATTAAGCCCGCAAAACTCAGTAAAAGGGAATCAAGCCAAAATTAACTGCAAAAACTCAAATCATTCAACAACTGACGGTAATAGATTTGCCTACCTCGCAGAAAATCCGGACATACCTCCGTCCAACAAAGATCTCACTAAAGAACCTAAACCGCCACCAATTTTTATCAGAGAGAAGACCTCTAATTCTCTTACCAACAAAATAGTTGAGCTGATTGGAAAAGATAACTTCTACGTTATTCCCCTATCTAAAGGTAACATCCAAGAGACTAAAGTCCAAATCCAAACGGAGGATAACTTCAGAACGCTGACCAAAGTTCTCACCGACAACAATCGTAATTACTATACTTACCAATTCAAAAGTAGTAAAGGCCTGCAAGTGGTTCTAAAAGGTATTGAGCCGGATGTAAGCCCTACTAATATTTCAGAAGCGTTGAAGGTACAGGGCTTCAACACAAAATCGGTATTCAACATTCTAAATAAAGAAAAAAAACTGCAACCAATGTTTAGAGTCGAACTCGAACCGGATTCACACGCACTTAAGAAGAACGATGTGCACCCAATTTACAAAGTCCAGCTTCTACTGCACCGCAGAATCACAGTGGAAGAGCCGCACAAGAGAAAGGGACCAGTGCAGTGCGCTAATTGTCAGGAGTACGGCCATACAAGGTCGTATTGCACGCTTCGCCCCGTATGCAGATCATGTGGTGAGCTCCGCAATTCTGCAAGCTGTCCACGTAATACGGATGACTCCAGCACCAAGAAGTGTGGTAACTGTGGAGGTAACCATACAGAAAACTACCGAGGTTGCCCGGTATATAAAGAAATAAAATGCCGCCTTAATCAACGAACTTCCTCAGCACCACTAACAAGTAGATGGAGTAGTTCTATGCCTCCCCAATCTAATAGCAACGAAACTTTGGCTGGTTCGTTTTCTCGTTCCACCGTAAATGAAAACATCTCATTTGCAAAGACACTTAAAATAAATCCGGAATCCCTCGCAAACATTGTTCGTCCATCACGTCCAGCTCATGAGGCTCAAAAACAAGCCCAGCAACAAACAACAAACCATCGCAACAAACAACAAGCCATCGCAAAACAGCATCGAAACACTGATAATCGACCTACACCAAAACATGATAGAATTCATGACATTTATGCGCACGACAATGCAAGATCTCATGCGCAATCAAAATCTTTTGATGCAAATGCTTGCATCTCAACATTTAAAATAATGGCTGCGCTTAGAATAGTCCTGTGGAACGCCAACGGCGTAACACAACATAAACTAGAAATTACTCATTTTCTTCACAACGAGCATATTTACGTAATGTTACTTGCTGAAACACACCTCACAAGCAAGTATAATTTTCAAATACATGGCTACACCTTCTACGATACCTGATCGACTTCTCAGTAACAAAAAATATTGCTCGGTACCAGATATCTGCAGAATCTCTTATAGATTTATCGTCCGACCACTCACCTGTTCTGTTAAATCTTTCCCAACGCACAGAGATTATCAACCAACCGAAAAATTTACCATCCAGCAGAACAAACTGGATAAAATTTAAGAAATATATAAGTTCACACATCGAGCTTAATCCAAGGCTCCACAGTACAGACGACGTAGACCATGTCATCCAACATCTGGAGACTGTTTTCGTTACGGCAGCTCGCAATGCAACTCCCAAGACTCCAAATGCACCGCCTAGACAAAAAAGGTCGAACGCGCAGATTGAACAGCTACTTAATGAAAACGCGAGAATGGCAAACCCATAGATCGCCATCCGCTAAAGAATATATCAGAGTAGCCTCTCGAAGATTATCTGACGCACTAAAACAAGAAGAGGACTGCAGCGATCGCCAATACATAGAGAAATTATCTCCCTCTAGCACTAGATATCCATTATGGAAAGCTCACCCACCGGTTGAAGCTATTAAGCCCATGCGAAACTCTGCAGGCGAATGGGCTTGCAGCGATAAAGATAGAGCTACAGTATTTGCCACACTTCTACAAAACGCATTTCAACCAAACCCTGCAAGGAATGCATTTGTACTACCAGATTTACCAGATGACAGCCAGAGGACGCATTCTTCAATCTGGTTTAGTCCTCACGTCATAGCAAAAATCATAAGAGATCAACTGCAACCCAAGAAATGACCAGGATACGACCAAATAAATCCAAAAATGATCATTGAGTTGCCTCAATGCGCAATCCACACCATCTGCCTGCTATTTAACGCGATGACCAAATTTGGCTACTTTCCAGACAGTTGGAAAAAATCTATTATTATCATGATTCCCAAGTCCGGAAAAGATCACTCGGTTCCCGCATCATATAGACCCATTAGCCTTCTTTCGTGCCTATCGAAACTTTTCGAAAAATGCCTACTGGGGTACATTATGCCATTCCTGTATAGCCACAAGAAAATACCATCACACCAATTTGGCTTTCGCGAAATGCACGGCACCATCGAGCAAGTAAACCGCATAACATCAACCTTACGCACGGCATTCGAACACCGAGAATATTGCTCAGCTATTTTCTGGATGTAGCTCAAGCCTTCGACAGAGTCTGGCTAGATGGGATAATGTTTAAAATCAAAGCAACGCTTCCAAAGTGCACTCACAACCTTTTAGAGTCGTACCTCTACAAACGAACTTTCTCTGTGCGATGCAACTTGGCGATGTCAGAAGTTCACTCGATAAAAGCTGAAGTTCCTCAAGGCAGTGTACTTGTGCCTACACTGTACTTACTGTACACAGCTGACATTCCAACAAACAGCAATGTGGTTCTATCTACATTCGCCGACGACACCGCGATCATCAGTTGCTCCAAATGCCCTATAAGAGCAACAGATCAACTAACATCCTACCTGGTTGACATCGAGAAGTGGCTGTCAGACTGGCGAATAAAAATCAATGAGCAGAAATGTAAGCACCTTACCTTCACGCTCAACAGACAAGACTGTTCCTCGCCGTCACTTAACGGCACATTAATCGCAAAATCATCGGAGGTTACCTATCTCGGTGTACACCTTAACAGACGGCCTACTTGGCGCAGCCACATCCAGAAAAAAAGAACATCCCTGAACCTAACGGCCAACAGTCTCCACTGGCTCATCAGGTCTTCCTCTCCACTTAGCCTCGACTAATGTACAATTCAGTCTTAGAGCCGATATGGACTTATGGCTCCGAGCTGTGGGGGACTGCCAGTCGCAGCAATATTGACATAATTCAAAGGGCTCAATCCAAGATCCTAAGAACTATCACCGGGGCACCGTGGTATGTTCGGTACGAAAACATCCACAAGGATCTCAACATTCCTCCCGTCAGAGACGTTATAGCCCAACTTAGAGCTAAATACCAAACCAAACTCCGAACCTATCCAAACCACCTCGCGAGATATCTATTGCGTCAAGTTGACTGGTCCCGCCTTTGTCGTAACGACATGCCAACCCAGTGAATATTATTTAGGGCCCACAGATTACATCCCACTAACAGTCGTAACTGGCACATAATTAAGATATAAGATTCGTTATACTATACAGTGTGAATAGCTGGTCAACAGTGGACCTGCCTGGTCTGAAACCACACTGATAAGGTCCAATCAGTGTTTCAGCAAATGGTTGCAGTCTTTCACACAGTATGCTCGTCAGGACCTTATATGCTACTGACAGTAAGGTGATGCCACGGTAATTTTCCCGTAGTGTGGCATCACCCTTCTTAAGAACAGGACAGATCAAGCTAAGGTTCCAATCATCGGGTATGCTCTCCACAAGCCATACATTGCACAGAAGTTGGTGCATACACCTTTCCAACCTATGGCCTCCTGCCTTGAACAATTCAGCTGACAAGCCATCAGCACCTGCTGCTTTATTGTTCTTGAGCCGCTATATTGCAGCCTCGACTTCATGATGGCTACGGATTGATATCTCAACTTCATCATTGATTGGGGTTAGTGGATCACTTTCTTCTGCGTCAACATCCAAATCATCGCCCTCCAAAAGACTTGAGAAGTGATCCCTCCATGACCTTAGCGTGACCGTAGCATCTGCGACCAGGATTCCGTCATCATCTCTGCAGATCAGCCGTCCACTTTTATATCCTTAGGTAAATCGCTTCACCCTCTGGTAAAAGTCTCGGGCATCATTTCTGTTTCTACTACACATGATACGGCACTCTTGGTCGTACCAGCTCAGAGAGTCGTGTGGAGAATTCATCCTTCGTCCGTTGTGATTGCAACTTTTCGATATCTAGGTTTCTTGACATACTTCGACGTGCGATTTTCGCTACACTGAGGCGTGCGCGAACCTTGGCTGCAACAAGGTAATGGTCTGAGTCATTATTAGGACCCCAACAAGTTCGCACATCAAGTATGTTAGACGCATGCCTTGCATCGATCACAACATGATCGAACTTATTACGAGTCAGTCGATCAGGAGAGAGCCAGGATGCCTTGTGTATATCAAAGTGGCGAAATCCTGTACTACGCACTACCATATTATGCGCCGCTGCATAATATGACCATTGCTCGAGGTGGTCTCATGTAGGCTTTCCCCGACGGTTGCACCAAAGACTCCTTCTCGTCCAATCTTGGCATTAAAGTCTCCAAGCAGGATTTTAATGTCATTAGTTGGTCAGCGGCCGTATACACGGTCAAGGTCCGCATAGAAGGCTTCACACTCGTCTTTGTCTTCCGTTGGGGCATGTGCGCAGATCAAACTGATATTAAAGAATTTGCTGTAATCCGGATCGTTGCTATTCTCTCACTTGTTGGCACAAAGTGAGATACTCGATGTCGGAGTCTAGCTCCCACAACAAATCCGACCCAAATTCACGTCTATCAGGATGGCAGCTGCAGTATATGTCAGAGTTATTCCTCCTAATGCATCCCTGTCTTTTCCATCGCATCACCTGAATAGCAGAAATGTCAGCCTTGCATTTCATGAGGGTATCTGCTAGTTGTTGAGCAGCACCGGGGCTGTACAACGTGTGCACATTCCAGGTGCATACTCTCAAATCGTAGTCCTTTTTCCGTTTGCGGTGGTCGTCAACGTTGTTTGGTTTCCATTCCGAGGCAGTTTTAGCATCTTTCATTGAGCTTGTAGTTTTCTATGGGAGGATCTTAAGTCCTACGCCAAAACCTAATTAGAGGCTCAGGGAACCCGCCGCGCGTTTTAGTTCACCACCCAATGGGTATTGGGTGGTTATCCAGAAGGAACCATGTGGAGGTAGTGCGTCGACTTGAAGAAAGTAAGCACAAGGATCATGCTCACAATCACCAAGTTGAAAGCAATCAGTAACTTTACCTTGGCTTCTCCCTCTCCCAATCCTCCCAAAACTCGGAAGTTATACATCATTAAATGTGGTGTTATGGATCCCGGATGGGTAAAGTGGTGTGCGCAAAATAAGAGCTAGAGCAAACAAAATTGGAATCTAGATTCTCTATGTTTGTACGCTTCTCAAATTTGTTTTAGATTTTCGAATTTCCCCCCGCAATTCGAAAAAAATTGATCATAACGCACAATTTACAACTGTTCAAATTTCTTTTTGGCATAAATTTTATATAAAGCAATCTTGAACTACGTTTTCATTTCTGTTAAGATTGAAAACTAAACACGGAAATTACAGAACATTAAGTATCGTGCAATTCAGCGCTGGGTATTGAAGGCTTAAAGTACGTGCAGAACTGTGTGTATGTTATTTTTTTTTTTCAACTGGGGCGCCAGTTGGGATGAGAATCTTCTTAAGATGTGTCAGCCCGTGACGACAACATGCACGGTTCACAAGAAACCATCTTATGCGCATACGTACTAAGCTCACCCCACGCGACTCACCACTTTCCCCGCGGGATCACCGCAAAGTATTACTTCGCGGTTAAGGGTTGCCCAAATAAGGCACTCTCCGCCACTCGTCGCTCCTTTTCTCATCTTCTCAGATCACTCTGGATGCTTGTTATTATGTAGTTGATGCTCGCCCACTGTTCATTGCTCCCCGTCATGCATCAACTCTTGGCAGATCTCCACGTTTATCATTGTATCTGGTGCAATGGTACAACACATGCTCTGGGTCTTCTATGCACCTCGGACAGGTTGGGCAATCGGAGATATTTTCGTGCCTGTACCTGTGCAGAAACTTCCTACAGCCGCCATGGCCTGTCAGGAATTCAGTCAGGTGGAAGTTGGCTTCACCCAATCGTCGTCCAAGCCAGAAATCAATGCAAGGTATCAGACGAAACGTCCATCGTCCTTTTGTCCCTGCTTCCCACCTCGCTTGCCATGTAGCCGCAGAGTTTAGTCTCTCCATCCTCCGGATAGTATCTACGGGTATTGTGCTCCCGTTTTGTGTGCGCGTCTTGTGTATTGCCTGCATTTCATTTGCTAGTATGTCCACTGGGATCATACCTGCAAGGACAAGTGCAGCATCCTCGAAGACAGTTCTGAATCCGGATATTACCCGTAGTGCTGCCAACCTCTACAGCGTCATCAATTTCCTTGCCAGGCACTTGTTTTCTGCTACTTCTGATGCCCATTCGGGTGCAGCATATAGCTGTATTGAGGCAACTACACTCGCCATAAGTAGACGTGTTTTGGTCCGCCAATATTGAGAACCATCCTTGAAAGAGCCCCCCGCAATTTCGACGTCTTCTTACTGACGTACTCCATGTGTAGATGGAAGCTAAGTTTGTTGTCTAGCATGACGCCGAGATACCTTATAAACGGCTTCGACGTTATTGTTACATTGCCAACCCTGACGTTGATGAACTCCGTTTTCTTCCTACTCGTTATTAGGATAGCTTCCGTTTTATGTCGGGCTAGATCCATTCCGGCCTCTTCCAACCACCTTGAGATGATACCAATGGATGCAGTTGCAGCAGCTTCCACTTCTCCTATCTCCCTTACCACTTTTACCAGTGCAAGGTCGTCGGCGAACCCAATTAGTAAGCACCCCAAGGGTAGCTGGATTCTGACGACCTCGTCGTACATAATATTTCACAGAAGTGGTCCTAGAACCGATCCCTGTGGAACACCAGCTGTCACCGTGTACCATTTTGGACCCCTGTCAGTCTTATACTCCAGCACTCTGTCAGAGAGGTAGCTTGTGATGATTCTTAGTAGGTAACTGGGTATACCAATTCTAAGAAGAGCATATTTAATGCTCGCCAATCTCGCTGAGTTAAAGGCATTTCGTATATCCAAAGTCACAACAGCACAGTACTCTTTAGATCCTCCTCGCCACCGCACACCGTCGATTGCCTTACTGGCAATATTAAGAACTGCCAAAATGGCGTCTACTGTTGATGTTCCCTTGCGAAATCCATACTGGGACTCCGATAGCGCTTTCTTTTCTTCTATAACAGTCAACAGCCTATTATAGATGTTTTATTTTTTAAATCTTTCCAATCGTATCCAGCAGACAGATTGGCTGGTAGCCTGATGGTTCATCTATGGGCTTATTTCTTTTAGGGAGAAGGATAAGGCGCTGCCGTTTCCATTGCTTGGGAAAAACTCTTTTTACTAAGCATTTGTTGTACGTTTCCGCATACAAAGCTGGTGTGGTGAGAATGGCAAGCTTGAGAGCCCTATTGGAAATGCCATCTGGGCCGGGAGCTTTCCTATCACCGAACTGCTTGGCTGCTGAATATACATCTTCTTCGCAAATCGGATGGCATGGCTCATAGTCAACGTCGGGGGTTCTCTCCTGCAGTTGCCTATGCTGAGGGAATAGCGCCGTAAATATATTTCTCAGAAGTTTTGGGCAAGTCAATCTTGACGTCTCCTGGCTTCTAATTGTCTTCGTGACTACCTTATAGGCAGTGCCCCAGCGGCCTCGGGCTCTTTGACAGAGTCGCCTGCTCGCAGACACGTCCTCCGTAGTTGGCTAATGTTTTCCGTACACCAATAGCAGGGCGACCCGCTCATGCATGGTTTGCGACTGGGCATAGCTGCGTTGCACGCATCGACTAGCCTTGCAGATAGATTTTTTGCCGTGTCCTCTACTTCCACTTCACGCCGCTTACGATTGGTCGTTGGGCTCTACGCCTATCCCACCGATTGCAAAGAGGATCGCTTTGTGGTCGCTAGCCGTGAACTCTTTGCTTACCTTCCAGACAGTTTTACTGCATAATGGAGGGCTCAAAAAAGTGAGATCAATGATAGATCCCCTTCTGGCCTTCCAGTAAGTGAGTTCAACGCCCGTATTTGCTACTCCTAGCTCAATCATTGAGAGTTGTTCCAACAGGATGGATCCTCTGGGTCTCGTCTGTTTGCTGCCCGATTTGACAGCCCTCGCGTTAAAATCACCTGCAATCACTATTGGTGCACGTCTTCGGTGATGTTCGACAGCATTTGTTTAAACCTCTCTAGATCCCAGCTTGGCGAAGCGTAACAGCTATACAACGTTATTCCCATCACCTTTACTCGTACGAATCCCTCAAAGGACGTTTCAACTGCTTGAGGTGGTGTTTTGATACACCAAAGAGCGGCTTTCTAACATTTGGCCGCCCACCCAATTCCGGGGATCGGCTTATAGGGCTCACACAAAAGGGCGACGTCGGTGTTGTGTTCTCTGATGGTTTGCCTCAAGAGGGACTGTGCCGCATCGCAGTGGTTAAGGTTTAACTGGACTGGCATGTACAGACCACCAGGGGCAGCTCTTTTAGAAGCAGCCCCTTGACATATTAGTCGCCTTTTACGATAAGCAATGCCGGCTGAGGTGGTATTCTCACCACACGGTGTAACTGTGTGTATGTGTGTGTACGTCTGTGTATGTAGGTAAAGGGGCTCTCGTAGTCGGGTACAGTCGACTACAGACTTCTTACATGTTACTCTTGCCATCAATGAACTTTCCTCCATAATCAACCATTTCAACCACATGGATCACATCCTTTTTTCGGACGATATTTTGATTAACACTAATCTAAAAAGCACTACTTCAGTCAATCACACCTTTAAAAACATTCTTAGTACTATCAATAATTGGTTCCTCTCCTCAGTGGCTAATCTGTCATTAGAGAAATGCAAAATGCTATATATCTGCAGGAAACGCAACTGCCAACCGACGGACATTTACATTAACCAAAAGACTATAAAACATTCTAGCACCTTAAGAATCCAAGATTTAAAAGTAGATAATAAGTATAATTTTAAGGAACACTGTAAATATTTGAGACTAAGTCTTGCTGCCAGATTAAACACAATCAAACACCTTACAACTCAAAAAGCTTTTACCCATAGTAACACGATGATTAACGTTAGGAAGGACCTCATCGCTTCAAAAATTGAATACGCATTACCCATCTACGGTCTAACATCCAAATAAAATTTAAATATAAATTGCTCTATCCTACCATACAGAAGCAAAACGCTGTATCGGTGCCTTTGTTACATCACCTACCAAAAAAGTACTAGCAGAAACAGGTTTACCATCAATAGATGACAGAGTCTTCAAAACAACGCTGCGTATGTTCCCCAAACTCGCTATATGCTATAACAGGATTTTACACAATAAAATTAAAGACTGTCTCAACGCCAGACGATCACCGAAAAAATTATCATCAATTCAGACAGCGCTAACCATAGCACAAAACTTCCATATCAAACTCACTCCTGTACGTGCCTAAAATAACTTGTCCCCTGTCTGGCTACTCGACAGCAGGTTCTGCATTCTGGAGCTAGCAAAACTTCCAAAGAGATTCCCAAGCTCACAAGAATACCGAACTATCTGCTTTCAAATAAGTAATGACCCTCCACATCGCAATAAAATGTTCATGTACACGGGTGGATCCAAAACGGATGCCTATACATCTTTCTCAATAGACAAAGTTGACAATACAATAATCTCATCCGGAATACTTGCCGATCACTGCTCAATTTTTACTGTCGAAGCGTATGCTATCCTTCAGGCAGTTAAGTACGCAGCGGCGAGTTCTCAACCACACGTTATATGCACCGATAGCTTCTCATCTTTTTCATTAATTAACAAATTCAAAAACACCAATCTCATAACTTCCAAAATCAGAGATCTTTTAATTAACAACAAACCCATTCAACTAATGTGAACCTCGGGTCACTCTGGAATCTTTGGCAACGAATTGGCGGAAAAACGGCTAAGGCTGCGGGCTTAGAGGACACCCCTAGGATTCACATTGACGAAAAGGCAGACGTCGGCCGTCTCATAGCCTCTCACGTTGAAGCCAAACACATCACACACTGAAACAACTTCTCTCACAACTACAAAAACTATAACCAATTCGGAAACTCCACCAAATATTTCTGCAACGTTAACCCTCACCATTCAAGAATTTACACCCGTCTTCGCATTGGCCACTCCGCCATCAGCCACGGCCACTTTCTTAAAGGAACCAACCATCCTTCCTGCCCTTATTGCAGTTTATCTCCGTTAACCACAATTGACATCCTGGATAGATGCACTAAACTTAATCATATACGGAAGAACTTACCTACACTCCCCTCAACCACTCTAATCAATCCTACAGAAAATTACATCCGTATACTCCAACAAAATTTAAGCTTTAATATCTCTTTAAGCACATGATTAAGAATATACAGTAAGCACAACAATTATTCGTACACTCCCATTCTTCAAGTTTAAGTGAATATATATTGGAAACTAACAGAGATAAAGAAAATTTTTTTTTTAAATTAATAAAAACAAAAAATATATTAACGGTTAGGAAAATAATAATAATAATATTTTATTTTCTTAATGTAAGAAACTTATAGTTTTTGAAATAAGGCACAATTTATACGCACATAAATTATTCGTACACTAAGAGAATATTATATTTAAAACTAATAAACAAGGAAACTATGAAAAACTAATACTTTGTAGGCCCTCCCTCAGCCATAATAACTGCTTCTAATGAATGAAAGACTTCTTATGAAAGACTTGCGCCGCAGAGAAAGAATGCTCCGATCAGAGGAACTGTTGGTTTAATGCCAACAAAACACAATTCTTCCTGCACTCCCCACCAGACCGTGAAGTATACCCTGACGGCAGTCCCGTGGTCTGCCCCTCCCTCCTCTCATATTCTTACCCTCCTGTTCATTTTATTATGTGATCTATTTCGCGATACTTAATGTTCTGTAACATCCGTGTTTATTTTTCAATCTTAACGAAATTCAAATATAAAATGTGTGCCAAAAAGATATTTGAATAGTTGAAAATTGTGCCTTATTATCGATGTTTATCAAATTGCGGGGGTCAGGGGAAGAAATTGGAAAATATAAAACAAACTCGTAGATCGTACGAACATAGAGAATCTAGATTTTATATTTGGTTGCTTTAGCTCTTATTTTACGCGCACTACAATACCCCCCGGACTCCAGAACACCACTTTTAATGATGTATAACTTCCGAGGTTTTTGATCAATCTTACCCAGATTCATAGATCAAGAATTGTGTAATTATATTGTGTGCCAAAAAGAAATTGAATCGGTTGAAAATTGTGCTTAATAATCGTTTATTTTCGAATTGCGGGGGTAAGGGGAGGAAATTCAAATATCAAAAACAAACTCGTATACCGTACGAAAATAACAAATCTAAGTTTAAAATTTGGTTGCTCTAGCTCTTATAGTCCCTGAGAAACAGGCGTTCATACAGACGGACGGACGGATGGACAGACGGACAGACGGTCAGACGGACTGACGAACGGTCAGACGGACATGGCTAGATCAACTCGTCTTGTCGTCCTGATCAAGAATATATATACTTTATGGGGTCTCCGATGATTATTTCAATGTGTTACATTCTTTTCGATTTTGAACATTTTCAATAGCTCCGCTTTGCTTCTTTTTTACAAAAAGGCAAAGGGGCTAAAAATACGTTAGCTCACACATCGTGCTTAATCCAAGGCTCCACAGTACAGACGACGTGGACAATGTCACCCACCATCTAGAGACTGTTTTCGTTACGGCAGCACACAATGCAACTCCCAAAACTTCAAACGCAACGCCTAGGAAAAAAAGCTCGAATGCACAGATAGAGCAGCTACTTAATGGAAAACGTCGCTTAAGGTGAGAATGGCAATCCCATAGATCGCCATCCGCTAAAGAAAATCTTAGAGAAGACTCTCAAAGATTATCTTAGGCAATAAATCAAGAAGAGGACTGCAGCCAACGCCGCTACATAGAGAAATTATCTCCCTCTAGCACTAAATATCCATTATGGAGGGTTCACCTAACACTACATCCACCGGTAGAAACTATTAAGCCAATAAGAAACTCTGTAGGCGAATGGGCACGCATTGACAAGGACAGATCATCTGTATTTGCCACGCACCAACAAAATGCAAACCCAAACCTGCAACGAATGCATTTGCACTACCGCATCTACCAGATGACAACCAGAGGACGCATCCTTCAATCTTGATTACTCCGCATGTCATAGCAAAAATAATAAGAGAGCAACTGCAACACAAGAAGTCACCAGGATACGACCAAATTATTCAAAAATGATCAATGCGCAGTCCACACAATCTGCCTGCTATTTAACGCGATAACCAAACTCGGATACTTTCCAGACAGATGGAAAAAATCTATCATAATCATTATACTTATGCCAGGGAAGGATCACTCGGTTCCCGAATTATGTAGACCAATAAGTCTACTATAGTGCTTATTGAAAATTTTTGAAAAATGCCTACTGGGGTACACTATGCCATACCTGTATATCCACAGCAATATACCATCACACCAGTTGTCGTGAAAGGCACGGCACCATCAAGCAAGTCAACTGTATAACATCAACTTTACCCACGGCATTCAAACACCGACAATATTGCTCAACGATCTTTCTGGACGAAGCTCAAGCCCTCGACAGAGTCTGGCTAAATGGCCTAATGTTTAAAATTAAAACAATGCTCCCAATGTGCACTCACAACCTTTTAGAGTCGTACCTCTAGAACAGAACGATGCAACTTGGCGATGTCAGAAGTCCACACCACAAAAGATGGAGTTCCTCAAGGTGGTGTAGTTGGTGCTTTACTATATTTACTGTACACAGCCGACATTCCTACTAACAGCAAATTGGTATTATCTACATTCGCCGATGACACCGCGATCATCAGTTGCTCCAAATGCCCTTTACGAGGAAAAGAGCAAATGATCTCTTACCTGGCTGACATTGAGAGTTGGCTGTCTAACTGGCGCATAAAACTCAATGAGCAGAAAAGGAAGCACGTTACTTACCCTCAAGAGACAAGACTGTCCTTCGCCCTAATTTAACGGTATAATAATCCCAAAATCATAGGAGGTTAATTATCTCGGCGTACACCTCGACACACGGCTTACCTGGCGCAGGCACATAGAAAAGAAAAGAACATCTCTAAATCTGAGGGCCAACAGTCACCACTGGCTTATCGGGTGTTACTCCCACTTATGGCTCCGAGCTGTGGGGGATTGCCAGTCACAGTAACATCGACATCATGCAAAGAGCACAATCCAAGATCCTTAGAACTATCACCGGGGCACTGTGATACGTTCGGAACGAGCACATCCACAAGGATCTCAACATTCCACCCGTCAGAGACGTTATAGCCCAATTTAGAGCTAGATATCAAAACAAGCTCCGTACCCATCCAAATCACTTCGCGAGAGATTTATTGCGTCAACTTGCCCGGTCCCGCCTTCGTCGTAACGACATGCCAACCTAGCGAATATTATTTAGAGGCCCACATATTACATCCCAGTTACAATCGTAACAAGTACATAATATAGAATTTCAATTTTATACTACTCTTTGTTAAACTCTAAAAGAGTAGATCAAAGAAATAAAGCCAAGTAAACAAAAGAAAACAAGTAAGAAGTCTGTAGTCGAGTGTACCCGACTACGAAAGCCCATTTGCCTACATATACATCCATACACACACATACTCATACATACACACAGTTCTGCACGTACTTAGGCATTGCACGCACCTTTTAGCCCCCCACGCTCTATAGCGCGGTACTTAATGTTGTATAACTTCCGTGTTTATTGTTAAATTTTTTTCACAACGTAGATTAAGAATGGTCTACTTAATATATGTGCGAAAAAGAAATTTGATTGGTTAAAAATTGTACCTTATAATCGATTTCTTCAAATTGCGGAGGTCAGGGGAGGAAATTCAAGAAGGGCTATCCACTAATTTGGATTCCGGAAGGGCAGAAATACTTCACAAGCAATCGCGGAAGTAACTGCAATGGCAAGCAGCGCAATTAAAAGAACGCGTTGGGCAGGCGGAGACCAAAAATTGTGCCTGATATGCACGCTAGACGTGAAAAATGCGTTTAACTCGGCCAACTGGGGCAAAATATTAGATGCACTGGATGCTCGCGGAGTATCATAATACTTGATGCAAACCATCAGAAGTTACCTGGACAACACGATACTAACGTTCGCATCAAGTAGAAGACAGCATCAACACATCGTCACTGGAGGAATACCACAAGGATCAGTACTTGGGCCCCTATTATGGAACGTTATGTACGATGACGTATTGCGGCTAAGCCTACAGGAAAGGTGCCAGCTGACAGACTTGCCGATGATAATGCACTGGTGACTGTGGCCAAGTTGCTGAACAACGCTACCACAAAATGTGACACAGCTATCGACAAGATCATTCAGTGGATGAGAGAGAACGGCCTTAGTCTGGCAGAGCACAAAACCGAAGCAGTGAAGGTTAGTAGCCGCAGAAAGTTGGAACGGTAACCATACGAGTGCGCCCAACAAGGATCTCATCAAAACCAGCAATTAAGTACCTGGGTGTGGTGCTGGACCACCGGCTTACATATAAGCACCACGCGGAATATGCCGGTAGGAAAGCGGAACAGTTCCCATAAGCAGAATGTTGGCAAACACTAACGGCCCTAAACAGACTAGCAAGTGACTTATAGCTGGAGTGGTGAGATCGACAATCTTGTATGGCTGTAAGATATGGGCTGAGGCCATGTAAGTTACAACATACGGACGGAGTTGCAGAGCAACATACATAAGATGCGCCCTTAGGATCGCCTGCTGCTATCGAACTGTATCCAAGGATGCTGCGCTGGTGGTAGCCAGTATGACTCCACTGCAGCTGCTAACAACTTGCTCTCATACCGGTCCTGAAAGTATAACCCACCTGCGATTGGAAACTTTAAGCTGATGGCAAGTCATATGGATTGGTGCAACTAGTGGCTCATACCAACTCTAGTCCCCTGGATACTACGGAAACATGGGCAGGTAGACTTCTACACTGCCCAACTGATGACTACTCATGGCTGCTTCAGAAGCTACCTCTACCGCTTTAAGCTGGAAAGAAGCCCACTCTGTGACTACTGTAGTGACCAAGATGAAGATGTTGAGCATGCATAACAAATTTAGATGACAAATTTCGTTGCTCTAGCTCTTATTTTGCGCGCACTACTATACCCCCCGGGGCCCATAACGTAACTTTTGATGATGTATAACTTCCGAGATTTTTGATCAATCTTACTCAGATTCACAACATTGGTCAAGAGTGGTCTCATTATGATGCGTGCCAAAAATAAATTTGTTCGGTTGAAAATTATGCTTAATAATCGTTCTTTTTTTCTAATTGCGGGGGTCAGGGGAAGAAATTCAAAAATCAAAAACAAATTTGTATAACCTACGAACATAACGAATCTAGATTTCAAATTTCGTTGCTCTAGCTCTTATAGTCTCTGAGAAACAGGCGTTCATACAGACGGACAGATGGTCAGACGGACAAAGCTGGATCAACTCGTCTTGTCGTCCTGATTCAGAATATATATACTTTATGGGGTCTCCGATGATTATCTCTATGTGTTACATACTTTTCGATTTTGCACATTTCCAATAGCTCTGCTTTGCTTCTTTTTTACAAAAAGGCAAAGGGGCTAAAAATGCCTGGAAGCCAAGAAGACTGGGATGCAGTTGGCAATATGGTAAGAATAATGAAAGACTTGCGCCGCAGAGAAAGAATGCTCCGATCAGAGGAACTGTTGGTTTAATGCCAACAAAACACAATTCTTCCTGCACTCCCCACCAGACCGTGAAGTATAGCCTGACGGCAGTCCCGTGGTCTGCCCCTCCCTCCTCTCATATTCTTACCCTCCTGTTCATTTTATTATGTGATCTATTTCGCGATTCTTAATGTTCTGTAACTTCCGTGTTTATTTTTCAATCTTAACGAAATTCAAATATAAAATGTGTGCCAAAAAGATATTTGAATAGTTGAAAATTGTGCCTTATTATCGATGTTTATCAAATTGCGGGGGTCAGGGGAAGAAATTGGAAAATATAAAAAAAAACTCGTAGATCGTACGAACATAGAGAATCTAGATTTTATATTTGGTTGCTTTAGCTCTTATTTTACGCGCACTACAATACCCCCCGGACTCCAGAACACCACTTTTAATGATGTATAACTTCCGAGGTTTTTGATCAATCTTACCCAGATTCATAGATCAAGAATTGTGTAATTATATTGTGTGCCAAAAAGAAATTGAATCGGTTGAAAATTGTGCTTAATAATCGTTTATTTTCGAATTGCGGGGGTAAGGGGAGGAAATTCAAATATCAAAAACAAACTCGTATACCGTACGAAAATAACAAATCTAAGTTTAAAATTTGGTTGCTCTAGCTCTTATAGTCCCTGAGAAACAGGCGTTCATACAGACGGACGGACGGATGGACAGACGGACAGACGGTCAGACGGACTGACGAACGGTCAGACGGACATGGCTAGATCAACTCGTCTTGTCGTCCTGATCAAGAATATATATACTTTATGGGGTCTCCGATGATTATTTCAATGTGTTATATTCTTTTCGATTTTGAACATTTTCAATAGCTCCGCTTTGCTTCTTTTTTACAAAAAGGCAAAGGGGCTAAAAATACGTTAGCTCACACATTAGAGCAGCTACTTAATGGAAAACGTCGCTTAAGGTGAGAATGGCAATCCCATAGATCGCCATCCGCTAAAGAAAATCTTAGAGAAGACTCTCAAAGATTATCTTAGGCAATAAATCAAGAAGAGGACTGCAGCCAACGCCGCTACATAGAGAAATTATCTCCCTCTAGCACTAAATATCCATTATGGAGGGTTCACCTAACACTACATCCACCGGTAGAAACTATTAAGCCAATAAGAAACTCTGTAGGCGAATGGGCACGCATTGACAAGGACAGATCATCTGTATTTGCCACGCACCAACAAAATGCAAACCCAAACCTGCAACGAATGCATTTGCACTACCGCATCTACCAGATGACAACCAGAGGACGCATCCTTCAATCTTGATTACTCCACATGTCATAGCAAAAATAATAAGAGAGCAACTGCAACACAAGAAGTCACCAGGATACGACCAAATTATTCAAAAATGATCAATGCGCAGTCCACACAATCTGCCTGCTATTTAACGCGATAACCAAACTCGGATACTTTCCAGACAGATGGAAAAAATCTATCATAATCATTATACTTATGCCAGGGAAGGATCACTCGGTTCCCGAATTATGTAGACCAATAAGTCTACTATAGTGCTTATTGAAAATTTTTGAAAAATGCCTACTGGGGTACACTATGCCATACCTGTATATCCACAGCAATATACCATCACACCAGTTGTCGTGAAAGGCACGGCACCATCAAGCAAGTCAACTGTATAACATCAACTTTACCCACGGCATTCAAACACCGACAATATTGCTCAACGATCTTTCTGGACGAAGCTCAAGCCCTCGACAGAGTCTGGCTAAATGGCCTAATGTTTAAAATTAAAACAATGCTCCCAATGTGCACTCACAACCTTTTAGAGTCGTACCTCTAGAACAGAACGATGCAACTTGGCGATGTCAGAAGTCCACACCACAAAAGATGGAGTTCCTCAAGGTGGTGTAGTTGGTGCTTTACTATATTTACTGTACACAGCCGACATTCCTACTAACAGCAAATTGGTATTATCTACATTCGCCGATGACACCGCGATCATCAGTTGCTCCAAATGCCCTTTACGAGGAAAAGAGCAAATGATCTCTTACCTGGCTGACATTGAGAGTTGGCTGTCTAACTGGCGCATAAAACTCAATGAGCAGAAAAGGAAGCACGTTACTTACCCTCAAGAGACAAGACTGTCCTTCGCCCTAATTTAACGGTATAATAATCCCAAAATCATAGGAGGTTAATTATCTCGGCGTACACCTCGACACACGGCTTACCTGGCGCAGGCACATAGAAAAGAAAAGAACATCTCTAAATCTGAGGGCCAACAGTCACCACTGGCTTATCGGGTGTTACTCCCACTTATGGCTCCGAGCTGTGGGGGATTGCCAGTCACAGTAACATCGACATCATGCAAAGAGCACAATCCAAGATCCTTAGAACTATCACCGGGGCACTGTGATACGTTCGGAACGAGCACATCCACAAGGATCTCAACATTCCACCCGTCAGAGACGTTATAGCCCAATTTAGAGCTAGATATCAAAACAAGCTCCGTACCCATCCAAATCACTTCGCGAGAGATTTATTGCGTCAACTTGCCCGGTCCCGCCTTCGTCGTAACGACATGCCAACCCAGCGAATATTATTTAGAGGCCCACATATTACATCCCAGTTACATTCGTAACAGGTACATAATATAGAATTTCAGATTTGTACTACTCTTTGTTAGACTCTAAAAGAGTAGATCAAAGAAATAAAGCCAAGTAAACAAAAGAAAACAAGTAAGAAGTCTGTAGTCGAGTGTACCCGACTACGAGAGCCCCTTTGCCTACATATACAGCCATACACACACATACTCATACATACACACAGTTCTGCACGTACTTAGCCATTGCGCGCACCTTTTAACCCCCCACGCTCTATAGCGCGGTACTTAATGTTGTATAACTTCCGTGTTTATTGTTAAATTTTTTTCACAACGTATATTAAGAATGGTCTACTTAATATATGTGCGAAAAAGAAATTTGATTGGTTAAAAATTGTACCTTATAATCGATTTTTTCAAATTGCGGAGGTCAGGGGAGG
>JBAMBS010000492.1:0-55000 GCA_037044455.1 Zygothrica quintamaculata
TAGAGCAACCAAACTTGAAATCTAGATTCGTTATGTTCGTACGCTGTACAAGTTTGTTTTTGATTTTTGAATTTCCACCGCAAATCGAAAAAAACGATTATTAAGCACAATTTTCAACCGAGCAATCTTATATTTGGCACACATCATATTTAGACCATTATTGATCGATGTTGTAAATCTGGTGAAGATTGATCAAAAATCTCGGAAGTTATAGAGAGAAACGAAATTTGGCACGTAGATTTGTTATGTTCGTACGCTATACGAGTTTGTTTTGGATTTTTCAATTTCCCCCCCTGACCACGGCAATTTGAAAAAAACGATTATTAAGCACAATTTTCAACCGATCAAATTTATTTTTGGCACACATTATTATTAGACTATTCTTAATCGATGTTGTGAATCTTGGTAAGATTGATCTAAAATCTCGGAAGTTATAAATCAGCAAAAGTGGTGTTAAGGGCCCCGGGGGGGGTTATGTAGTGCGCGCAAAATAAGAGCTAGAGCAACGAAATTTAAAACGTAGATTTGTTATGCTTTTACGCTATACGAGTTTGTTTTGGATTTTTCAATTTCCCCCCCTGACCACCGCAATTCGAAAAAAACGATTATTAAGCACAATTTTCAACCGATCAAATTTATTTTTGGCACACATCATGATTAGACCATTCTTGATCGATTTTGTGAATCTGGGTAAGTTATAGATTATCAAAAGTGGCGTTATGGGCCCCGGGGGGGTATAGTAGCGCGCGCAAAATAAGAGCTACAGCAACGAAATTTGGCATCTAGATTCGTTATGTTCGTACGCTATACGAGTTTGTTTTTGATTTTTGAATTTCCTCCCCTGACCGCCACAAATCGAAAAAAACGATTATTAAGCACAATTTTCAACCGATCAAATTTATTTTTGGCACACATCATAATTAGACAATTCTTGATCGATGTTGTGAATCTGGGTAAGATTGATCAAAAATCTCGGAAGTTATACATCATCAAAAGTGGCGTAATGGGCCTCGGGGGGGTATAGTAGCGCGCGCAAAATAAGAGCTAGAGCAACGAAATTTGGAACGTATATTTGTTATGTTTGTACGCTATACGAGTTTGTTTTGATTTTTCAATTTCCTTCCCTGACCCCCGCAATTTGAAAAAATCGATTTTCAGATACAATTTTTAACCGATCAAATTTCTTTTACGCACACATATTAAGTAGACCATTCTCCATCTACGTTGTAAATTTCGTTAGTTTTGAACAATAAACACGGAAGTTATACAACATTAAGTACCGCGCTATGGAGCGTGGGGGCTAAAAGGTGCGTGCAATGGCTAAGTACGTGCAGAACTGTGTGTATGTATGAGTATGTGTGTGTATGGCTGTATATGTAGGCAAAGGGGCTCTCGTAGTCGGGTACACTCGACTACAGACTTCTTACTTGTATTCTTCTATGTGCCTGCGCCAGGTAAGCCGTCTGTCGAGGTGTACACCGAGATAAGTAACCTCCGATGATTTTGGGATTGTTATGCCGTTAAGTGAGGGCGAAGGACTGTCTTGTCTGTTGAGGGTGAAAGTAACGTGCTTGCTTTTCTGCTCATTGACTTTAATGCGCCAATCACACAGGCAACTCTCAATATCAGCCAGGTAGGAGATCAGTTGATCTGTTGCTCGTGAACGGCATTTGGAGCAACTGATGATCGCGGTATCATCGGCGAATATTGATAATACCAATTTGCTGTTTGTAGGAATGTCGGCTGTGTACAGTAAATATAGTATAGGACCTAGTACAATGCCTTGAGGAACTCTTACTTTAGTGGTATGGACTTCTGACATCGCCAAGTTGCATCGCACAGTGAATGTTCTGTTCTAGAGGTACGACTCTAAAAAATTGTGAGTGCACTTTGGGAGCGTTCTTTTAATTTTAAACAGTAGGCCATCTAGCCAGACTCTGTCGAAGGCTTGACCTACGTCCAGAAAGATCGCTGAGCAATATTCTCGGTGCTCGAATGCCATGCGTATAGTTGATTTTATATGGTTGAGTTGCTCAATGGTGCCGTGTCATTCACGAAAGCCAAATTGGTGATATGGTATTTTGCTGTGGCTATGCAGGTATGGCATAATGTACCCCAGTAGACATTTTTCAAAAAGTTTCGATAGGCACGAGAGAAGGCTAATAGGTCTATATGATGCGGGAACCGAGTGATCCCACAAGCTACTAGATGCTGGGCGTGACCAAATAAACTATCAGCAGCAGAAACATTTTATTGCAGCGAAACCAGTGCAGTCCCACACAAACGAGACCCATACTTACAACAAACTTTTACCTGGTGACAGCTATCAGCCAATTCAAAATGCTTTCGTCGTTAAATCAGATGGCAATACATCGGTGAAACATATTTTATCCTCTACATTGTCTAGTACGACATCACCATCTCTTTCTGATCGGTTAAAAATTGTATCTGAAAATCGATTTTTTCAAATTGCGGGGGTCAGAGAAGTAAATTGAAAATTCTAAAACAAACTTGTATAGCGTACAAACATAACAAATATACGTTCCAAATTTCGTTGCTCTAGCTCTTATTTTGCGCGCGCTACTATACCCCCCCCGAGGCCCATTACGCCACTTTTGATGATGTATAACTTCCGAGATTTTTGATCAATCTTACCCAGATTCACAACATCGATCAAGAATTGTCTAATTATGATGTGTGCCAAAAATAAATTTGATCGGTTGAAAATTGTGCTTAATAATCGTTTTTTTTTCGATTTGTGGTGGTCAGGGGAGGAAATTCAAAAATCAAAAACAAACTCGTATAGCGTACGAACATAACGAATCTAGATGCCAAATTTCGTTGATGTAGCTCTTATTTTGCGCGCGCTACATTACCCCCCCGGGGCACATAACGCCACTTTTGATGATCTATAACTTCCGAGATTTTTGATCAATCTTACCCAGATTCACAACATCGATCAAGAATTGTCTAATTATGATGTGTGCCAAAAATAAATTTGATCGGTTGAAAATTGTGCTTAATAATCGTTTTTTTCGATTTGCGGTGGTCAGGGGAGTCAATTCAAAAATCAAAAACAAACTCGTATAGCGTACAAACATAACAAATATACGTTCCAAATTTCGTTGATGTAGCTCTTATTTTGCGCGCACTACATTACCCCCCGGGGCCCATAACGCCACTTTTGATGATCTATAACTTCCGAGATTTTTGATCAATCTTACCCAGATTCACAACATCGATCAAGAATGATCTAATTATGATGTGTGCCAAAAATAAATTTGATCGGTTGAAAATTGTGCTTAATAATCGTTTTTTTCGATTTGCGGTGGTCAGGGGAGGAAATTGAAAAATCCAAAACAAACTCGTATAGCGTACGAACATAACGAATCTAGATGCCAAATTTCGTTGCTGTAGCTCTTATTTTGCGCGCGCTACTATACCCCCCCGGGGCCCATAACGCCACTTTTGATGATCTATAACTTCCGAGATTTTTGATCAATCTTACCCAGATTCACAACATCGATCAAGAATGGTCTAATCATGATGTGTGCCAAAAATAAATTTGATCGGTTGAAAATTGTGCTTAATAATCGTTTTTTTCGATTTGCGGGGGTCAGGGGAGGAAATTCAAAAATCAAAAACAAACTCGTATAGCGTACAAACATAACAAATATACGTTCCAAATTTCGTTGATGTAGCTCCTATTTTGCGCGCACTACATTACCCCCCCGGGGCCCTTAACGCCTCTTTTGATGATCTATAACTTCCGAGATTTTTGATCAATCTTACCCAGATTCACAACATCGATCAAGAATGGTCTAATTATGATGTGTGCCAAAAATAAATTTGATCGGTTGAAAATTGTGCTTAATAATCGTTTTTTTCGATTTGCGGTGGTCAGGGGAGGAAATTCAAAAATCAAGAACAAACTCGTATAGCGTACAAACATAACAAATATACGTTCCAAATTTCGTTGATGTAGCTCTTATTTTGCGCGCACTACATTACCCCCCCGGGCCCATAACGCCTCTTTTGATGATCTATAACTTCCGAGATTTTTGATCAATCTTACCCAGATTCACAACATCGATCAAGAATGGTCTAATTATGATGTGTGCCAAAAATAAATTTGATCGGTTGAAAATTGTGCTTAATAATCGTTTTTTTCGAATTGCGGTGGTCAGGGGAGGAAATTCAAAAATCAAAAACAAACTCGTATAGCGTACAAACATAACAAATATACGTTCCAAATTTCGTTGATGTAGCTCTTATTTTGCGCGCACTACATTACCCCCCCGGGGCCCATAACGCCACTTTTGATGATGAAAAAGGCAAAGGGGCTAAAAAGAACATCTCTAAATCTGAGGGCCAACAGTCTCCACTGGCTCATCAGGTCTCACTCTCCCCTTAGCCACGACTATATGACCTTACTGTACAATACAGTATTAAAGCCAATATGAACTTATGGCTCTGAGCTGTGGGGGACTGCCAGTCACAGTAACATTGACATCATGCAAAGGGCACAATGCAAGATCCTTAGAACTATCACCGGGGCACCGTGGTAAATACGGAACGAGCACATCCACAAGGATCTCAACATTCTACCCGTCAGAGACGTTATAGCCCAATTTCGAGCTAGATATCAAAACAAGCTCCGTACCTATCCAAACCACCTCGCGAGAGATTTATTGCGTCAATTTGATCGGTCCCGCCTTCGTCGTAATGACATGCCAACCCAGCCAACATTATTTAGGGGCCCACACACTACATCCTAGTTACAGACGTAACAGGTACATAATATAGAACTTAAGATTTGCACTACTTTTTGTTAGACTCAAAAGAGAAGGTTCAAGAAATAAACCAAAGTTAAAAAAAAAAAAAAAATCTTCGTGAACATTGCTTGCAAAACTTCGTCAGCAATTGTTCACTCTGGCACATCTGTGAACTCGATTTAGATCTTCACCTTAATGGTTGTTACGGACGCACTTTCTCCGACTATTTCCTGGTACGCAGTTTAGAGGTCTCTTCTTCCGATGGTTTGCTAATTTGCAGTAGGAACTCACCTGCTACAGTATGTCGGATTCTGCGCACGCTGTGTCATACGTCATGTTTTTCTTCTCACACGTTTATCCGGTTTAACATGGTCAACTCTGCAATCGGCATTGTCTTCGTTTCCCTGTTTTGAGCACAAAAGTAGTACCGTTACTCTTGGTGGGTTTCTTGGCCTGCTTGGTCGGTCTGGGACACTTAGCTTTCACTGCTTCGCTTAAGTTTAGGCTGCTCGTGACGAGTGGTGTTCTTTGCGTGCACTTTTGTATCACCACAGAAATCCGGCCGTTACACTGTCTATTAGCGCCAGTTCCTGCCTGTCATCAATCATGCGTAGATTGTATTAGATTATCCAGTAACTTCACCAGCTCCACTCTCTATGTCATAGGCGATGGTGGTAGCTCTCTTTCCTTTTTTGGATGTGTTTTCCAGTCGGAACCATCAGGACTTTTGCTCCTTTTCAGAGTATCCTGCGTCTGCTTCTGTCCTGGACGAACCGGCCGAGGTGCTGCCGATCCAGTTCGTGGGGACCGGCGTAGCCTCTCGCTTTTGGCGAAGGGGTCAATTTGCTCCTCAATTGTGTTTATAGCTAGATTCGCTGAGCCGGCCAAATAAGCGTCGTAGAAATATTGAGATTAATGGGTGTCGGGCCTCCAGAATCCGGGCCCCTGCCGTGGTTTGTTTCACGGGTGAACTTTCACTATTGTGACTGCCACCATAATACATATTTCTGTGCATTTTATACTTTCTGCCAGGTTTGTGCTACTCAAACCCGCACTGGGTATTGTAACACTGCCGGTCGAAGCCGTATTACGCTCACTAGACACGTACTGGATTTTACGACGAGCGCTTTAGTTTACCACCTAACGGGTGCTATGTAGCAATCCGGAAGAGACCGCGTCAACTTAAGGAAAGCAGGAACAAGGGTCGCGCTGGCATTCACCAAGCTAAGACCAATCAGACACATTGCCTTGTGTACAAATCCTCCCTAGAACAGTATATATATATATGTGTGTGAATGTTTGTGTATGAAGGCAAAGGCGTTCTCTTAACCGGGTACTCTCGACGACAAATTTCTTACATGTTTTATATTAAAAAGCTTTGTTTCTGTATAAGCAATATAAGAAAACAAATATGAATTTATTTTGAGAACTAGACATTAGTGTTCATCACATTTTATAAATTTTAGTAGTGTAATTAACTTAATTTAAATGAATAAATAATTCTTTAAGAATAAAATTACATATAT
Organism: Zygothrica quintamaculata; assembly: GCA_037044455.1. Taxonomy (NCBI): domain Eukaryota; kingdom Metazoa; phylum Arthropoda; class Insecta; order Diptera; family Drosophilidae; genus Zygothrica; species Zygothrica quintamaculata. The sequence goes on from JBAMBS010000492.1 coordinate 6,302, forward strand.
ACTGTGTAAAATATATATTCAAACTACGTTTACAGACATAATCCTGTGGCTTTGATCATTACATCTAAAATAAAATAAATATAATGAAATAATTAATTAAGATAACAGTCAGTAAATGATTAATTTTGTTCTTTTAGTGTTGTCTTAGATAAAAACTTGCCAATTTTTAAGCAGGACGAATAGCACTCTAACTGCGATTCCCCTGTATACATGTATCCATCAGATGCACATACTATTTCTTCATCTTCATTATAGACATTTGCGCAGATCTCTTCACAGTTGGCTTCAAAATCTTGCAAAATTTTGTTTTTATCGGATACTTCAAAGGAATCTAAATTTGGCTGTATCTGAGAAGAAGAAACCAATTTCAAATTTTTTTTGGATTTTAATTATTTAACTTTTAACCGGTTGAGTGATAACTTTCTAGATTACTAATAGTGTATTGACTTTCTTTTTTGGTTTTGTAACTTTTATCGGTCTTTTTTCGGTATCGATTTCTAATATGTATAAAATTGTAGATACAAAACAAATAAGAAGTCTGTAGTCGAGTGTACCCGACTACGAGAACCCCTTTGCCTACGTACACAGCCATACACACAGTTCTGCACGTACTTTAAGCCTTTTAGCTCCCGCGCTCTATTGTGCTATACATAATGTTCTGTAACTTCATGTTTATTTTTCAATCTTAACGAAATTCACAACGTAGATCAAGAGTGATTAAAATAATATGAGTGCCAAAAAGAAATTTGAATAGTTGAAAATTTTGTCCTATAATCGATTATTTCAAATTGCGGTGGTCCAACCAAATTTTAAACCTAGATTTGTGATTTTCACTACGCTATACGAGTTTGTTTTTGATTTTCAAATTTCCTCCCCTGACATCCGCAATTCAAAAAAAAACGTTTGATAAGCACAATTTTCAACCGATTGAATTTATTTTTGGCACACATCAAAATAAGACTATATTTGATTTATGTTGTGAATCTGGGTAAGATTGATTAAAAAACTCGGAAGTTATACATCATTAAAAGTGCAGTTATTGTGCGTGGGTGGTAAAGTGGTGCGCGCAAAATAAGAGCTAGAGCAACCAAATTTGGAATCTGGATGTTCGTGCGCCATACGAGTATTTTTCGGATTTTTGACTATTTTCCCCTGACAACCGCAATATGAAAAAAACAATTATTAAGCACAATTTTCAACCGATGAAATTTCTTTTACGCACCAATGATAATTAGACTGTTTGTTGAAGTTGAAGTTATTCAACATTGAAGTTATTCAACATTAAGTATCTCGCTATAGAGCTTAAATATAAGGATTAAAGTACGTGTAAAACTGTATGTATGTGTGAGTATGTGTGTGTATGGCTTTGTATGATAACAAAGGGGCTATTGTAGTCGGGTTCACTCGACTACAGACATTTTACTTCATCATTACAATAAAATTATTAAAAAAAAAAAGTAAGAAGTCTGTAGTCGAGTGTACCCGACTACGAGAGCCCCTTTGCCTACATATACAGCCATACACACACATACTCATACATACACACAGTTCTGCACGTACTTAGCCATTGCGCGCACCTTTTAGCCCCCCACGCTCTATATCGCGGTACTTAATGTTCTATAACTTCCGTGTTTATTGTTCAATTTTAACGAAATTCACAACTTAGATGAAGAATGGTCTACTTAATATGTGTGCGTAAAAGAAATTTGATCGGTTAAAAATTGTATCTGAAAATCGATTTTTTCAAATTGCGGGGGTCAGGGAAGGAAATTGAAAACTCTAAAACAAACTTGTACAGAGTACGAACATAACGAATCTAGATTTCAAGTTTGGTTGCTCTAGCTCTTATAGTCTCTGAGAAACAGGCGTTCATACGGACGGACGGACGGACAGACAGACGGACAGGGCTAGATGAACTCGTCTTGTCGTCCTGATTCTCCGATGATTATTTCTATGTGTTACATACTTTTCGATTTTGCACATTTCCAATTGCTCCGCTTTCTTTGCTTCTTTTTACAAAAAAGGCAAAGGGGCTAAAAATTAATTTTAACACTTATTATTACCAACATTATTAAATGTAATGTTTGATTATTAATAAAAGTAATAATTTAAATTACTTTTAAAAATTAGTTTAATTTATATAAACGTGCATAGTCTTCGTATTGAAATCTCATTTGTATGCTATTACTTAAAATATAATTGACTGTACCTCGATTGTACTTACTATATTAACAAATTGAGTGTTTTTGATTGCATCTCCTTTAGTATTTTCGACTGATCTTGTGTCTTGATAAATAGACTCTGTGTTGGTCTTTAATATATACGATTCAGGAGTTTTATAGAGATACTTAAAAGCTGGAAGAGTATTAGAATAGCTCACAGAAGCTTTTATTGCATCATGCTCAGTAAAGTCGACTCGCAAAAGCTTTTGTTTGTCAGTTTTTTGCACTTTGTTCCAGACACGAGCGTAAAATGGCACAGAAAGAGATGGTGATGTCGTACTAGACAATGTAGAGGATAAAATATGTTTCACCGATTTATTGCCATCTGATTTAACGACGAAAGCATTTTGAATTGGCTGATAGTTGTCACCAGGTAAAAGTTTGTTGTAAGTATGGGTCTCGTTTGTGTGGGACTGTACTGGTTTCTCTGCAATAAAATGTTTCTGCTGCTGATAGTTTATTTGGTCACGCCCAGCATCTAGTAGCTTGTAGTTTGGGTCACGTTTGGGAAGAAAATATTCATTTGTAGTCATAAAGTGCAAATATGTCTCAGCTTCTTTGGATATCTTGTTTGCAGTTCGTTGATAGATTAAACCAAAACTATCACCATTTTGAACACCATTTTCAGAAGTTTCATACATTGCGTGAATGTTCTTGGCTATTTCAATTTGATTAATATTATGATTTTGAATTTTGTTAGACTGTACATATTTAGTATTTTCGATAGGAATAACGTGCTGCCTAATTGGTGAATATAATAACAAATTTTTTGGATTATTTACCAAATCGATGTTACTATTCAAAAGTGGTGATGCTTTAATATATTGTAGGTAACCTTTAGGATAAATAATTTGTTGCGTTTCATCGTTTATTCGAAAAAATTGGCTGTTGCCAACATCTAGCACAGGTGTATCATTAGAAAGTGAATATTGTGTTGCCTTGTTGGGCCCTACGTGAGCCCATTTTTTATTGAATTTGGGATGTATTACCTGTGGCCCTGAAAATTCTGTTGATAAAGCCGTGCGTCTCCAATCGTTTAATGAATGTAAATTATTAGTTCTTGGCAAAAGTCCTGATATTTGAACGGGACGTACACTTCGATTGTAATTAAATGTTGTTGAGTGACTGTTAAGAAATTGCTTATGTCGTGCATTACGAGCTGAAGTTAATAAGGGCAAGTCAAGTTCCTTACATTCTATTTGAGTAAATATGCAACCAACGACAAATATCACATTTACTAAGACTGACAATTTGTTTGCATATTCTGCGCGGTTCCACATTATAGACCCTTTGTTAATCTAAAAATTTGTAGCGCGCGTCTTACTTCTATGACTGTCGAGCACCGTATAAATCTTTATTTGATCTTATTGATTAGCTCCTCAACTTTTACTTTAGTTTAACTAAAACCAGAATTTAATTTTATTAAATAAAAAACACACAACTTTCCGGTTTCTTGAATAATTTCTGTTGTTTCAAACTGGTTACTAGTTAGATTGAAATATGGCATCTAGAAGTGGTATGCAGCGAAAAGCATATTAAAGCTCTGCGGCTAATGTTTGACAGAAAATTTTACAGAACTAGACTTTACAGTTGTTTACGTCAAGAAAAGAACTGGATTTTTCACTTTACTCAAAATACTTACATACAGACAAAATTACTTGAATGTATTTAAATTCAAGTAAAGATACCATGTACTCCGTGCATTTGCCATTCACCTTAAAATTTTAAAATAAATGTTGCTTTTTAGCTTATAAAGTTATTTAACTTTTAATACAAAATCGTTCTTCTTCGTTTCTTTGCCTTTTGAAAACAGAGCAAAAGGCATATAATGGATTTGTGCATAATCGAAAAGTATGTAACATGTAAAGACGAGTCGATATAGCCATGTCCGTCTGTCTTTAAGAGCTAGAACAACAAAACTGACCCCCCAAACTGACTACAGCAAACAAATTTGGAATCAAGATTCTAAATGTTTGTACGCTTTACAAGTTTTTTTTAGATTTTCGAATTTCCTCCCCTGATCATCACAATTTGAAAAATTTGAAAGGCACAATTTTTAACTATTCAAATTTCTTTTTTGCACTTATATTATTTAAAGCATTATTGATCTACGTTGCGAATTTCGGTAAGATTGAACAATAAACACGGAAGTTACAGAACATTAAGTATCGCGCAATAGAGTGCGGGGGCTAAAAGGCTTAAAATACATGCAGAACTGTATGTGTGTGTATGGCTGTATATGTAGACAAAGGGGCTCTCGAAGTCGGGTACACTCGACTACAGACTTCTTACTTGTTTTTTTTTTGGCACACATAATAACTAGACCATTCTTGATCAATTTTGCAAATTTCGTTAAGATTGGATAAAAAACACGGAAATTATACAACATAAAGTACAACGCTACAGAGCATGGGTGGCTTAAATGCGCGCGCTAAGTACGTGTGTATGTGTGAGTATGTGTATGTATGGCTTTGTATGTAGGCAAAGGGGCTCTCGTAGTTGGGTACACTCGACTATAGATTTCATACTTGTTTATTCAGGAAATCTCGAAATGCATTGTCATTTTATCAGAAATCAGTGAAAATGAAGTTTTCAAATACTCCTGTATTGCTGTTTACAATGCGCTGCGGCTTATATCTAAATACATTGCGTCTACCTCTCGCCTAAGTGATGGCAACTTACTTATGTTGGTCAAAAATCACTGTGAAGCCAACAAATTCATTAGGCTAATTCATTACGCTCTAGTAGTCCGCAGGCGTTCATACGGACAGACGGACAGACAGACGGACAAAACACAGACGAATAGACAGTCGAATAGATAGACAAGCGGACTGACAGACGGACAGAGCTAGATCGACTCTGCCAGTTTATATCTGTTCAATTTTTGATGTTTGCACAAATCCAATAGTTCCCTTTTTTTAAAGGCAAAAGAATTTTAAGATATATACTATAAAATATTAACTACATGCATCACTTAGTTAACATATGTTACTTATTGAGCTTATACGACTATAATTAGTATTATCCAGTTTGCTGATAGCTATGATTGGCTTGCGAAAACTTGATTGATCACGACATCTTTTGACACTTGACTGCTCCGTTATAACTTGATTTCTATAAGACGGGACCTTTTTCCAGCAAATTATTTGTTTAAACGCAGCACGATAACGTTGTGACATTAAATTATACAATACTGGGTTAATGGTACTAAAAAGCATTAAAAGAGTTAACTTTATTAAAAAATACGTCAAGGTTATACAAAGTATTACTATTTACCATGAAACATAGTACGCAAATCCCGCAATGGAAAAAAGCCATTCATTTATATTTTGGTAATTGATATTATTTTTAGCGTAAAGGAACCATAACCTCTGCATGTGAAATGGGAACCAACATGCAAAAAATGTCAATACTACCAAAGCTGTTAAAAGGAAAATTAAAAAAAAAAACATTTAATTAATAAAGTATATATACTAGACACTTGTATGCCAAAGTATCAAATAGTTTAATGCATTAATTTCGTTGCGTAAATATTATTTACAAAGGGTTGTTAGATTCCGGCGTACTCTTGTATACATTTATAAATTATAGATTTTATTTTTTTACCTCTTATAACTGAATAATGCAGTGTAAATACTGTTGTCGTTAAATGACCGTTAGATTTTGAAGACTGTTTTGCTGAGAGTATTAGCATAATTTTTATTCGATCGAAATTTTATTTTGCATACATAAATAGTAAACCATTCTTGATCTTTTGGATTTAGCATGGTACAAATTATTGAGACTCGACTGTGTATGTGTCTGCCTATGTGGGAAAAGCAATTACTGTATTCGGTTACACCCGACTAAGGGTTTATTTCTTGCTTATGATTACAGCGGTTATGAATAAACCCCAGAAAGTTGAGTTGTAAACTATTGAAGTCAGATATTATATATGGTATATATGGTAAACATATTTAAGTGCACGTATTTTAAGCTATTTTTATTAGAATCGTTATTATGCGTATTCATAAAATTAACTTATGAGCTACCTACCTAGCATTCGTATAATAGCTTTTTTTTTCCTTTGTGAATTTCGGAAGTGATTTTCAACTCCTGCATTTCCTGCTAAATTCATAAAAATTAATTTAAAGCTTATGTTTATAAACATACACACCCAATATTTCAGATGTTTTGGCTTGAATTTGAGCGGCCATAAGACCATATAAAATAATAATAATAATCATAGGAATGATGAAAAAAATAAAAAATGAAATTTCAAACAAGGGGAATGTTTCCGGAAAATCCAAAGTAATTGAACAAAATGCAGACTCTAGTATTTGAGATCCATCTGTAATTACTAAGAACAAATGTAAGTTTTTTTTTAAATATAAGATTTATCATACCCAATGGATAATCCAAGTATTGAATTTCTGTCTTCATACCAAATGGAAGAGCACTTAAGAAACTTACAATCCATAATCCCGTAATTATTTTAAATACACGATTGAAACCGGACATTGCGTACAATAGTAAGGGATGACAAATCGCTAAGAACCGCTCCATCGAAAAGGCAACAATAGTAAATACTGAGACATATGTACAACTAAAATGTTACAATTTGAATCAATACTAATTTTCACGACAAAAGATTTACACTACTTACGCTTCCGATACAAATGCGCGCAGCTTACAAAATGACCAACCAAATAAATATGGATATTGGTGCCAATAGAGAAATATTTCTGGCGGTAATCCTATATATGTTTAATGGGAATTATTAATAAATAGTTATTATGAATAAATCAATTATTTAAATTTTCACTCAATTATATAATATAATTAGTACTTATTATTTTTAGTAATTACTATTATAAGTAATTATTAATATTATTATTTAATAATAGTAGAAAAAGTTAATTTAATTAGTAAATATTATAAACATATTTTATTAAATTCAAAAATAGAACGCACCTAAAAGTAAGTACAATAGGTCAGATACAGCTAAGCTGAACAGGTAATAATTTGTTGCTGTGTGCATTGTTGCCTGCCGTATTATTACCACGCATACAAGAACATTTCCCAAAATGCCGGTTATAAATATACCACCAAAAATTATGCTTATCTATATATTTAATTCGTTATGATATATATAAGCAATAAGTTTTTGCTGTCATTTATTTATTTTTTTTGTAATTTTTTTTGTGAATATTTAACACACTTCAATTGAGCCCCCAAAAACGTACCAGAAGTGCCTTAGGTAGCATCTGTGGACCAAGAATGAATTGCGTATATTCTATGACTGTACAATTATATTTATAGCAATCATTATCATCCATTTTAACTATTAACATTTCAGTTATTTCCGGAATGGCCATTTACTGAAGCTCGTAGCCAATCGAGATAATTTTTTTTAAGAACTTTACGCTGCTTTAAGCTTTAAAGTTAAACATTATTATAATTATTATTAAATATATATATTTAAATATATATATATATATATATTATATATATATATTTATATATATATTTATATATATATTTATATATATATATTTAAATATATATATATATATATATATATATATGTATATTATGCGAGTAATTGTAACGAAATTATAAAGAAATACATTTTATGTAATGAATTAAGTAATTAAAAGTGCTTAATAACCGACAGTATACTAAGTTATATTTCTTGCTGATGTACACACTTTTTTGCATTACAAATGAAAAAAAAGGGTACGTCGCTCATTAAGTTGGCCAACACGTAATACCGCAAATTCTAACTAAATCTTTTAGAAGACAGCAGATTACAGTTCCTATATATCGAGATAAGAGTAAGAAGTTTGCAAATATGTACTTATCTTTTTACAGTGCACCTGAGTAATTTATTTTCTAACAAATACTTCAATACACACAAAACATCACAAAAAGTAAAAATTTACATATGCGAAAAAAATAATATTGATAACAAGACATGTGCGCTTAACAAAATCCTAAAATTAAAAATAAAATAAAATTAATTAATTATTTTTAGCGCCTTTGCCATAAAAAATAAACATGGCGGAGCTATTGAAAATGTGCAAAATCCAAAAGTATGTAACAAATAGAAATAATCATCGGAGACCCCATAAAGTATATATAATCTTAATCAGGACGACAAGACGAGTCGATCTAACCCTGTCCGTCTGTCTGTCCGTCCGTCCGTACGTCTCTCATACTGTCCGTCTGTCCGTCCGTCCGTCTGTATGAACGCCTGTTTCTCAGAGACTATAAGAGCTAGAGCAACCAAATTTTAAACCTAGATTTGGTATTTTCGTATTTTCTCACCTTAGCCCCGCAATTAAAAATAAACGATTTTAAGTAAATTTTTCAACCTATTGAGTTTTGTTGGCACAAATCATAATTAGACCATTCTTGATCCATGTTGTGAATCTAGGTAAGATTGATCAAAAAACTCGAGTGAGCCCAGGTGAGGAAATTCAAAAATATAAAATAAACTCGTGTAGCGTACGAAATCTAGGTTTATAATTTGGTTTCTTTAGCTCTTATAGTCTCTGAGAAACAAACGTTCATGCAGACGGAGGGATGGATGTACACACGGACGGACGTACGGACAGACGGACGGACAGACAAACGGACAGGGCTAGATCGATTCAGCTAGTCGTACTGATCAAGAATATATATACTTTATGGGGTCTCCGATGATTATTTCTATGTGATACATACTTTTGGATTTTGCATTTTTCCATTAGCTCCGCTTTGCTCTTTTTTTTGGCAAAGGGGCTCTCGTAGTCGGGTACACTCGACTACAGATTTCTTACTTGTTCTTCTTAGGTACAGATTCCTTTGGAGTATTCGATAAAAACAAAATTTTGCAAGATTTTGAAGCCAACTGTGAAGAGATCTGCGCAAATGTCTATAATGACGATGAAGAAATAGTATGTGCATCTGATGGATACATGTATACAGGGGAATCGCAGTTAGAGTGCTATTCGTCCTGCTTAAAAATTGGCAAGTTTTTATCTAAGACAACACTAAAAGATTATATTTATTTTATTTCAGATGTAATGATCAAAGCCACAGGATTATGTCTGTAAACGTAGCTTGAATATATTTTTTACACAGTATATATGTAATTTTATTCTTAAAGAATTATTTATTCATTTAAATTAAGTTAATTACACTACTAAAATTTATAAAATGTGATGAACACTAATGTCTAGTTCTCAAAATAAATTCATATTTGTTTTCTTATATTGCTTATACAGAAACAAAGCTTTTTAATATAAAACATGTAAGAAATTTGTCGTCGAGAGTACCCGGTTAAGAGAACGCCTTTGCCTACATACACAAACATTCACACACATATATATATATACTGTTCTAGGTGGGATTTGTACACAAGGCAAAATGTCTGATTGGTCTTAGCTTGGTGAATGCCAGCGCGACCCTTGTTCCTGCTTTCCTTAAGTTGACGCGGTCTCTTCCGGATTGCCACATAGCACCCGTTAGGTGGTAAACTAAAGCGCTTGTCGTTAAATCCAGTACGCGTCTACTGAGTGTCATACGGCCTCGACTGGCAGTGTTACAATACCCAGTGCGGGTTTGAGTAGCACAAACCTGGCAGAAAGTATAAAATGCACAAAAATATGTATTATGGTTGCGAATAACATTACTACTCCAGGTGGCAGTCACAATAGGGAAAGTCCACACGTGAAACAAACCACGGCAGGGGCCCGGATTCTGGAGGCCCGAAACCCATTAATCTCAATATTTCTACGACGCTTACTTGGCCGGCTCAGCGAATCTAGCTATAAACACAATTGAGGAGCAAATTGACCCCTTCGCCAAAAGCGAGAGGCTACGCCGGTACCCACCAACTGGATCGGCAGCACCTCGGCCGGTTCGTGCAGGACAGAAGCAGGCGCAGGATACTCTGAAAAGGAACAAAGGGCCTGATGGTTCTGACCGGAAAACACATCCAAAAAAGGCAAGAGAGCTACCACCATCGCCTATGACATAGATAGTGGAGTAACGCTACTACTTCTGTGCTCAAAACAGGGAAACGAAGACAATGCCGATTGCAGACTTGACTTGTTAAACCGGTTAAACAGCGTGCGCAGAATCCGACGTACTGTAGCAGGCAAGATCCTACTGCAAATGAGCAATCCGTCGGAAGAAGAGACGTCTAAACTGCGTACCGCAGTACAGGAAATAATCGGCAAAAGTGCGTCCGTAACAAACATTACGATTAAGATCTAAATCGAGTTTAGAGATGTGTCAGAGTGGACAAGTGACGAAGTTTGCAAGCAGTGTTCACGATGATTGAGAACGATTTTCTTGCTGAAGAAGCTCCCAAGCTATATAACAGATAAGCCGACATGCTGCTACCGGCAAAGAATCTGCAGATTGACTGGGGAGTGTGCCGAACCCGAAGCAAGGACCCAAGGAGATGTTACAAAAGTCTGGAGGTTGGCCACATTGCGGTAAGTTGCACAAAGAAGATGGATGCATCTATCAAGTGTTTCAATTGCGGTGGGGCCATATGCATACTGTGCACAAGAAGGGGGAGAAGATTGTGGCGCACCATTCGCTTAGCAGAGCGTACCTGCACTTCGCGAAGGGTCTCCGATTGCAAGACAATTAGGTTTATACAACTGAGCCTAAATCATTGAAGAGCGGCTTAGGACCTGATCCAGAAAACTGTACGTAAGCTGATCGCGGACCTTGCCATTGTGAGCGAGCCCTATGGACCACGGCAAGATAAGAGCTGCGCATAAAATCGAAATGTAGGAGCAGAACTGTGGAGTTGTCGACAACTGGCCATGCAACTTACGCATATGGGTGCTGCAGGAGGTTAAGTTAGCGCAAAGGTGTATACGTATACAGCTGCTGTATAGTGCTCATTATGTCTATGGTGGAGTTTGCAGAGTTCGGGCAATATGCACACTGTTATCAAGGCGGGTCGAAAATCGGTGATTGACCTTACATTTTCCAGCCCCATCCTAGTCGGTAGAGCAATGGATGGTAACACTAGCGTATGCGCACAAAGATCACTATGCGATCGTCTGCCCCATTAAAGAGCGCACGCAATCCAGGACGCAACCTAGGTTTAACAGATGGGCCCTACAAAATTTGGGTGAGCGGATGCGAGTCCAAGCCATGGAGAACGAGCAGATAAATACTCTCATAAAGCTAAACACTGCATGCGATGCATGCATTCCATGGCTAGAAAAAACTACAAAATCTACTGGAAGAGACTGCATACAGCGGAAGATACCTCAATCGCGCACGAGGAAGGTCCTACTTCACACAGGCTTTAGAGCCATACCAGGGAAGGAGAGCCAGACTTACCAAGGTCACAAAAGTAATCAAGAGCCGCTACTGAAGTTAACTATGTGATGAAGGTGTGAATGCAGCCATTTGCAACTGCATACAGACTGATTATTATGAGGTTAGAATGACGCCCACATCGGACCCAGAGCAGCTACTGAACATAGCCAGCAGCCTCGCTACCGCATATCACTTCATGCTCTTAAGTCGAGAACATGGATGTAGCGAAAGTTCTGCGGATAGCAATGACGGATAAAGACCAACAAAGCACCTGGACCGTACAGAATCAACCCACGGGTAGTACTGCTGGTGGTGGAGGCACAACCGACGATCTTTGCTGAAGTCTGCAATAACTGCCTAAAAATGTCGCGAAAAAAATGTATTGCCTTATTACCACTCTGAACGTCCGCCACGCCTTCAACTCGGCAAGATTGCAAATTGTAGTCGGTGCATTACGACGCCTAGACATCCCTTAGTACCTTACCAGCTTGGTGAGCAGCTACTTTCGCGGTAGACTGCTACTCTACGATACCGCTGACGGTAGGATGCATTACCAAAGAACGTTATGTATGATGCAGTACTAAGCCTTGCGACATCTCAGGAAACTTATATCGTTGGATTCGCGGATGATATTGCCATCGTGGCAGTGGCAAAGGAGTTACAGGAGGTAGACGCAAGTACTAATTCATGGCTTGAAGAAAACCTACTAGCCCGGCTGTCCACAAGACTGAAGCAGTCCTCATAAGCAAGAAGAACAAGCAAGAAGTCTGTAGTCGAGTGTACCCAGTTCTGCACGTACCTGGACATTGCACGCGCCTTTTTGACCCCCTCGCTCTATAGCGCGATACTTAATGTTCTATAACTTCCGTGTTTATTGTGCAATCTTAACGAAATTCACAACGTATGTGTGCCAAAAAGAAATTAGATCGGTTGAAAATTGTGTCTTATAATCGATTTTTTGGAATTGCGGTGGTCAGGGGAGGAAATTCGAATATCTTAAACAAACTTGTATAGCGTACGTACATTAGAAATCTAGATTCCAAATTTCGATTCTCTAGCTTTTATTTTGCGCGCACTACCATACCCCCCCGGGCCCAACAATACCACTTTTGATGATGTATAACCTTCGAGTTTTTCAATAAATCTTACCCAGATTCACAACATGGATCAAGAATGGTCTAATTATGATGTGTGCCAAAAATAAAGTTGATAGATTGAAAATTGTGCTTAATAATAATTTTTTTCAAATTGCAAGGGTCAGGGGAGGATATTTAAAAATCAAAAACAAAGTCGTATAACATACAAACATAACGAATCTAGCTCTTATAGTCTCTAAGAAACAGGCGTTCATACAGACGGACTGACGGTCAGACGGACAGACAGACAGACGGACATGGCTAGATCAACTCGTCTTGTCGTCCTGATCAAGAATATACGTTATGGGGTCTCCTATGATTATTTGATATATGTGTTACATACGTTTGGATTTTGCAACTTTCCAATAGCTCCGCTTTGCTCTATTTTTACAAAAAAGGCAGAGGGGCTTTTTTCAAATTGCGGGGGTCAGGGGAGGAAATTCGAAAATCTAAAACAAACTCGTATAGGGTACGAACATAACAAATCTACGTTCCAAATTTCGTTGCTCTAGCTCTTTAATTACGCGCACTACTATACCCCCCGGGGCCATAATACCACTTTTGATGATGTATAAAGTGGTATTATGGGCCCCGGGGGGGTATAGTAGTGCACGCAAAATAAGAGCTAGAGCAACGAAATTTGGAACGTAGATTCGTTATGTTCGTACGCTACACGAGTTTGTCTTAGATTTTTAAATTTCCTTCCCTGACCCCCGCAATTTGAAAAAATCGATTTTCAGATACAATTTTTAACCGATCAAATTTCGTTTACGCACACATATTAAGTAGACAATTTATCATCTACGTTGTGAATTTCGTTAAAATTGAACAATAAACTCGGAAGTTATACAACATTAAGTACCGCGCTATGGATCGTGGGGGGCTAAAAGGTGCGCGCAATGGCTAAGTACGTGCAGAACTGTGTGTATGTATGAGTATGTGTGTGTATGGCTGTATATGTAGGCAAAGGGGCTCTCGTAGTCGGTTACACTCGACTACAGACTTTTTACTTGTTTAAATTGGAAGTGTCAGGGGAGGAAATTTAAAAATCAAAGAAAATATCGTATAACCTATGAACATAGCAAATCTAAGTTTAAAATTTGGTTGCTCTAGCTCTTACAGTCTCTGAGAAACAGGCGTATATACAGACGGACAGTCGGACAGACAGACTGACGGACAGGGCTAGATCAACTCGTCTTGTCGTCCTGATCAAGAATATATATATGCTTTATGGGGTCTCCGATGATTATTTCTATGTGTTACATACTTTTCGATTTTGCACATTTCCAATTGCTCCGCTTTCTTTGCTTCTTTTTGCAAAAAGGCAAAGGGGCTAAATAGGTGGAATCTGCTACCAGCCAGATGGTACAGGATGCCCTTTAAATTCCAACTTCAGTACACTGCGGACAAGGCTGCTAGAGCAACAGCAGCGCTCGCTGCCATCATGGCGAACATAGGAGACCCACAAAACAAGAGCAGGCTGCTTATCACTTATGTGGTAAGATCTATTTTGGTGTATGGTGGACAAGTATGGGCATCGGCTTAATTTTGCGTGCTGATGCTACTGCTACTGAAAAAATGAAAGTTGCGGTCTTGGCTGCTCCTGTGTCGATAAGTTTTCGCAGTTGCCTTCCCTTTAGTTGCCTTTTGACTAATGGCAGCCGAGAGCGATTCTTAAAAAATTTAGTAAGTCAACTTTATATATATTCTTGATCAGGACGACTAGCTGAAACGATCTAGCCCAGTCCGTCTGTCTGTCTGTCCGTCCGTCCGTCCGTATGAACGACTGTCTCTCAGAGACTAAAAGAGCTAGAGCAACCAAATTTTCAACCGAGATTAATTATTTTCGTACGCTGTACGTTTTTGATTTTTCATTTTCCTCCCCTGTACCCCGCAATTCGAAAAAAAACGATTATCAAGCACAATTTTCAATCTATCAAATTTTTTCTTGGCACACATAATAATTAGACCATAATTGATCCATGTTGTAAATCTGGGCTAGATTGATCTAAAATCTCGGAAGTTATACATCATAAAATGTGGTGTTATTGGGCCCGGGGGGTATAGTAGTGCGCGCAAAATAAAAGCTAGAGCAACGAAATTTGGAATCTAAATTCATTATGTTCTTACGCTATACGAATTTATTTTGGATTTTCGAATTTACTCCCCGGACCACCGCAATTTGAAAAATTCGATTATAAAGGTACAATTTCTACCCCGGTCAAATTTCTTTTTCGCATACATTTTAAGTAGATAATTCCTAATCTACGTTGTGAATTTCATTAAAATTGAACAATAAACACCAAAGTTATACAACATTTAAGTATCGCGATATTGAGTGTGGGGGGCTAAAAGGCGCTCGCAACGGCTAAGTACGTGCAGAACTGTGTGTATGTATGAGTATGTATGTGGTATGTAGGCAAAGTCTCGTAGTCGGGTACACTCGACTACAGACTCTTACTTGTTTTTTAATAAAACATAAATTTATTTTGTTGCAATATTTCGAACCCGCATGGAGTTCTCATCAGGCTCTACACATTTATTGAAGAGCATTTTTAGCCCCTTTGCCTTTTTGTAAAAAAAGAGCAAAGCGGAGCTATTGGAAATGTGCAAAATCGAAAAGTATGTAACACATAGAAATAATCATCCGAGACCCTATAAAGTCTATATATTTTTGATGATAAGACGAGTTCATCTAGCCCTATCCGTCTATCTGTCTGTCCATCTGTCCTCTAACCGTCTGTCCGTCTGTCCGTCTGTCCGTCCGTATGAACGCCTGTTTCTCAGAGACAATAAAACCTAGAGTATACCAAACTTAAAAACCTTGACTTGTTATTTTTGTAGCTCTAGACCAGATTGTTTTATATTTTTGAAATTCCTCCCCTGACTCCGGCATTTCGAAAAAAAACGATTATTTAGCAAAATTTTCAACCGATTGAATTTCTTTTTGGCACACATCGTAATTAGACCATTCTTGATCTATGTTGTAAATCTGGGTAAGATTGATTAAAAAACTCGGAAATTATACATCATTTAAATGTGGTGTTATGGGTCCCGGGGGGGTATTCATAGTGCGCCCAAAATAAGAGCTAGAGCAACGAATTTTGGAACGTAATTTGTTATGTTCGTACGCTATACAAGTTTGTTTTTGATTTTTAAATTTCCTCACCTGACCCCCGCAAATGCGAAAAAATCGATTATAAGCCACAATTTTCAACCGATTAAATTTTTTTTCCTGATCTACATTGTAAATTTCGTTAAGATTCAACAATAAACATGGAAGTTAAACAATGTTAGGCACCGCGATTTAGAGCGCGGGCGGCTGAAACGCGCGAATGGCTAAGTACGTGCAGAACTGTGTGTATGTGTGTGAATAGCTGTATATGTTGGTAAAGGGGCTCTCGTAGTCGGGTACACTCGACTACAGATTTCTTACTTGTTTTTCTGTAGAATTGTTTTTAATTACCCATATATAGAAAATATCATGCAGGTTATTACATCCCAACACATGCGCAGCCCACGAATAATAAACAAGTATGAAATCTGTAGTGAAGTATACCCAACTACGATACAGCCATACACACAGTTCTATATGCACTTTAAGCCATTTCGAGTGCTTTTTAGCCCCCCGCGCACAATAAAGCGATACTTAATGTATGAATTACTTCCGTGTTTTATGCTTAATCTTAATGAGATACAACGTATATCATGGCTGGTCAAATTATTATGTGTGTTAAAAAGAAATTCGATATATTGAAAATTATGCTGAATAATCGCTTTTTTCGTTTTGCGAAATTCAGGAAACGAAATTCAGAACAAGCTAAAATTAACTCATTTACCGCACAAAAACGATTCTGATTTAAAATTTTGTTGCTCTAGCTTTTATAGCATGCATACAGTATACGGGGCCCCACCCCGTAAACTCTATAATAAGATACTTAATATTGCAGAATATTATATATATGGGGGATTAGGAAGAGAGAGAAGCCCAGGTAAAGTGTCTGATTGCTTTCAACTTGGCGATTGCCAGCATGATCCTTGTGCTTACTTTCTTAAAGTCGACACACTACCTCCACGTAGTTCCTTCTGGATAGCCATTCAATACCCATTGGGTGGTGAACTAAAGCGCTCGTATCCTGATCCTCTAAATAAGGGTTTGGTGTAGGACTTGAGATCCACCCATAGAAAACTAAACACTCAATAGCAGGATACAAAAACTGCCTCGGAACGGACCCCAAACAATGTTGACGAGCACCGCAAACGAAACAAGGACTATGATTTGAGATGTATGCACCTGGAATGTACGCCACGCTGTACAGGCCCGGTACTGCTCCACAACTAGCAGATACTAGTCAGAAAATGCAAGGCAGACATTACCGCTATCCAGGAGATGCG
Source organism: Zygothrica quintamaculata (assembly GCA_037044455.1). Lineage (NCBI taxonomy): Eukaryota > Metazoa > Arthropoda > Insecta > Diptera > Drosophilidae > Zygothrica > Zygothrica quintamaculata. The sequence continues at coordinate 23,370 of JBAMBS010000492.1, forward strand.
ATTTCAAGGACAGGGATGCATGAAGAGGAACAACTGTGACAGATACTACAACTCCCACCCTGATAGACATAAATTTGGCTGTGGATTTGTGGTGGGAGCCAGACTCCGACACCGAGTATCTCACTTTGTGCCAACAATAATGAAATAATAGAACAGAACGATCCGGATTACAGCCAAATTCTTTAATATCAGCTTGATCTGTGCACATGCCCCAACGGAAGACAAAGACGAATGTACGAAGTATGCCTTCTATGCGGAGCTTGACCGTGTATACGGCCGCAGTCCAACTCATGACATCCTACTTGGAGACTTTAATGCCAAGATTGGACGGGAATGTGTCTTTGGTGCAACCGTCGGGCAGCAAAGCCTACATGAGACCACCTCGAGCAAGGGTTTTAGGTTAATAAGCTTTGCAGCGGCGCATAATATGGTAGTGCGTGTAACACGATTTCGCCACCTTTATATACACAAGGCATCCTGGCTGTCCCCTGATTGACTGACTCGTAATCAGATCGATCATGTTGTGATCGATGCAAGGCATGCGTCAAACATACTTGATGTGAGAACATGTCGGGGTCCTAATATAGACTCAGACCATTATCTTGTTGCAGCCAAGGTTCAAGAAAAGACAGTTAGAAAGGCTGGAGTGTGAGAGAATGGAGTCTAGTAGCAGCAGAAATATTGCCTGAGACTTTTACCAGAGGGTGAAGCGATTTAACTAAGGATTTAGAGCTGGACGGCTGCAGAGATGATGAGGGAGATAGCACAGGAGAAAGTGATCCACAAAACCCAATCAACGACGAAGTTGATATACCAACCCCTAGCCATAATGAAGTCGAGGCCGCAATACAGCGGCTCAAGATCAATAAAGCTGCAGGTTCTGATGGCTTGTCAGCTGAATTGTTTAAGGCAGTAGGCGAAGAGTTGGTAAGGTGTATGCACCAACTCCTACGCAGCTCCTTAGCTTGATCTGTCCTGTCCTGAAGAAGGGTGATGCCACGCTACGGGCAAATTACCGTGGCATCAGCCTAGCGCCAGTAGCATATAGGGTTCTGACGAGCGTATTATGTGAAAGACTGAAACCATTTGCTGAAGCACTGATTGAACCTTATCAGTGTGGTTTCAGACCTCGCAGGTCCACCATTGACCAGCTATTCTTACTGCGCCAGATCATGGAAAAGTCGTATGAGACCCAAATCGAAATTTACCACCTTTTTGTCGACTACAAGGACGCTTTCGATAGCCCACAGCGGGATCGCTTGTATGCTGCCATGTCTGAGCTTGGTATTCTTGCGAAGCTAATACGGATTTGCAGAATGATATTGAGCAACACTAAGAGCTCTGTCAAGGTAGGAAGTGACCATTCCGAAACCTTTAATACCAAGTGTGGTCTCAGACAAGGTGACTGGCTGTCTTGTGTGCTTTTCAATTTACTGATGTAAAGTATCATAAGGAAGGCTGGCGTTATTGGACTGGCATGATTCTGACGAACAGATGTTGTCCAGCTGCTTTGTTACGCTGATGATATCACCATTATTGGCCGTACCAAGCGAGCTGTGACGGGAACCTTTGGCGCTATTGAAAAGAAATCGGCTAAAGCAGGGCTCCATGTAAAAACATGGTAAAAACAAAGTTTATGGCATGCTCCAGCAGGGAATCATGATGCCTTGACTCTCGACTGGCGGCAGGAAGCTATAGCTTTGCGGCCGTTAGCGAATTTGCTTACCTCGGCTCCACCATGACTGATGATGATAATGTTAGCCTAGATATCAAAAGGAGGATTACAACTGCCAGCAGGTACTACAAATGGATGCAGCTGATCTTGGAGTATTTGAGAAGTATCAGGAAGATATATGGCCCCACAAACGTTAACAGTGAAAATAGCATCAGATAGAATGACGATATATATGAGCTCTAGTGGGGACATTGATGTGCTCAAGCGAATTAACATTATGACACTTCGCTGGCTAGGTCATGTCGCCCGTATGGAAGAACAAGCTCCAGCTCGTAGAGTGTTTGAAGCGGTAGTTGGTAGACAACGTATAAGGGCAATCCCCAGCTACGGTGGCGTGACCAAGTAACGGAAGCCCTGTCGACGCTTGGCATCGCTAAATATAAAACCATTCTTGATCTACGTAGTGAAACTTGTTAAAATTGAACAAAAAACACGAAAGTTATACAATGTTATTATTATTATTATTTGGGCTAAGCACCCACATAGGGGTACATCCAGGGGTATACACAAGCTCCCCCACGTGTTTCTATCCTGTGCGCGCGTCCTCCAGTTAGCGATACCAAGCGTCGCCAGGGCTTCCGTTACTTGGTCACGCCACCGTAGCCGTGCTCCATACAGAAGCACTGGAAGGATGAGCGTCTTGTAGAGTGTTGTTTTTGTCCGACGAGATAGGGCTCTGCTGTTGAACTGCCTACTGAGCCCATAGTAGCACCTGTTGGCAGTTGTAATCCTCCTATTGATCTCTAGGCTAACATTATTATCACCAGTCATGGTGGAGCCGAGGTAAGCAAATTCGCTTACGGCCTCAAAGCTATAGCTTCCTGCCGCCAGTCGAGAGTCAAGGCATCATGATTCCATGCTGGAGCATGCCATAAACTTTGTTTTTACCACATTTACATGGAGCCCTACTTTAGCCGATTCCTTTTCAATAGCGCCAAAGGTTCCCGTCACAGCTCGCTTGGTACGGCCAATAATGGTGATATCATCAGCGTAACAAAGCAGCTGGACAACATCTGTTCGTCAGAATCGTGCCAGTCCAATGAACGCCAGCCTTCCTTATGATACTTTACATCAGTAAATTGAAAAGCACACAAGACAGCCAGTCACCTTGTCTGAGACCACACTTGGTATTAAAGGTTTCGGAATGGTCACTTCCTACCTTGACAGAGCTCTTAGTGTTGCTCAATATCATTCTGCAAATCCGTATTAGCTTCGCAGGAATACCAAGCTCAGACATGGCAGCATACAAGCGATCCCGCTGTGGGCTATCAAAAGCGGCCTTGTAGTCGACAAAAAGGTGGTAAGTGTCGATCTGGCTCTCATGCGACTTCTCCAGGATCTGGCGCAGTGTGAATAGCTGGTCAATGGTGGACCTGCCAGGTCTGAAACCACACTGATAAGGTTCAATCAGTGCTTCAGCAAATGGTTTCAGTCTTTCACACAATACGCTCGTCAGAACCCTATATGCTACTGGCAGCTAGGCTGATGCCACGGTAATTTGCCCGTAGCGTGGCATCACCCTTCTTCAGGACAGGACAGATCAAGCTAAGGTTCCAATCATCGGGTATGCTTTCCACAAGCCATACATTGCGTAGGAGTTGGTGCATACACCTTACCAACTCTTCGCCTACTACCTTAAACAATTCAGCTGACAAGCCATCAGCACCTTCAGCTTTATTGATCTTGAGCCGCTGTATTGCGGCCTCGACTTCATTATGGCTAGGGGTTGGTATATCAACTTCATCGTTGATTGGGTTTTGTGGATCACTTTCTCCTGTGTTCTTTTTTGCACACGTACTAATAAGACCATTCCTGATCTACATTGTAAATTTCGTTAAGATTGAGCATTAAACACGGAAGTTATACAACATTAGGCACCGCTCAATAGAGCGCGGGCGGCTAAAAGGCGCAATGGCTAAGTACGTGCAGAACTGTATGTATGTGTGTGTATAGCTGTATAAGTAGGCAAAGGGGCTCTCATAGTTGGATACACATGACTACAGACTTCTTACTTGTTCAATTTAAAAATTGTATTAATTTCCTTACAGATGGCAAGGGGGCTTTCGTAGTCGGGTACACTATAATACAAATTTCTTACTTTTTTGCTTTATATTTTGCGATGATAACCAATAACTTAACGGTCACGCTAAGGTTATGGAGGGATCACTTCTCAAGTCATTTGGAGGGCGATGACTTGTATGTTAACACAGGAGAGAGTGATCCGCAAACCCAATCAACGACGAAGTTGATATACCAACCCCTAGCCATAATGAAGTCGAGGCCGCAATACAGCGGCTCAAGAACAATAAAGCTGAAGGTGCTGATGGCTTGTCAGCTGAATTGTTTAAGGCAGGAGGCAAAGAGTTGGTAAGGTGTATGCACCAACGCCTACACAATGTATGGCTTGTGGAAAGCATATACGATCTAGCCATTCAACCCGTCTTGTCGTCGTGATCAAGAATATATATATTTTATGTTGTCTCCGATGTTTATATCTATCGGTTATATACTTTAGGATTTTTCACATTTCCATCAGCTCCTATTTGCTCCTTTGCAAAATCGAAAAGTATGTAACAGGTAGAAATAATCATTGGAGACTCCATTAAGTATGTATATTCTTGATCAGGACGACTAGGTGAGTCCACCTAGCCATGTTCGTCTGTCCGTCCGTCAGTCTGTAAGAACGCATGTTTGTCATAGTCTATAAGAACTAGAGCAACCTAATTTTGAATCTGGATTGGTTATATTCGTACGCTATACGATTTTTTTTTTGATTTTATATTTTCCTCCACACATAATAATAAACTAATATGAAACTTGTTAAGATTGAACAAAAAACACGGAAGTTATACAGTGTTATTATTATTATTATATGGCCTTAACACCCCCATAGGGGTACAGCCCGATACACAAGCTGTCTTCTCCTTCTACGTTGTCCACCAACTACCACACCTACCCAGCAAAGTGTCATAATGTTAATTCGCTTGAGCACATCAATGTCCCCCTAGAGCTCATACAGCTCGTCATTCCATTTGATGCGATTTTCACCGTTAACGTTTATGGGGCCATATATCTTCCGGATACTTCTCAAATACTCCAAGATCAGCTGCATCCATTTGTGTAACTATCCAGGCTTCTGCTCCATACAGAATCACTGGAAGGATGAGCGTCTTGTAGAGTGTTGTTTTTGTCCGACGAGAGAGGGCTCTGCTGTTGAACTGCCTACTGAGCCCATAGTACCACTTGTTGGCAGTTGTAATCCTCCTATTGATCTCTAGGCTAACATTATCATCATCAGTCATGGTGGAGCCGAAGTAAGCAAATTCGCTAACGGCCGCAAAGATATAGCTTCCTGCCGCCAGTCGAGAGTCAAGGCATCATGATTCCCTGCTGGAGCATGCCATAAACTTTGTTTTTACCACATTTACATGGATCCCTGCTTTAGCCGATTTCTTTTCAATAGCACCAAAGGTTCCCGTCACAGCTCGCTTGGTACGGCCAATAATAGTGATATCATCAGCGTAACAAAGCAGCTGGCAACATCTGTTAGTCAGAATCGTGCCAGTCCAATAACACCAGCCTTCCTTATGATACTTTACATCAATAAATTGAAAAGCACACAAGACAGCCAGTCACCTTGTCTGAGACCACACTTGATATTAAAGCTTTCGGAATGGTAACTTCCTACCTTGACAGAGCTCTTAGTGTTGCTCAATATCATTCTGCAAAGCCGTATTAGCTTCGCAAGAATACCAAGCTCAGACATGGCAGCATACAAGCGATCCCGCTGTGGGCTATCGAAAGCGTCCTTGTAGTCGACAAAAAGGTGGTAAGTGTCGATTTGGATCTCATACGACTTTTCCAGGATCTGGCGCAGTAAGAATAGCTGGTCAATGGTGGACCTGCCAGGTCTGAAACCACACTGATCAGGTTCAATCAGTGTTTCAGCAAATGGTTTCAGTCTTTCACATAATACGCTCGTCAGATCCCTATATGCTACTGGCGCTAGGCTGATGCCACAGTAATTTGCCCGTAGCGTGGCATCACCCTTCTTCAGGACAGGACAGATCAAGCTAAGGAGCTGCGTAGGAGTTGGTGCATACACCTTACCAACTCTTCGCCTACTGCCTTAAACAATTCAGCTGACAAGCCATTAGAACCTGCAGCTTTATTGATCTTGAGCCGCTGTATTGCGGCCTCGACTTCATTATGGCTAAGGGTTGGTATATCAACTACGTCGTTGATTGGGTTTTGTGGATCGCTTTCTCCTGTGCTATATCCCTCATCATCTCTGCAGATCAACCATCCAGCTTTATATCCTTAGTTAGTGCATGCCTTGCATCGATCACAACATGATTGATCTGATTACGATTCAGTCAATCAGGGGACAGCCAGGATGCCTTGTGTATATAAAGGTGGTGAAAACGTGTACTACGCACTACCATATTATGCGCCGCTGCAAAGCTTATTAACCTTAGACCATTGCTCGAGGTGGTCTCATGTAGACTTTGCTGGCCGACGGTTGCATTGAAGACACATTGCCGTCCAATCTTGGCATTAAAGTCTCCAAGTAGGATGTCATGAGTTGGACTGAGGCCGTATACACGGTCAAGCTCCGCATAGAAGGCATCCTTCGTACATTCGTCTTTGTCTTCCGTTGGGGCATGTGCACAGATCAAGCTGATATTAAAGTATTTGGCTGTAATCCGGATCGTTGCTATTATTTCATTTGTTGGCCCAAAGTGAGATACTCGGTGTCGGAGTCTGGCTCCCACAACAAATCCACAGCCAAATTTATGTCTATCAGGGTGGGAGTTGTAGTATCTGTCACAGTTGTTCCTCTTCATGCATCCCTGTCCTTGAAATCGCATCTCCTGGATAGCGGTAATGTCTGCCTTGCATTTTCTGCTAGTATCTGCTAGTTGTGGAGCTGCACCGGGCCTGTACAGCTTGGCGTACATTCCAGGTGCATACTCTCAAATCATTGTCCTTGTTTCGTTTGCGGTGCTCGTCAACATTATTTTGGGGTCCGTTCCGAGGCAGTTTTTGCTTTCCTTCATTGAGTGTTTAGTTTTCTATGGGTGGATCTCAAGTCCTACACCAAACCCTTATTTAGAGGATCAGGATACGAGCGCTTTAGTTCACCACCCAATGGGTATTGAATGGCTATCCAGAAGGAACTACGTGGAGGTAGTGTGTCGACTTTAAGAAAGTAAGCACAAGGATCATGCTGGCAATCGCCAAGTTGAAAGCAATCAGACACTTTACCTGGGCTTCTCTCTCTTCCTAATCCCCCATATATATAATATTCTGCAATATTAAGTATCTTATTATAGAGTGTACGGGGTGGGGCCCCGTATACTGTATGCATGCTATAAAAGCTAGAGCAACAAAATTTTAAATCAGAATCGTTTTTGTGCGGTAAATGAGTTAATTTTAGCTTGTTCTGAATTTCGTTTCCTGAATTTCGCAAAACGAAAAAAGCGATTATTCAGCATAATTTTCAATATATCGAATTTCTTTTTAACACACATAATAATTTGACCAGCCATGATATACGTTGTATCTCATTAAGATTAAGCAAAAAACACTGAAGTTATTCAACATTAAGTATCGCTTTATTGTGCGCGGGGGGCTAAAAAGCAGTCGAAATGGCTTAAAGTGCATATAGATCTGTGTGTATGGCTGTATCGTAGTTGGGTACACTTCACTACAGATTTCATACTTGTTTATTATTCGTAGTGGGCTGCGCATGTGTTGGAATGTAATAACCTGCATGAAATTTTCTATATATGGGTAATTAAAAACAATTGTTTAGAAAAACAAGTAAGAAATCTGTAGTCGAGTGTACCCGACTACGAGAGCCCATTTACCAACATATACAGCTATACACATACATACGCACAGTTCTGCACATACTTAGCCATTGCGCGTTTCAGCCGCCCGCGCTCTAAAGCGCGTTGCCTAATATTGTTTAACTTCCATGTTTATTGTTGAATCTTAACGAAATTTACAATGTAGATCAGGAAAAAAATTTAATCGGTTGAAAATTGTGGCTTATAATCGATTTTTTCGCATTGCGGGGGTCAGGTGAGGAAATTTTAAAATCTAAAACAAACTTGTATAGCGTACGAACATAAAGAATCTAGTTGCTCTAGCTTTTATTTTGCGCGCACTATGAAACCCCCCCGGGACCCATAACACCACATTTAAATATGTATAATTTCCGAGATTTTTAATCAATCAGATTTACAACATAGATCAAGAATGGTCTAATTATGATGTGTGCCAAAAAGAAATTCAATCGGTTGAAAATTTTTTATTTCTATGTGTTACATACTTTTCGATTTTGCACATTTCCAATAGCTCCGCTTTGCTTCTTTTTTACAAAAAGGCCCTTTGCCTACATATACAGCAATCCACATACATACTCATACATACACACAGTTCTGCAGGTACTTAGCCATTGCGTGCGCCTTTTAGCCCCCCACACTCAATAGCGCGATACTTAATGTTGTATAACTTTGGTGTTTATTGTTCAATTTTAATAAAAATTCACAACGTAGATTAGGAATTATCTACTTAAAATGTGTGCGGAAAAGAAATTTGACCGGGGTAGAAATTGTACCTTTTAATCGATTTTTTAAATTGCGGTGGTCCGGGGAGTAAATTCGAAAATCCAAAATAAATTCGTATAGCGTAAGAACATAATGAATTTAGATTTCAAATTTCGTTGCTCTAGCTTTTATTTTGCGCGCACTACTATACCCCCCCGGGCCCAATAACACCACATTTTGTGATGTATAACTTCCGAGATTTTAGATCAATCTAACCCAGATTTACAACATGGATCGAGCATGGTTTAATTATTATGTGTGCCAAAAATAAATTTGATAGATTGAAAATTGTGCTTGATAATCGTTTTTTTCGAATTGCGGGGTTCAGGGGAGGAAAGTGAAAAATCAAAAACGTATAGCGTACGAAAATAATAAATCTCGGTTGAAAATTTGGTTGCTCTATCTCTTACAGTCTCTGAGAAACAGGCGTATATACAGATGGACAGTCGGACAGACAGACTGACGGACAGGGCTAGATCAACTCGTCTTGTCGTCATGATCAAGAATATATATATGCTTTATGGGGTCTCCGATGATTATTTCTATGTGTTACATTCTTTTGGATTTTGCACATTTCCAATAGCTCCGCTTTGCTTCTTTTTGCAAAAAGGCAAAGGGGCTAAATAGTTGGAATCTGCTACCAGCCAGATGGTACAGGATGCCCTTTAAATTCCAACTTGAGCTCCAAGGGCCCCCGCCGTGGGAATGAGATAGTCAACGATGGTGCAATGGCAGTATCCATGGTGGCAGGACGGGAGCGTCAGCTGGACAATGCGTATCGTCCCAGACATAAACAGATGGTTTTATGGGAAACATGGCCAGACTGACTTTTACCTAACGCAACTATCAACAGGACATGAGTTCCTTAAATCAGGGTTTTAAAAACTGCCGTCGGCTTAATTTTGCGTGCTGATGCTACTGCTACTGAAAAAATGAAAGTTGCGGTCTTGGCTGCTCCTGTGTCGATAAGTTTTCGCAGTTGCCTTCCATTTAGTTGCCTTTTGACTAATGGCAGCCGAGAGCGATTCTTAAAAAATTTAGTAACCCAACTTCACCTTTACAATTATTCTCATTTATTTTGGCAACCATAGCTGACGAAACCAGTTCCTGATAAGTCTGAGAGTCTGAACTTCCCGCCTGTTGTCTTATATTATTTAGCCTCTGACGAGGTCAGAGCTGAAATGTACTCGAACTTTTCTGGTTTCTGTTGCCCTCAGCGTTGCTGCCAATTGAATGCTTCCAGCTAGAAGGCTGCCTAAACCTAGACGATGAGTCGACTTCCATGGGCTCGTTTGACTATTGATTAGGATTCTAAGCAACTTGTAATTGCTGCAATCTACCTTGCTTCTGTCTCTCAATGTAATGAGAATTTCTGTCATTACCTCGATAGGTTCTACCCTCTTCTTCCCAGACAATCATTTTGGCGAATTGATTTCGTGCTGCTTGGAGCAGCGCTGGGATAAGAGTTAGAAAATATGCTCCTTTCTATGCTTGCTTCCGCTTCTTTACCTAAGGCCAAGGCATCTGGATAATCCGTGGGCTATGCCGAAAAAACCCTACAGACTTCAAGGACCTGAAACAAAGGTATGAAGGGCGTCGATTCTGTTTTCATTACTCAGTAGAATGGCACCATCTGGGTCGTGCGTCATAGCGATTTTATTTGTTATTAGCGCTAGCCGTTTTTAGCCCCTTTGCCATTTTGTAAAAAAGAAGCAAAGCGGAGCTATTGGAAATGTGCAAAATCCGAAAGAATGTAGTACATAGAAATAATCATCGGAGACCCCATAAACCATATATATTCTTGATCAGGACGACTAGCTGAATTTAAACGATCTAGCCCAGTCCGCCTGTCTGTCCGTCCGTCCGTCCGTCCGTATGAACGACTGTTTCTCAGAGACTAAAAGAGCTAGAGCAACCAAATTTTCATCCGAGATTTATTATTTTCGTACGCTGTACGTTTTTGATTTTTCACTTTCCTCCCCTGAACCCCGCAATTCGAAAAAAACGATTATCAAGCACAATTTTCAATCTATCAAATTTTTTTTTGGCACACATAATAATTAGACCATGCTCGATCCATGTTGTAAATCTGGGTTAGATTAATCTAAAATCTCGGAAGTTATACATCATAAAAGTGGTGTTATTGGGCCCGGGGGTGGTATAGTAGTGCGCGCAAAATAAGAGCTAGAGCCACGAAATTTGGAATCTAAATTCATTATGTTCTTACGCTATACGAATTTATTTTGGATTTTCGAATTTACTCCCCGGACCACCGCAATTTGAAAAATCGATTAAAAGGTAAAATTTTTACCCCGGTCAAATTTCTTTTCCGCACACATTTTAAGTAGATAATTCCTAATCTACGTTGTGAATTTTTATTAAAATTGAACAATAAACACCAAAGTTATACAACATTAAGTATCGCGCTATTGAGTGTGGGGGGCTAAAAGGCGCGCGCAATGGCTAAGTACGTGCAGAACTGTGTGTATGTATGAGTATGTATGTGGATTGCTGTATATGTAGGCAAAGGGCCTTTTTGTAAAAAAGAAGCAAAGCGGAGCTATTGGAAATGTGCAAAATCGAAAAGTATGTAACACATAGAAATAATCATCCGAGACCCTATAAAGTCTAAATATTCTTGATTAAGACGACAAGACGAGTCGATGTAACCCTGTCCGTCTGTCCGTCCGTCCGTATGAACGCCTGTTTCTCAGAGACAATAAAACCTAGAGATACCAAATTAAAAACTTTGACTTGTTATTTTTGTACTCTAGACCAGATTGTTTTATATTTTTGAAATTCCTCCCCTGACTCCGGCATTTCGAAAAAAACGATTATTTAGCAAAATTTTTAACCGATTCAATTTCTTTTTGGCACACATCATAATTAGACCATTCTTGATCTATGTTGTAAATCTGATTGATTAAAAAACTCGGAAATTATACATATTTAAATGTGGTGTTATGGGTCCCGGGGGGGTTTCATAGTGCGCGCAAAATAAGAGCTAGAGCAACTAGATTCTTTATGTTCGTACGCTATACAAGTTTGTTTTAGATTTTAAAATTTCCTCACCTGACCCCCGCAATTCGAAAAAATCGATTATAAGCCACAATTTTCAACCGATTAAATTTTTTTTCCGGATCTACATTGTAAATTTCGTTAAGATTCAACAATAAACATGGAAGTTAAACAATATTAGGCACCGCGCTTTAGAGCGCGGGCGGCTGAAACGCGCAATGGCTAAGTATGTGCAGAACTGTGTGTATGTGTGTGAATAGCTGTATATGTTGCAAAGGGGCTTTCGTAGTCGGGTATACTCGACTAAAGATTTCTTACTCGTATTTCTGTAGAATTGTTTTTAATTACACATATATAGAACATTTAATGCAGGTTATTACATCCCAACACATGCGCAGCCCACTACGAATAATAAACAAGTATGAAATCTGTAGTGAAGTGTACCCAACTACGATACAGCCATACACACACATACACACAGTTCTACACGCACTTTAAGCCATTTCGAGTGCTTTTTAGCCCCCCGCGCACAATAAAGCGATACTTAATGTTGAATAACTTGCGTGTTTTTGCTTAATCTTAATGAGATTCAACGTATATCATGGCTGGTCAAATTATTATGTGTGTTAAAAAGAAATTCGATATATTGAAAATTATGCTGAATAATCGCTTTTTTCGTTTTGCGAAATTCAGGAAACGAAATTCAGAACAAGCTAAAATTAACTCGTTTACCGTACAAAAACGATTCTGATTTAAAATTTTGTTGCTCTAGCTTTTATAGCATATGTTGTATCATTATTATTAACACTCGACATTGTATTAGCGCAGCGAATTTCGGTTTTACACACTCGACGATCTAAACGCAACTACTCGCGTTGACCCTTCTTCTATTCTGTGCTTACCACCGAACCACACTCGGCGACAGCGACAGACGCTGACGCCTCGCTAAAACAGAACTTCTCAGAACAACATACTGACAAACAATCACAGCACGATTAGAGGCTGATTCAATTGTACTGAGAAATTCCCGGAGTTATATACCCGTACACTCATACCAACATCCACGCACTCTTAATATGCGCCAATATACACTCACACATGTATGCTCATAACTACATGCTCTTAATGATCCGACACGGTCATCCTGACCATTACACGACCTCGTGAAATTTTACCAAAAATACCAATCAATCAACTTACAAAAGTTTTGTCTCTTTCAACAGTTTCTGATTCAAGTCTTTCATTACTGTCTCTTTCAACAGTTTCTGATTCAACTCTTTTATTACTGTCTCTTTCAACAGTTTCTGATTCAAGTCTTTCATATCTATCCCCCTCTAACAATTCAGTTATTTGAAACGGTCCCCTAAACTTTGGACTTAACTTTGTTTGATGCCTCTCTTCATTTTTTAACAACACGAAATCTCCAACTTTGCATACGACAACCTTAGCCTTGCCCTTATCAAATTGCTCCTTGTTATATGTTGCTGCAGCTGAAATATTTTGACCTGCTCGTGCTCTAACTTCCACCAAGTCGATCTCTTCTACTATATCGCAGGGTGGAAGCAACCCCAACGGGCAACTTTGCCGATAAACAATTCTAAAAGGCTTGCTTTTGTCACTCGACTAACCGTACAGTTCAAAGCTAATTGAATTTCTCCTAATGCACCTTGCCAAGATCGATTGCTAGTTTCAACAGCAGCTAATAAGTTCTTTAAGGTGCTCATAATGCGTTCTACTTGTTCATTTGCCCTACTTGCACCTGTCGCAATCAAATGCAAATTAATTTTTTATTGTGAACAAAACTCACTAAATTTAGTGCTGGTGAGACATCTGCCCTGATCTGCTATTATGCGTTCTGGTACTCCAAAAAGAGAAATAGCCGACGTGACAGCATTTATGCAATTTTCAGCATCAATTTTAAGCGTATGAGTTAAATAAACAAATTAAATAAAAGCGTCCACCTGAACAATGATATATTCCCTCTGATCAGACTTGCCACTCAACTTCCCAGTTATGTCGATGTGAATGGTGTGCCAAGGTGTGTTTACTTTTGGTATTGGATGAAGACTTACTTGAACTTTACCCGAAGAAGACTTTGATATTTTACACGTAATGCAGTTCTCAACGAACTTCCAAACATACTTGGACATGTTATCGAACCAATAATAGTCATAGGCTTTATCTAGAGTCTTCTCCTATCCCAAATGCATGATAGACTAATGGATCTGATTTATTACGGACCATCTAAATGGTCGTGGAACAATTGATAAAGATCGAGTTCTACCATTTCGCTGAATTTTTCGATACAATATTCCTGTTCTCAGCTCGTATTTTTTAGCAATGTCCTCAGCAAGAGAATTTTCTTTCAATTTGTTTACAATGTTGACTATCTCAGAATCTTGACGGTGTTCGGCAAAACGCCAATTGTCAGATATTTCCGACAAGTTAACTCGTTTTTCTGGAATTTTACAAATCGATTCTGCTGAAGGCAGATTTCTTGAAAAGAAGTCAACATGAGACATTCGTTTACCTTCCCTATACTGTATGTCAAAATAAAATTTTTTATAGACAAAACAACAGCAAGAGTTTCTAGTTCATAAGAATGATTCCGTGATTCAGCAGGAGAAGCGGCCTTGCTAAAATATTCAAATACATGAGACTTGTTGTTGATTTTGTGTAACAAGATGGCACCGTATCCTCGAGAATTTGCATCGGTATGCAACTCAATAGGATGGTTCGGATCAAAAATTACTAAGACTGGCTTTTGTGTAAGGACAGAAATAAGTTTCTGTCTAATTTCTTCATGTTCCGATCTCCAAACAAAATCACTCTTCTCTGAAGTCAAAAGATATAACGGCTTCATAAAACAGGAAAATCCTTGCATGAATTGCCTGAAATAAGACGCCATTCCAATAAATTGGCGTAAAGCAGGGACTGACTGAGGAGGTGACAAGGCAGTTAACGCTGTAACTTTAAGCGAATTCGGACGAATTTCACCTACACTCACTTCATATCCCACATATTGCACTGTTGACTTGAGAAAAGAACACTTTTTTATATTAAATGAGAATCCAGCATTCGTGAGACAATCAAGAGTAATTTGCAACCTTTCCAAAGCTTCACTTTTTGTTGTAGCGGCGAACATTACATCATCCATGTAAACGACAACAAACGTATTTTCAAGGTCTCCAAGTGCTTGCATGACTGTGCGTTGAAATACTGATGGTGCGTTCCTGAGCCCAAAATGCATTGCCAAAAATTCATATTGTCCGTCTGGAGTGACAAATGCTGTACACTCTACCGCTTCTTTGTGCATGGTAATTTGATAATACCCAATTGCAATGTCTAAACATGTAAAATATTTCGCTCCATAAAGTCTGGCTATCTGATCTGCTATAACGGGCAAGGGATATCTATCTGCCACTGTATTAGAATTTAATTCGCGGTAATCAACACACAAACGATGAGTGCCGTTTTTTTTTGTTAACCAGCAATTTGGGAATTGCGTACGGTGAGCAACTTTGCTTTATGATTTTACATTGTAATAATTCATTAATCTTATCTCGTACCAATTCTCTTTCATTTGGGCTAAGCCTATATGGTCTTCTTTGAAAATATTTTCTTGGATCTACTAATTTAATTTTCATTTCTCCCGAATTAACTCTAGTAGAAGGAATTCCATTAATAAAAATTTTGAATATTTTTCTAATAAATCTTGTAATTTATCTCTATCTTCTCCAAGGAGATCGGTATTTAATTCACAAAATTGAACATTTGAATAATAGTTTACGGTTTTTGATCTAATAATTTCGAATTTTCCTGGTGATATTAGAACATTAAATTCAGGGAACAGTATTTCTCTACCAATAACAATATCATTCTTCCAAAATATGAAACAAAACTTCAATACAGTGTTGGTTAATTTTTACGCTACTAACTATTTGTAATGTGCTACATATGCCGCCATTACCAATACCCTTCAATATCACTACATTGTTAATTCTTTTACCAACTAATTTGCAACTTATCTTTTGTTTAATCCGATCCGAGTCGAACGTTGTTATAAACGTCTCACCTTGATGAACCATCTCTCCTTTGGGCTCAATAACTTCGCATAGTTCCACTCTTTTCATCTGGTGTGTATCCTTGGCCTTATCTGTTTTGGACTTACTGCAATGTGTTGAAATATGACCAAGTTCACCACACTTATAGCAAGTTACGTTCGCTTTTTGATGGTGATCAAGTGCGCTCCTGCCGCTACTGTTCATCGAATGAAACGAAGGCTGATTCTGCGCCTGTTTAGATCGACATTCCATCATCTTGTGGCCCAATTTTCCACAAAAATGGCATTTGATTGATGCAAATTTTGGCCGCTTCATGTCTGGTGAAGCTGTTTCCTCTTGTAAATTTTTTTTTCTTTTGTTGAACGTGAATGCTTTAAGCTCGGTTTGCAATTCATTTCTGGTGAGCATATTTGAAGTAAATGTTAGGCGCTGCAATCTGTTATCAACGTGAGCCATCTTCACAAGCGTCACAGAAACTCCAATTTCCTCCACATCCATGTCACGCCATTTCATGATAAGTGACGTCATCATACGGCTAGCATAATTGGAGAGGCATTCGCCATCTGATGGAGAATTATTTAACATTGACAGGAACATAGCCGCTGGCGTTTCTACACTGCCAAAACACTGCATGAAAAGATCTTTAAATTCGTCCCTATTTATGTCCGGGTAACATATTTGTGCAAGCCACTGCGATGCACTACCTTCTAGAGAAGCACTCAGCAACACGCTGCCTTTTATGGTATTTTCTGACAAAATTATATTAACTGTTGATCACCACGCCGATGCGTCGGCGCCATCAAGGTCCGCGTCGAATTTTGGTAGCATAATTGTTTTTTTTATTTGTTGTTTCGGGTGTCACTGATTTTATAGCTTTGACAAGCTCAATCAAATTTTTATTTTGCATTTCCATTAAAATGCGCCATGGTCCATCTGATTCATTAGGTAGCGAGCCAGATCCCACTTCTGATGTTGTATCATTATTATTAACATTCGACATTGTATTAGCGCAGCGAGTTTCGGTTTTACACACTCGACGATCTAAACGCAACTACTCGCGTTGACCCTTCTTCTATTCTGTGCTTACCACCGAACCACACTCGGCGACAGCGACAGACGCTGACAAACAATCACAGCACGATTAGAGGCTGATACAATTGTACTGAGAAATTCCCGGAACTATATACCCGTACACTCATACAAACATCCCCGCACTCTTAATATGCGTCAATATACACTCACACATATATGCTCATAACTACATGCTATTAATGATCCGACACATACATACAGTGGACCCCCTATCCCCCTCCCGTAAACTCTATAATACGATACTTAATATTAAATAAAATTGTATAAATTGGGGGATTGGGGAGAGAGAAGCCCAGGTAAAGTGTCTGATTGCTTTCAACTTGGCGATTGCCAACATGATCCTTGTGCTTACTTTCTTCAAATCGACACACTACCTCCACGTAGTTCCTTCTGGATAGCCATTCAATACCCATTGGGTGGTGAACTAAAGCGCGCGGTGGGTTCCCTGATCCTCTAAATTAGGTTTTGGTGTAGGACTTTAGATCCACCCATAGAAAACTTAACACTCAATGAAGGAAAGCAAAAACTGCCTCGGAGCTTGGGGTCCGTTCCGATAATGTTGACGACCACCGCAAACGAAACAAGGACTATGATTTGAGAGTATGCACCTGGAATGTACGCCAAGCTGTATAGGCCCGGTGCGGCCCCACAACTAGCAGATACTATCAGAAAATGCAAGGCAGACATTACCGCTATCCAGGAGATCCGATTTCAAGGACAGGGATGCATGAAGAGGAACAACTGTGACAAATACTACAGCTGCCACCCTAATAGACATAAATTTGGCTGTGGATTTGTTGTGGGAGCCAGACTCCGACACCGACACTCTGTGCCAACAACTGAGATAATAGCAACAGAGAATCATGATGCCTTAACTTTCGACTGGCGGCAGGAAGCTATAGCTTTGCGGCCGTTAGCGAATTGGCTTACCTCGGCTCTACCATGACTGACGATGATAATGTTAGCCTAGAGATCAAAAAGAAGATTACAACAGCCAACAAGTGCTACTATGGGCTCAGTAGGCAGTTCAACAGAAGAGCCCTCTCACGTCGGACATAAACAACACTCTACAAGACGCTCATCCTTCCAGTGATTCTGTATGGAGCAGAAGCCTGGACAGTTGCACAAATGGATGCAGCTGCTCTTGGAGTACTTGAGAATTATCCGGAAGATATATGGCCCCACAAACGTTAACGGTGAAAATCGCATCAAATGGAATGACGAGCTGTATGAGCTCTACGGGGACATTGATGTGCTCAAGCGAATTAACATTATGACACTTTGCTGGGTAGGTTATGTCGCCCGTATGGAAGAACAAGCTCCAGCTCGTAGGATGTTTGAAGCGGTAGTTGGTGGACAACGTATAAGGGGAAGACCCCGGCTACAGTGGCGTGACCAAGTAACGAAAGCCCTGTCGACGCTTGGTATCGCTAACTGGAGGACGCGCGCACAGGATAGAAACACGTGGGGGAGCTTGGGTATCAGGCTGTACCCCCATGGGGGTGTTAAGGCCATATAATAATAATAATAACATTGTATAACTTCCGTGTTTTTTGTTCAATCTTAACAAGTTTCACTACGTACATCAAGAATGGTTTTATTATTATGTATGCCCAAAAAAATTGTGCCTAATAATCGTTTTTTTTCGTATTGCAGCGGTCAGAAGAGGAAATTAAAAATCAAAAAAAAAATCCTATAGCTTTTATAGACTATGAAAAACATGCGTTCTTACAGACTGACGGACGGACAGACGAACATGGCTAGGTCGACTCACCTAGTCGTCCTGATCAAGAATATACATACTTAATGAAGTCTCCGATGATTATTTCTACCTGTTACATACTTTTCGATTTTGCAAAGCAGCAAAGAGGAGCTGATGGAAATGTGCAAAGTCTGTAGTCGAGTGAACCCGACTAGGAGAGCCCCTTTGCCAACATATTGAGCCATACACGCACATACTCATACATATACACAGTTCTGCATGTACTTAGCTATTGCGCGCGCTTTTTAACCCCCACGCTCAATAGTGCGGCACTTAATGTTGTATAACTTCCGTGGTTATTGTTCAATCTGAACAAAACTCACAACGCAGATTAGGAATGGTTTACTTAATATGTGTGCAAAAAAGAATTTTGATCGGTTGAAAATTGTGTCTTATAATCGATTTTTTCAAGTTGCGGGGGTCAGGGGAGGAAATACGAAAATCTAAAACAAACTCTTATAACCTACAAAAATAACAAATCTATATTTTAAGTTTGGTTTTTCTAGCTCTTATTATCTCTGAGAAACAGGCGTTTATACAGACGGACAGACAGACAGACGGACAGGGCTAGATCAACTCGTCTTGTCGTCCTGATTCAGAATGTATATACATTATGGGGTCTCCGATGATTATTTCTATGTGTTACATACTTTTGGAAATTGCACATTTCCAATAGCTCCGCTTTGCTTCTTTTTTACAAAATGGCAAAGGGGCTAAGAACAAATCACATAAGCACGGCTGTTACCAGAGATGCAAAGTTAATTTCAACGCCTTGGACGGTTACATAATTCTCTACTCCAATGTTGGTAACATTTGGTGGTAACTTCTCGCATAACTCGTAGATGTGACGATCAAAGATGTAGGATTTATTAAACCCAAATATGGTTATTTTTTGATTGTTCTGCATGCATGATGTTAACGGCGGCATAGTATTATCTGAAGTCGGAAAAAAGTAGGGACAAATTGAATGACTCATATTGTCATAGCCTTCCACAGTAAAATGCATGATATTGAAAAATTTGACTTTTGGAAAATTTCGAATTGTCCAACGGCTGGCGGATAGCTTTTAACTTCGTACGAGGAATTCCAACCTTTGAGAAACAGATGAATCAAGTAAGAAGCCTGTAGTCGAGTGTACCCGACTATGATAGCCCCTTTGCCTACATACACAGGCATACACACACATACTCACGCTTACAAACAGTTCTGCACGTACTTTAAGCTTTTTAGCCCCTACGATTTATTGCGCGATACTTAATGTTCTGTAAATTTTGTGTTTATTTTCATTCTTCAAGAATGCTTTAAATAATATGTGAAAATGAAATATGAATAGTTGAAAATTGTGCCTTATAATCGATTTTTTGAATTGCGTGGATAAGGGGAGGAAATTTGAAAATCTATAATAAACTCGTATAGTGTTCGAACCAGAGCATGTAAATATCAGTCGACCGTTTCAAAAAGTCAGAAAATAACTCTCACTCAAAGACTTTTTGAGTTAAAAGTCTGAGACTGACCGTTTTCAATAAGTCGCATGTCAAAAGGTTTTTGCTCAACTTATAACCTTTATATCGATTTTTTTTAAGTTCTGCTCAGTGGCTGACCGATATGCGTTAAGACTGAAAAATAAAAGTCTTCGATGCATGCAAGCGATGAGTATTTATGCATTCAAATGTCGGTAGAAAGGGCATTTTCAGCCCTTCATTTTGTATTAACTGACAAACGCAGCAGTTTAAGTGCAGAAAACTTAAATTCATTGTTACTTGTTAAGCTAAATGCAGATTAAATACTTGAAATGTTCCTTCCTTCATTAAAAATAATAGTCCCAGCTTAAATTTAATTTTAAATTTAGACTTAATTTTATATTTTTAATTTTAATTTTATTTTTTTTTTATTATTTTTATATTATTACTTATATATATTTATAATTTCATTTGCTTTAATTTGTACCACAATTTTCGGTCGACAGCTCATAGTCGACATTAAATAAATAAAAAAAATAAAAAGACTTTTTTCAGTGAGAAATACTTTATTTAGTCACAGAACTCTCAGTTGATGTGCAATACATTTCAATCATCTTTAAGTGTTCACCCAAAGACTTTTAAAATTTAAGATCAGCTGAAGATGGTCAACCGATAACCGAAATAAATCGAAAATAAAAGTTCTGCTCAGACTTTTATCATCTCTGTAAAAAAATATCGGTTAAAGTCAAACTTCCACCGAACGTGAAATTTCGGTCAACTGTTATTTGCATGCTATGGTTCGAACATAACGAATCTAGATTCAAAATTTGGTTGCTCTAGCTCTTATTTTGCGCGCACTACTAAGCCCCCACGGGCACCATAACACCACATTTAATGATGTATAACTTCCGAGTTTTTTGATGAATCTTACCCAGATTTAAAACATAGATCAAGAATTGTCTAGTTATTATGTGAGCCAAAATAAATTTGATCGTTGATCGAAAGCTATTGGAAATGTGCAAAATCCAATAGTATGTAACAAATAGAAATAATCATCGGAGACCCCATAAAGTATATATATTCTCAATCAGGACGACAAGACGAGTCGATCTAGCCCTGTCCGTCTGTCTGTCTGTCCATCTGTCTGTCTGTCTGTCTGTCTGTCCGTCTGCATGAACGCCTGTTTCTCAGAGACTTTTAAAGCAACTAAACTGAAATCTAGATTCATTATTTTCGTAGGTTTAGTAGTGCGTGCAAAATAAGAGCTAGAGCAACGAAATCTGGAATATAGATTTGCTATCATTGTAAGCTATACGAGTTTGCTTTAGATCTTCGAATTTCCTCCCCTGACCACCGCATTTCGAAAAAATCGATTATAAGGCACAACTTTCAATACTTCAAATTTATTTTTAGCACATATATTATATAAAGCATTTTTGATCTCGTTGTGAGTTTCGTTAAGATTGAACAATAAACACGGAAGTTACAGAGTATTAAGTATCGCACAATAGAGCGCGGGGGCTAAAAGGCTTAAAGTACGTGCAGAACTGTGTGTATGTGTGAGTATGTATATGTATGGCTGTACATGTATACTTGTTAAGATTGAACAAAGAACACGTAAGTTACACAATATTAAGTATCGCATTAAGGAGAATGGTCTAATTATTATGTGTGACAAGAAGAAAATCAATCATTTCAAAATTGTGGCTAATAATCGATTTTTTCGAATTGTAGTGGTCAGGGGAGGAATTTCAAAAATTTAAAACAAACTCGTGTAGCGTACGAACTTAGCGAATCTAGATTCCAAATTTCGTTGCACTAACTAGGACGGACAGACGAAAGGACGGACAGATGCACATGGCTAGATCGACTTATCCTTCTGATCAAGAATATGTATACTTATGGAACATCGATGCTTAATTCTATGTGTTACATACTTTCGGCTTTTGCACATTTCCATTAGCTCCGCTGATGGGAAAAAAAAGAAGCCCAGGTAAAGTGTCTGATTGCTTTCAACTTGGTGATTGCCAGCATGATCCTTGTGCTTACTTTCTTCAAGTCGACACACTACGTCCATGTGATTCCTCCTGGATAACCATTCAATACCCATTGGGTGGTGAACTAAAGCGCGCGGTGGGTTCCCTGATCCTCTAAATTAGGTTTTGGTGTAGGACTTGAGATCCACCCATAGAAAACTAAACACTCAATGAAGGAAAGCAAAAACTGCCTCGGAACTTGGGGTCCGTTCCGATAATGTTGACGACCACCGCAAACGAAATAAGGACTATGATATGAAAGTATGCACCTGGAATCTACGCCAAGCTGTACAGGCCCGGTGCAGCTCCACAACTAGCTCTCATGACATCCTACTTGGAGACTTTAATGCCAAGATTGGACGGGAATGTGTCTTTGGTGCAACCGTCGGGCAGCAAAGCCTACATGAGACCACCTCGAGCAATGGTCTTAGTTTGATAAGCTTTACAGCGGCGCATAATATGGTAGTACGTAGTACACAATTTTGGCACCTTTATATACACAAGGCATCATGGCTGTTCCCTGATCTACTGACTCGTAATCAGATTGATCATGTTGTGATCGATGCAAGGCATACGTCTAACATACTTGATGTGCGACCATGTCGGGATCCTAATATAGACTCAGGCCATTACCTTGTTGCAGCCAAGGTTCGATCACGATTTTACCTATTTAGGCAAACAATCTCGAGGCCTGAAAATGCGAGTGATATGTGGGCGCACATATCGCACTCTTTAAAAGCTTCGGCGGAGGAAGCACTTGAATTCAAATGCCCTCCTACAAGGAATTCATGGTTCGACCAAAAGTGCCGGTAAGCTACTAGAGCGATGGACGCGTCGTATAGGCGAACACTTCAATCTATAGCTACCCGGACGGTAGTAATGGCGTAAAGAGCCAAGCGAAGGGAGGAGAAATGCTTTTTGAAACGCAAGAAAAGAGAGATAGTTAGTCAGCTGTCAGCTGAATTGTTCAAAGCAGTAGGCGAAGAGTTGGTATGGTGTATGCACCAATTCCTACGCAATGTATGGCTTGTGGAAAGCATACACGATGATTGGAACCATAGCTTGATCTGTCCTGTCCTGAAGAAGGGTGATGCCACGCTACGGGCAATGTACCGTGGCATCGGCCTAGCGCCAGTAGCATATAGGGTTCTGACGAGCGTATTATGTGAAAGACTGAAACCATTTGCTGAAGCACTGATTGAACCTTATCAGTGTGGTTTCAGATCTGGCAGGTCCACCATTGACCAGCTATTCTTACTGCGCCAGATCCTGGAGAAGTCGTATGAGAGCCAAATCGACATTTACCACCTTTTTGTCGACTACAAGGACGCTTTTGATAGCCCACAGCGGGATCGCTTGTATGCTGCCATGTCTGAGCTTGGTATTCCTGCGAGGCTAATACGGCTTTGCAGAATGACATTGAGCAACACTAAGAGGTCTGTCAAGGTAGGAAGTGACCAGTCCGACATCTTTAATACCAAGTGTGGTCTCAGACAAGGTGACTGACTGTCTTGTGTGCTTTTCAATTTACTGATGTAAAGTATCATAAGGAAGGCTGGCGTTATCGTACTGGAACGGTTCTGACGAACAGATGTTGCCAGCTGATGATATCACTATTATTGGCCGTACCAAGCGAGCTGTGACGGGAGACTTTGGCGCTATTGAAAAGAAATCGGCTAAAGTAGGGCTCCATGTAAATGTGGTAAAAACAAAGTTTATGGCATGCTCCAGCAGAGAATCATGATGCCTTGACTCTCGACTGGCGGCAGGAAGCTATATCTTTGCAGCCCTAAGCAAATTTGCTTGTTAGCCTAGAGATCAATAGGAGAATTACAACTGCCAACAAGTGCAGTTCATCAGCAGAGCCCTCTCTCGTCGGACAAAACAATACTCTACAAGACGCTCATCCATCCAGTGATTCTGTATGGAGCAGAAGCCTGGACAGTTACACACATGGATGCAGCTGCTCTTGGAGTATTTGAGAGAAAACTCCTACGAAAGATATATGGCCCCACAAACGTTAACGGTGAGAATCGCATCAGATGGAATGACGAGCTGTATGAGCTTTACGGGGCCATTGGTGTGCTCAAGCGAATTAACATTATGACACTTTGCTGGGTAGGTGTGGTAGTTGGTGGACAACGTAGAAGGAGAAGACAGCTTGTGTATCGGGCTGTACCCCTATGGGGGTGTTAAGGCCATATAATAATAATAATAACACTGTATAACTTCCGTGTTTTTTGTTCAATCTTAACAAGTTTCATATTAGTTTATTATTATGTGTGGAGGAAAATATAAAATCAAAAAAAAAATCGTATAGCGTACGAATATAACCAATCCAGATTCAAAATTAGGTTGCTCTAGTTCTTATAGACTATGACAAACATGCGTTCTTACAGACTGACGGACGGACAGACGAACATGGCTAGGTGGACTCACCTAGTCGTCCTGATCAAGAATATACATACTTAATGGAGTCTCCGATGATTATTTCTACCTGTTACATACTTTTCGATTTTGCAAAGGAGCAAATAGGAGCTGATGGAAATGTGCAAAATCCTAAAGTATATAACCGATAGATATAAACATCGGAGACAACATAAAATATATATATTCTTGATCACGACGACAAGACGGGTTGAATGGCTAGATCGTATATGCTTTCCACAAGCCATACATTGTGTAGGCGTTGGTGCATACACCTTACCAACTCTTTGCCTCCTGCCTTAAACAATTCAGCTGACAAGCCATCAGCACCTTCAGCTTTATTGTTCTTGAGCCGCTGTATTGCGGCCTCGACTTCATTATGGCTAGGGGTTGGTATATCAACTTCGTCGTTGATTGGGTTTGCGGATCACTCTCTCCTGTGTTAACATACAAGTCATCGCCCTCCAAATGACTTGAGAAGTGATCCCTCCATAACCTTAGCGTGACCGTTAAGTTATTGGTTATCATCGCAAAATATAAAGCAAAAAAGTAAGAAATTTGTATTATAGTGTACCCGACTACGAAAGCCCCCTTGCCATCTGTAAGGAAATTAATACAATTTTTAAATTGAACAAGTAAGAAGTCTGTAGTCATGTGTATCCAACTATGAGAGCCCCTTTGCCTACTTATACAGCTATACACACACATACATACAGTTCTGCACGTACTTAGCCATTGCGCCTTTTAGCCGCCCGCGCTCTATTGAGCGGTGCCTAATGTTGTATAACTTCCGTGTTTAATGCTCAATCTTAACGAAATTTACAATGTAGATCAGGAATGGTCTTATTAGTACGTGTGCAAAAAAGAACACAGGAGAAAGTGATCCACAAAACCCAATCAACGATGAAGTTGATATACCAACCCCTAGCCATAATGAAGTCGAGGCCGCAATACAGCGGCTCAAGATCAATAAAGCTGAAGGTGCTGATGGCTTGTCAGCTGAATTGTTTAAGGTAGTAGGCGAAGAGTTGGTAAGGTGTATGCACCAACTCCTACGCAATGTATGGCTTGTGGAAAGCATACCCGATGATTGGAACCATAGCTTGATCTGTCCTGTCCTGAAGAAGGGTGATGACACGCTACGGGCAAATTACCGTCGCATCTGCCTAGCGCCAGTAGCATATAGGGTTCTGACGATCGTATTATGTGAAAGACTGAAACCATTTGCTGAAGCACTGATTGAACCTTATCAGTGTGGTTTCAGACCTGGCAGGTCCACCATTAACCAGCTATTCACACTGCGCCAGATCTTGGAAAAGTCGTATGAGACCCAAATCGAAATTTACCACCTTTTTGTCGACTACAAGGAAGCTTTTGATAGCCCACAGCGGGATCGCTTGTATGCTGCCATGTCTGAGCTTGGTATTCTTGCGAAGCTAATACGGATTTGCAGAATGATATTGAGCAACACTAAGAGCTCTGTCAAGGTAGGAAGTGACCATTCCGAAACCTTTAATACCAAGTGTGGTCTCAGACAAGGTGACTGGCTGTCTTGTGTGCTTTTCAATTTACTGATGTAAAGTATCATAAGGAAGGCTGGCGTTATTGGACTGGCACGATTCTGACGAACAGATGTTGCCAGCTGCTTTGTTACGCTGATGATATCACCATTATTGGCCGTACCAAGCGAGCTTTGACGGGAACCTTTGGCGCTATTGAAAAGAAATCGGCTAAAGCAGGGCTCCATGTAAAAACATGGTAAAAACAAAGTTTATGGCATGCTCCAGTAGGGAATCATGATGCCTTGACTCTCGACTGGCGGCAGGAAGCTATATCTTTGCGGCCGTTAGCGAATTTGCTTACCTCGGCTCCACCATGACTGATGATGATAATGTTAGCCTAGATATCAAAAGGAGGATTACAACTGCCCAGGTACACAAATGGATGCAGCTGATCTTGGAGTATTTGAGAAGTATCAGGAAGATATATGGCCCCACAAACGTTAACAGTGAAAATAGCATCAGATAGAATGACGATATATATGAGCTCTAGGGGGACATTGATGTGCTCAAGCGAATTAACATTATGACACTTCGCTGGCTAGGTCATGTTGCCCGTATGGAAGAACAAGCTCCAGCTAGTAGGGTGTTTGATGCGGTAGTTGGTGGAGAACGTAGAATGGGAAGACCCCGGCTACGGTTGCGTGACCAAGTAACGGAAGCCCTGGCGACGCTTGTGCATCAGGCTGTACCCCAGTGGGGGTGTTAAGGCAATATAATAATAATAATAATATTGTATATCTTCCGTGTTTTTTGTTCAATGTTAACAAGTTTCACAACGTAGATCAAGAATGGTTTTATTATTATGTGTGCCCAAGAAAATTGTTTTTAATAATCGTTTTTTTCGTATTGCAGCGGTCTGGGGAGGAAATTAAAAAATCAAAAAAAAATTCGTATAGCGTACGCGTATAACGAATCTAGATTCCAAATTAGGTTGTTCTAGCTCTTATAGACTATGAAAAACAGGTGTTCTTACAA
The DNA here is from genome assembly GCA_037044455.1 of Zygothrica quintamaculata. Taxonomy (NCBI): domain Eukaryota; kingdom Metazoa; phylum Arthropoda; class Insecta; order Diptera; family Drosophilidae; genus Zygothrica; species Zygothrica quintamaculata. The sequence continues at coordinate 50,118 of JBAMBS010000492.1, forward strand.
ACTGACGGACAGTCACACGAACATGGCTAGGTCGACTTACCTAGTCTTCCTGATCAAGAATATACATACGTGATGGGGTCTCTGATGATTATTTCTACCTGTTACATACTTTTCCATTTTGCAAAGGAGCAAAGAGGAGCCGATGGAAATGTGCAAAATCTAAAACTATGTAGCCGAAAGAAATAATCATCGGAGACCCCATAAAGTATATATATTCTTGATCACGACGACAAGACGAGTTGATCTAGCCATGTCCGTCCGTTTGTCCGTCTGTTAAGATTGATAAAAAAAAAATTCGAAAGTTATACATCAATAAATATGGTGTTTTGGTGCGTGGTGGTTAAAGGGGGGCCTAAGTGGTGCACAAAATAAGGGCTAGAGAAACCAAATTTGGAATCTAGATTCGTTATACTCGTACGCTATACGAATTTTTTTTGATATTTTAATTTCCTCCTCTGAATGCTGCAATACGAAAAAAATGATTATTTAGCACAATTTTTAACCGATCAAATTTTTTTTTGGCACACGTATTATTGATCAAAATTGTGAATTTCATTAAGCACGGTTCCGAGCTTTGCACGGCAATCGAAAAACGTCAACGTTTCTTGACGTAGCTCAAGTCTTTGAAACAGTCTAGCTAAATGTTCTGATGTACAAAATAAAACAATGCTCTCCCCCACGCTTAATCGCGCGGTACTTAATGTTGTATAACTTCCGTGTTTTTTGTTTAACCTTAACAAATTTCACAACGTAGATCAAAAGTGCTTCAAATGTGACCCATTCAAATCTAGGTTTAAAATATAGTTGCTGTAGCTCTTATAGTCTTTGAGAAACGGGCGTTCATACGGACGGAAGGACGGACAGACAGATGGGCAGGGCCAGATCCATTCAGCTAGTCGCCCTGATCAAGAATATATATACTTTATGGGGTCTCCGATGATTATTTCTATGGGTTACATACCTTTGGACTTTGCACATTTCCATTAGCTCCGCTTTGCTTCTATTTTATGGCAAAGGGACCAAAAATGCTATTCGATTATCCCGTGTATAATTGATGTGATTATAACTCGAATAGGTAAATATACTTTAAGCCATTTCGAGCACTTTTTAACCCCCTCTTCCGCGCTATATACCACTCGCAATTCACTACTTAATGTTGAATAATTTCCGTGTTTTTTGCTCAATATAATGAGATTCAACGTATATCATGGCTGGTCAAATTATTATGTGTGCTAAAAATTCGATATGTTGAAAATTGTGCTTAATAATCGCTTTTTAGTTCCTTTGCCTTTTTGTAAAAAAGAAGCAAAGCGTGTTGAACAGTGTGTATGTCTCTGTATGTAAAGGGTTCTCGTATTCGGGTACTCTCTTTTTTTTTTTTACTTGGGTTTATTTCTTGAATCTTCTCTTCTGGGTAGTTGAAATCTTAAATTCTATATTATGTACCTGTTACGTCTGTATCTAGGATGTAAATAATGTTCGCTGGGTTTGCATGTCATTACGATGAAGGCGGGACCGGTCAAGTTGACGCAACAAATCTCTCGCGAGGGGGTTTGGATGGGTACGGAGCTTGTTTTGATATCTAGCTCTAAATTGGGCTATAACGTCTCTGACGGGTGGAATGTTGAGATCCTTGTGGATGTGCTCGCTTCGAACGTAGCACGGTGCCCCGGTGATAGTTCTAAGGATCTTGTATTGTGCCCTTTGATTTCATGATGTCAATGTTACTGTAACTGGCAGTCCCCCACAGCTCAGAGCCATAAGTCCATATTGGCTTTAAAACTAGTGCATGGCAAATACTGATGCTCTATCCTTATCGCTGCGTGTCCATTCGCCTGCAGAGTTTCTTATTGGCTAAATAGCTTCTACAGGTGGGTGTAGTGTTGGGTGAGCTTTCCATAGTGGGTATTTAGTGCTAGAGGGAGATAGTTTCTCTATGTAGCGGCTTTGGCTGGAGTCCTCTTCTTGGATTGGATAATCTTCGAGAGGTGTCTCTAAGGTTTTCATTAGCGGATGGCGATCTATGGACTTGCCATTCTCGCCTTAAGTGACGTTTTTCATTAAGTAGCTGCTCTATCTGTGCATTCTATTTTTTTTGCCTAGGCGGTGCATTTGAGGTATTGGGAGTGGCATTGCGTGCTGCCGTGACGAAAACAGTCTCTAGATGGTGGATGATTTGGTCCACGTCGTCTGTACTGTGGAGCCTTGGATTAAGCGCGATGTGTGAACTAACATATTTTTTAAATTGAATCCAGTTAGTCCTACTGGATGTCAGTGTTTGCGGTTGGTCCTCAATCTCAGTGCGTTGGGAAAGGTTTAACAGAACAGGTGAGTGGTCCGATGATAAATCTATAAGAGATATTGCTGATATCTGATACCGAGGAATATTTTTTGTCACTGCAAAGTCGATCAGGTCCGGCATTTGTTTTGGGTCTGTTGGCCAGGATGTAGGTCGGCCCGGGGAAGCTAAATCTAGTTTGTTTCTAGCTTTTGTGATTGCGTTATACAGCTGTTTATCTTTAGGGGTCACGAGCCGAGATCCCCACCGATCGAGGCGGGCAGTACACCGCGCCTAGAGTTACATTGCAGTTGGGCGTGAGTATGTCGACAGATGTTGCTTGCAGGTAGACTGTGGCAAAGTCTGCGCGAAAGGCATCCGTCTGGGTGGTTTGTGCAGTAGAACGTGTTGCCGTGTATTAGAAAATTGTACTTGCTTCTGAGGTGTGTTTCAGCAAGTAACATTACGTCGATATGCTCGTTATGAACAAGTTGAGTTATTTCTAGTCTGTGTCGTGTTACGCCATTGGTGTTCCACAGGACCATTCTAAGCGGAGCCAATATTTAAATTGTTGGGATGCAAGCATTTGGATCAAAAGATTTTGATTGCGCATGAGGTCTTGCATAGTCGTGCGCATAAATTTCATGAATTCTATCATGTTTTTGTGCAGGTCTATTAACAGAGTTTCGATGATGTTTTGTAGAGGAGCTTTTTGTTGCTGAGCTTGTTTTGAACCACGTGAGCTGGAGATGGTGTACGAACAATATTTGCGGGGGTATCCAGATTTGATTTAAGTGCCTTTGCAAATGAGAAGTTTTTATTTCCTTTGGATCGATAAAATGTCTCTGATAAATTTACGTTCCTATTAGATTGGGGGGCATAGAAGTACTCCATCTGCTTGTTAGAGGTGCTGAAGACATTCGTTGATTAAGGCGGTATTTTAATTCCTTGTACGCCGGACAACCTCGGTAGTTTGCTGAATGGTTACCTCTACAGTTACCACACTTCTTAGTGCTGGAGTCATGGAACTTGGCGATATCTGAAGACTATGTCACAGAAGCTTAACATCCTCAAGGCAGTGTACTTGGTCCTACAGTATGTTTACTTTACAAAGCGGACATTCCTACAAGCAGCAAATTGTTACTTTCCACAATTGCCGATGACAGCACGATCATCAGTGGCTGCAAATGCCCTTTATGAGCAACAGAACTACTGATCTCTTACGTGGCTGATATCGAGAGTTCGCTGACTGCCTGAAAAGTAAGCATATTACGTTCACCCTTGACTGACAAGACTGTCCTTCACCATCACTTAATGGTATCACAATCCTGAATTCAAATACTTGGCGCAGGCACTTAGAGAAATAAATAAGAAATCTGTAGTCGACTGTACCCGACTACGAGAGCCCCTTTGCCTACATATACAGCCATACACACACATACTCATACATACATACAGTTTTGCACGTACTTAGCCATTGCGCGCCTTTTTGTAAAAAAGAAGCAAAACGGAGCTATTGGAAATTTGCAAAATCGAAAAGTATGTAACATACGAATATGTTTCGGATTTTTAAATTGTTTCTCTTGATCCCCGCAATAATAACAAATAAGAAGTCTGTAGTCGAGTGTACCCTACTACGAGAGCCCCTTTGCTTACATTTGCACCCATACACACACATACTCATAAATACACACAGTTCTGCACGTACTTAGCCATTGCGCGCACCTTTAAGCCCCACACGCTCTAAAGCGCGGTACTTAATGTTGTATAACTTCCATGTTTATTGTTAAATTTTAATGAAAATCACAACGTAGATGAATAATAGTTTACTCAATATGTGTGCGAAAAAGAAATTTGATCGGTTAAAAATTGTATCTGAAAATCGATTTTTTCAAATTGCGGCGGTCAGAGGAGGAAATTCGAATATCTAAAACAAACTCGTATAGCGAACAAACATAACAAATCTACTTTCCAGATTTCGTTGCTCTAGCTCTTATTTTGCGCGCACTACTATACCCCCCAGGCTCAATAACGCCACGTTTGATGATGTATAACTTCCGAGTTCTTACATCAATCTTACCCAGAATCTTATAATAGATTAAGAACTAGTCCAGTTGTGATGTGTGCCAAAAATAAATTTGATCGGTTGAAAATTGTGCTTAATAATCGATTTTTTCGAACTGCGGGGGTTAGGGGAGGAAATTAAAAAATCAAAACCAAAATTGCACAGCGTACGAAAATGATAAATCTAGGTTTAAAATTTGGTTGCTCTAGCTCTTTTAGTCTCTGAGAAACAGACGTTCATACAGACGGACGGACGGACAGACGGACATGGCTAGATCGACTTGTCTTGTCGTCCTGATCAAGAATATTTATACTTTATGGGGTCACCGATGATTATTTCTATGTGTTACATACTTTTGGATTGTGCACAAATCCAATAGCTCCGCTTTGCTTCTTTTTTACAAAATAGAATAACCACCTGTTAATAATTTCAAATAGTTTCAATTCAACAATTGGATTTTAATACTTTTTTTAAAAAAGAAAACGCACAAAAATTCAAGTTATTTGAGTTTACAAAAGACACGGGAAAACAAGTAAGAAA
>JBAMBS010000495.1:0-45644 GCA_037044455.1 Zygothrica quintamaculata
CCACAATGAGGCATGATACTAACGATCACTTAATGGCACCGTATCCAGGTGTCCCGATTATTGATCTTGACGTTAAAGCCTGCAGTGCCGCGCGTGGTTGCAACTTCTAGATACTCATCTAGAGTTTGACTTCTATTTTGAATTCTGTTTGCGCTGTCGTTTAGCGCGACGCAAGGAATTAACAGCTCCACATGTGTGGCTAACTTCTAACCAATTGTTTTGCCAACAAGTTACTGACTATAAATGGCTTCCCAATGCTTGGGCTCGGCTCTTCCTGTTCAGGAGAAAAAGGCGGGATCCGCCTCGTGCTTAAGCCTATATATAGAATTTAAAGCGCCCATGTCCTTTGAACAGTTGCGTCACGGAAAGTCAGTCTGGTCATGTTTCCTATCAACCCATATGTTTATGTCTGAAATGATACAAATGGTCCAGCTGCCACTACCGTCTTGCTTCGATCGATCCTGCCATTGTGCCATCGTTGACTGCCTTTTTCCAGCTGTGGGGGCCCTTGCCTCTGCCGCAAGTAGGTCGATGGTGATCATTCCTGCGAGGACTAATGCGGCATACTATGCGGTAAGCTGTGAGGACCGCGCAGTGTGAAGCTGCGATAGGAGCATATGGAGCACAAGTCTTTGTCGGCTCCATATGGGAAAGTCGGCTGGGGAAAGTCCTATCTTTTAGGCAATTATTAAATAGTTTGAAAAAGATTGTTGGTTGTGCCTCCGCCACAAGGTATATTACATGTGGTGGCCGTCCGGGCGAGGTGCTTTATTAGGCTTTATCGCCTTTGCTATCCGCAGAACTTCCGTTGCATCCATGTTGACCACTTCAGAGCATGGAGTAATTTGAGGTAGCGTGGCTGGTGGGTGCATTGGGAAAAACGTTGAAACTATGTTCAGTAGTTGCGGTGGGTCTGACTGCATTGGGCGTGTTCTCAGCTTCCCTATGACCAGTCGGGCCTTGTTTGTTTTTATGACCTTAGTGAGTCTGGCTCTCCTATCCCCGTAAGCTTCTAGGGTCTCTGCGAAGTGGGTCCTTCCTCGCGCTCGATTGATGTGCCATCGAGCCACAATGTAGTCTATATTTGCAAAAGCAAATGTTACCAGCCAACAGTAGACCGGCTTCCGGCAAGTTTACCGCCATTTATGCATCGCACGCAATGCTTAGCGCACGTACCTCGCGCTCGATTGATGTGCCATCGAGCCACAATGTAGTCTATATTTGCAAAAGCAAATGTTTCCAGCCAACAGTAGACCGGCTTCCGGCAAGTTTTACCGCTGTTTTCCCTGGCCATTTATGCATCGCACGCAATGCGTAGCGCACGTACTACGCTCTTCGCATGTTGGTCAGTATTCGTGTGGGTATTGACCCGCCCATTCTCCATGGCACCCCCTCAACCAAGCTTTTTAGGGCCCAGCTGTTAAACCTAGGTTGCCTCCTGAGTTGCGTGTGCACTTCGAATGTGCTGACGGTTGCATAATGGTCGCTTTGCGTATACGTCCGGCAAATAATCCAGTTTGCCTTCCTGGCTAGGATAGGGTTCGCAAACGTGAGTCAATCACTGACTCCCGTACCGCCTTTCTAAAGGTGTGTCTGTTGCACAGGTTGAACAAGGACACGTTTAATATGGCTAACGCATCCAGCAAGATTCGACCCTTCCTGGTAGTCCGCCCACTCCCCCACTCTACTTCCCAGGCGTTAAAATCACCCGCAATGAGCACTAGGGATCGTCCCATCGCATCACTAGTAATGTCGTCTACTAGTTCCGCGAGCTCCATCATTGAAGTACTGGGTGATATGTAGCAACCAACATGTGGGAGTTCCTTGGCCGGTTGTCCACAACTCGACAGTGATGCTCCTGTTATTGGGTTTTGCATCTAGTTCCCGTCTTGCCGTGGCCTCGAGGGCTCACTCAAGATGGCCATGTCCGCGTCGACCTCACATACAGTTTGCTGGAGCAGGTCTTAAGGCGTTCTGCGATAATTCAGGTTCAGTTGTATAAACCTTTGTGCTGCAGTCGGAGGACCTTCTTTTAGTGCAGGCACTCTCTGCTGAGCGTATGGTGCGTCACAGTTCTCTCACCCGTTCGTTTGCACAATATGTATTTGGCATATAATTCGCATTCTTTAGATAAGTGTGCGTCTCCACCACAATTAAATCACTTGGTAGAAGCATACAGCTTATTTCTGCATTTTGTTGCAATGTGGCCAAACTCCAGACATTTGTAGCATTTCCTTAGCATGCTTCGGATTCGGCACACTACCCAGCCAATGCGCAGATTTTCTGCCGCGAGCAGCGCTTTAGCGACTCTGCTTGGTAAAACCTTACGCAGCTTGGGGGATGCTTTAGCAGGCAAATTTTCGTCCAGCTTTGGGAACACTGCTTGCAGTACGTCCTCAGCAGTATTCCACTCTGGACTCAGGTCTCCTTGGCCCTCACTTTTTGCCATGGGTTGCTTTCCACACGTCTATCCGCTTCTACAGAGTCGGCTGTGCGATCGGCAATGGCGTCGTTCCCCTGCTTGGGTCGCGATGCTATAGTAAATTCACTCTTGGCGGGCTTTTTTTGCTGCTGGGCCCGTCTGGGATCCTTAGCTTCCACTGCTTTGCTAAAGCTGAGGCTGCTTGCCATGGATGGTGCTCTTTGCGTGGACTTAATTATCATCAAGCGAGTCCGACCCGTATACTGTCTATGAGCGCCTCTTGCTGCCTCATCTTCTTGATCCTCAGTTTTGCTTGTAGCTTGATCCGTGGCAAGTAAGCCACCGTTGCATTTGTTTCCGGGTTCATGGGAGTTGGGCCCTCCAGAATACGTGTCCCTTCCGTGGTTTGTTTCATGGGTGGATATTTACTGATATGACTGCCACCTGTAGTAATAATGTTATTCGCTAACATTTTTATCCCTTTCTAAGCATTTAATACCTTCTGCTAGGTTAGTGCTGCTCCAATCCGCACTGGGTATTGTAAAGTCGCAGACGCGTACTGGGTTTTCCACCGTACGATTTACTTCACCGCATACCGGGTGCTAGGTGGCAAGCTGAAAGGAACCACATGGAGGTAGCGTCTGTCTACCTGTCTTTCTGTCTGTCCGACTGTATGAACGCCTGTTTTCCAGAGACTATAAGAGCTAGAGCAACCAAATTTTAAATCAAGCTTCGTTATGTTTGTAGGTTATACGAGTTTGTTTCAGATTTTTGAATTTCCTCCACTGACACCAGCAATACGAAAAAAACGATTATAAACAACAATTTTCAACCGAATGAATTTCTTTTGAGCATACATAATAACTAACTTCGGATCTACTTTGTAAAACTGGTAAAGATCGATTAAAAAACTCGAAAGTTATAGATCATTAATAATTACGTAATGGATCACGGGCGGGTTAATTGGTGCGCACAAAACAGGAGCTAGAGTAACCAAGCTTGGAATCTAGATTCGTTACTTTTGTACGCTATACGACTTTGTTTTAGATTTTTGAATTTCCTTCCCTTACACCGCAATAAAAGCAAAGCACCGATTATTAAGCACAGTTTTCACACGATCAAATTTTTTTGCCACACATAATTAATTAAATTCTTGACCTACGTTGTGAATTTCGTGCTCTCTGGGTTCTGTTTGCCGCTAGGAAAACAAGTGGAATCATGTCTCCGTTGGCGAGGCCTCCAACTGCTTTCTCAGCAGCATACTCTTGGTGGTACTTAAAAGACAGATAATGGTCTATCTTGACCTCAAAGGTATAGGAGTGCAGGCTTGGAAGTTATTGTGTAACCTCCATCCTGTATGGTGGCATGTTTGTATCACTTACTGGGCTTACTATACATCACCATTTCCTCGGAATGTCAGAGGTTTCCTTCTTTTCCGGAGTTCTTTTCTGCCATAAGCGCGACATGGGTGAACATGTGCAAGTCCTCTCCTTTCTTGCAACACTCCTTTACTCCAGAATCCGTGCCTCTGCCGTGGATAGTTCCACGGGTTGATATTCACAATTTTGACTCCCACATGGAGTAGTAATATTTTAAACAATCATTTTATACTTTGTTTTGCATTTTATGCCTACGCCAGGCTTATGTTAATGGTTGCCAGCATCCGAATCTGATAACTGCAGGTCATTTCGGCTCAGACGCAGACCACTACAACGCTCAGTATGAGACAGACGTGTAGTGCATATCAGTCTTCTCAGCTTGGCTAGTCTCCCGTTGGGTGACGGGAGCTGTTACCAGGGACGCCACGTGGAGGCGATAAACTACTTGGGAGTGACCATGTATGGACGCTGGACTTTGCCATGTTAAAGCCGGTCAGACACTTTGCCATACTGGCGTCACCCCGCCCTTGTGAGTGTGTTTTTTTTTTTTTTTTTTGTATAAGGGGGAAAGCATAAAAAGACAAAGAGTATGGGACTTGCACCTAATAAAATCTGAACCTACTCTCCGTTTTCCCTCTCGCGATACTCACCCGCTGGGTATTACCACAAGAAGGAGAGATGGCATGAAGGCCTCTTCTATAAACTCATCTAGAGTTTGAATTCTGAATTCAATTTTGCTTGCGCTGTCTTTCGGTGCGATGCAGGGATTTAGGACCTGCTGCACATGTGGCTAACTCTGAACCAATTGTTTTGAACTGAGCAGGATGTCTAAGAATAAAGACATGTTCTGCGTCCTCTGTGATCCGCGCACAGTGTGTGCAAAACGGATCCGTCTCGTGCATAAACCTATATAAATTGGATTTAAAGCACCCGTGGCCAGTCAACAGTTGTATAATATAAAATTTGGTTTGAACGAACTATCTATCATCCCTTTTCCGTACGATTATGATTCTACTAGTCCAGGTATCATTTCCAGCTTGTCGCCACCGCTCTTGGCATTGAAGCATTTCGCTCTGGCCGCTTTCTCTGGGTCGTACTTATAGGCAGCCGAATGCCCGATTTGGTGCTTGCTTTCATGCCACGTAGATTTATTGCCACTGCCACAATAGCAATATCATCCCCAAAGCATACGATACGGGTCTCTTGCGGTGTCTGAAGGCAAAGCACTTTATCATCGTCGGGCCCCACACGTATCCTTCCGGCACCCCTCCTGTATCCGTTATAAAATAGTATTTTACTAGAGAAGTAGCTGCACACCAGGTTTATTAGGTACTCCGGGATGTCTAGTCGTGGTAGGGCTCTGACGATCACATGCCATCTGGCCGAGCTAAAATCATTGCGGACATCTAGCGTTGTCAGCAGTCAACACTCCTTTCTATCACCTCCCCATCTCGCACCTTTAATTGCATTGCCTGCGATTGATACTACCGCGATTATTGCGTCAATAGTGCTTTTGCCTTTTTCGAATCCAAATTGACTGTTTGATATCTCTTCTCGGTCTTTATGTGTATGATTTTTTATTTGTAATTTTTTTTTTTTTGAATGCGAACCTGGCGGTTGGAATCATCAACGACATCGGCTCACCGATTCACAAATCCATGTTACTTCCCACACTCTCATTACTACCCCTGCGGTTCTCCCGTAAAGTATTACTTCACAGGGACGGATGGCCACAACGATCCCTGTCGGATCGTCTCAGATAGCATTGGATGGTGACTATGAGCTGACTCAGGAGCATCCAATTCCCCGCATCCTTAAGTATAGACCCAATAGGATTCTCTGCAGGAGATATTCCCCCACTAGTGTCCTATACCTCACGCACTGGAATAGAACATACTCCACATCATCATCTGCGTTCTATATTGATGTAACGTATTTATGGCATATACGTACTAAACCGACCTTCCCACACTCTCTTTACTACCCCTGCGGTACTCCCGTAAAGTATTACATCACAGGGACGGATGGCATCGACGTTCTCTGTTTGATCGTCTCAGATCGCATTGGATGGTGACTATGAGCTGACTCAGGAGCATTCAATTCTCCTCATCCTCAAGCATAGACCCAATAGAATTTTCTGCATGAGATATTCCCCCACTAGTCTCCTATACCTCACGCACTGGTATAGAACATACTCTACATCATCATCTGCGTTCGGACAAGTCTGACAGACTGGCCTCTTTTCGTGTCTAAACCTGAACAGATATATTCTATAGCCCCCAAGTCATGTAAAAAAAACGCTTCATTTGGGCCCTGCTGATTTTGGCATTCGATGGCTTTTTGCCGAACCACCCCGAACTTCGAAATATATAGCCTGATGATCACTATAGGTGAAATCATTGCTAGCTCTCCAAGAAATTTTCCTACACACTGACCACACTACTAACTAATATTATATCTAAAATACAACATCTTCCCGCTTTGTATTATGTAAGCTGTTTCCCGTCATTGGCAAACAATCAATATCGCAAAACCATCTAGGAGACAGATTCCGTTGGCATTTGTCTGCGTGCTACTCCAGTCTACTACCCAGACATTAAAATTTCCTGCAATAATAAACGGGGTTCAACCACGAGCGTCTTCCGCATTCTCCTACACATGCTTTGAAATTCGTACAATTCTCAGCTTGGCGGTGCGTAGCAGCTGTACATGGTGAGTTTCAAGGCTTCACACAGGAAGACGTTATCTCGAACCGACTGCATCAGAAGATTATGAGCAGCCTCACAATAGCTGAGATTTATCTCCGTGTACGTCTTCATGTTCTTCCCTGCAGAAAATGCAGAGAGAGTCTTTTTGGCAGTCTTCGGCAAAGTGGCCCGATGACCCGCGGTTCTCCTATCATCGTGTGGAACGCTAAGGTCTTCTTGCCTGCTGAACTTAGTTGCAGTAGCAGTTCACCTTTATGTCTCCTCCGTACCTTCTCAACTGTCTTCCGTAGCTCCTCAATCAAGCTCTCTCCTTTCACCCTTTTAAGGATGTCAGAGGCTGCTTGTTCCCTTTGTTGCAATGATTATCGCACTCGGCCTCGTCAGGCCTTTCTCTTTGCATTTTTTTGATTGGTTAGCATCTGACTTCCCTGCTGATGGTGGGTCGCTTGTCACCTTGGCACTGGGCGGCCCCTTACGTCTTTTTGTGCGGGGTGACCGTACTCCTTCATCTTGCTTTCTCTTTTGCCCCACCCCTGTTCTAAACAATGGTGAAGTCTGGGAGCTTCATTTCTTTCTAATCACCGCCTTAGCCTGCTTATCCTGGAATTCAATAGCAACCAACTTATATAGAGCTCGGATGCTTTAAGAGCAGTCCCGCTTTGGCTGGTGAATAGATCGGCGCTTGCTGTCCTCCTGCACTTCGACCAATTTTGCAATTTCAATTGGCGACTACTGCTGGATGGCATATCCTTTTGGTCCTGCTGCAATTAAGGTACCAGCTGTTGGTGACCTCTGGGTCTTCTATGCTCCTCGGAGAGGTTGCGCAATCGGGGATATTCTCATGCCTGAACTGGTGCAGATACTTCCTATAGCCGTCATGGCCTGTCAGAAATTGGGTGAGGTGAAAGTTGAGTTCACCCGTCGTCCTAGCCAGATATCAATGCAGGGTATCAGCCGAAATGTCCATGTTCCCAGTGTTCCCACCTCGTTTGTCATGTGAACACAGACTTTTGCCTTTCCCTCCTCCGAATAGTCTCAACGGGTATTGTTCCCGTTTTGAGTGCGAGCCTTGTATATTGCCCGCATTTCACTTGCATATATGTCCACTGAGATCATACCTGCATAAAGAATAATTGAGGCAACTACGCTCGCCATAAATAGACGTGTACAGTATTTTGGCCAATATTTGGAAGCATCCTTGAAAGAGCCCCAGCAGTTTCAATGCCTTGATGTAATCTAGAGCTAGAGCAACCAAATTTTAAATCAAGCTTCGTTATGTTTGTAGGTTATTCGAGTTTGTTTCAAATTTTTGGATTTCCTCCCCTGACACCAGCAATACGAAAAAAACGATTATAAACAACAATTTTCAACCGAATGAATTTCTTTTGAGCATACATAATAACTAACTTCGGATCAACTTTGTAAATCTGGTAAAGATCGATTAAAAAACTCGAAAGTTATAGATCATTAATAATTACGTAATTGATCACGGGCGGGTTAATTGGTGCGCACAAAACAGGAGCTAGAGTAACCAAGCTTGGAATCTAGATTCGTTACTTTTGTACGCTATACGACTTTGTTTTAGATTTTTGAATTTCCTTCCCTTACACCGCAATAAGAAAGCACCGATTATTAAGCACAGTTTTCACACGATCAAATTTTTTTGCCACACATAATTAATTAAATTCTTGACCTACGTTGTGAATTTCGTTAAGATTGAATGAAAAACACGGAAGCTGTTGACTATTAAGTAATGCGCTATGGAGCGCGGTGGCTAAAAGGCGCGCGAAACAGCTTAAAGTGCGTGTGAAACTGTGTGTATGTGTGCGTATGTATTTGGATAGCTCTGTCTGTAGGCAAAGAGGCTATCGTAGTCGGGTAAATTCGACTACAGACTTCTTACTTGTTTTTTTTTTTGGTGTGCTCTCTGGGTTCCTCGACTCTGCCGCTAGGAAAACAAGTGGAATCATGTCTCCGTTGGCGAGGCCTCCAACTGCTTTCTCAGCAGCATACTCTTGGTGGTACTTAAAAGACAGATAATGGCCTATCTTGACCTCAAAGGTATAGGAGTGCAGGCTTGGAAGTTATTGTGTAACCTCCATCCTGTATGGTGGCATGTTTGTATCACTTACTGGGCTTACTATACATCACCATTTCCTCGGAATGTCAGAGGTTTCCTTCTTTTCCGGAGTTCTTTTCTGCCATAAGCGCGACATGGGTGAACATGTGCAAGTCCTCTCCTTTCTTGCAACACTCCTTTACTCCAGAATCCGTGCCCCTGCCGTGGATAGTTCCACGGGTTGATTTTCACAATTTTGACTCCCACATGGAGTAGTAATATTTTAAACAATCATTTTATACTTTGTTTTGCATTTTATGCCTACGCCAGGCTTATGTTAATGGTTGCCAGCATCCGAATCTGATAATTGCAGGTCATTTCGGCTCAGACGCAGACCACTACAACGCTCAGTATGAGACAGACGTGTAGTGCATATCAGTCTTCTCAGCTTGGCTAGTCTCCCGTTGGGTGACGGGAGCTGTTACCAGGGACGCCACGTGGAGGCGATAAACTACTTGGGAGTGACCATGTATGGACGCTGGACTTTGCCATGTTAAAGCCGGTCAGACACTTTGCCATACTGGCGTCACCCCGCCCCTGTGAGTGTGTTTTTTTTTTTTTTTTTTGTATAAGGGGGAAAGCATAAAAAGACAAAGAGTATGGGACTTGCACCTAATAAAATCTGAACCTACTCTCCGTTTTCCCTCTCGCGATACTCACCCGCTGGGTATTACCACAAGAAGGGGAGATGGCATGAAGGCCTCTTCTATAAACTCATCTAGAGTTTGAATTCTGAATTCAATTTTGCTTGCGCTGTCTTTCGGTGCGATGCAGGGATTTAGGACCTGCTGCACATGTGGCTAACTCTGAACCAATTGTTTTGAACTGAGCAGGATGTCTAAGAATAAAGACATGTTCTGCGTCCTCTGTGATCCGCGCACAGTGTGTGCAAAACGGATCCGTCTCGTGCATAAACCTATATAAATTGGATTTAAAGCACCCGTGGCCAGTCAACAGTTGTATAATATAAAATTTGGTTTGAACGAACTATCTATCATCCCTTTTCCGTACGATTATGATTCTCCTAGTCCAGGTATCATTTCCAACTTGTCGCCACCGCTCTTGGCATTGAAGCATTTCGCTCTGGCCGCTTTCTCTGGGTCGTACTTATAGGCAGCCGAATGCCCGATTTGGTGCTTGCTTTCATGCCACGTAGATTTATTGCCACTGCCACAATAGCAATATCATCCCCAAAGCATACGATACGGGTCTCTTGCGGTGTCTGAAGGCAAAGCACTTTATCATACATGACATGCCAAAGCGTCGGGCCCCACACGTATCCTTCCGGCACCCCTCCTGTATCCGTTATAAAATAGTATTTTACTAGAGAAGTAGCTGCACACCAGGTTTATTAGGTACTCCGGGATGTCTAGTCGTGGTAGGGCTCTGACGATCACATGCCATCTGGCCGAGCTAAAATCATTGCGGACATCTAGCGTTGTCAGCAGTCAACACTCCTTTCTATCACCTCCCCATCTCGCACCTTTAATTGCATTGCCTGCGATTGATACTACCGCGATTATTGCGTCAATAGTGCTTTTGCCTTTTTCGAATCCAAATTGACTGTTTGATATCTCTTCTCGGTCTTTATGTGTATGATTTTTTATTTGTAATTTTTTTTTTTTGAATGCGAACCTGGCGGTTGGAATCATCAACGACATCGGCTCACCGATTCACAAATCCATGTTACTTCCCACACTCTCATTACTACCCCTGCGGTACTCCCGTAAAGTATTACTTCACAGGGACGGATGGCCACAACGATCCCTGTCGGATCGTCTCAGATCGCATTGGATGGTGACTATGAGCTGACTCAGGAGCATCCAATTCCCCGCATCCTTAAGTATAGACCCAATAGGATTCTCTGCAGGAGATATTCCCCCACTAGCGTCCTATACCTCACGCACTGGAATAGAACATACTCCACATCATCATCTGCGTTCGATATTGATGTAACGTATTTATGGCATATACGTACTAAACCGACCTTCCCACACTCTCTTTACTACCCCTGCGGTACTCCCGTAAAGTATTACATCACAGGGACGGATGGCATCGACGTTCTCTGTTTGATCGTCTCAGATCGCATTGGATGGTGACTATGAGCTGACTCAGGAGCATTCAATTCTCCTCATCCTCAAGCATAGACCCAATAGAATTTTCTGCATGAGATATTCCCCCACTAGTCTCCTATACCTCACGCACTGGTATAGAACATACTCTACATCATCATCTGCGTTCGGACAAGTCTGACAGACTGGCCTCTTTTCGTGTCTAAACCTGAACAGATATATTCTATAGCCCCCAAGTCATGTAAAAAAAACGCTTCATTTGGGCCCTGCTGATTTTGGCATTCGATGGCTTTTTGCCGAACCACCCCGAACTTCGAAATATATAGCCTGATGATCACTATAGGTGAAATCATTGCTAGCTCTCCAAGAAATTTTCCTACACACTGACCACACTACTAACTAATATTATATCTAAAATACAACATCTTCCCGCTTTGTATTATGTAAGCTGTTTCCCGTCATTGGCCAACAATCAATATCGCAAAACCATCTAGGAGACAGATTCCGTTGGCATTTTTCTGCGTGCTACTCCAGTCTACTACCCAGGCATTAAAATTTCCTGCAATAATAAACGGGGTTCAACCATGAGCGTCTTCCGCATTCTCCTACACATGCTTTGAAATTCGTACAATTCTCAGCTTGGCGGTGCGTAGCAGCTGTACATGGTGAGTTTCAAGGCTTCACACAGGAAGACGTTATCTCGAACCGACTGCATCAGAAGATTATGAGCAGCCTCACAATAGCTGAGATTTATCTCCGTGTACGTCTTCATGTTCTTCCCTGCAGAAAATGCAGAGAGAGTCTTTTTGGCAGTCTTCGGCAAAGTGGCCCGATGACCCGCGGTTCTCCTATCATCGTGTGGAACGCTAAGGTCTTCTCGCCTGCTGAACTTAGTTGCAGTAGAAGTTCACCTTTATGTCTCCTCCGTACCTTCTCAACTGTCTTCCGTAGCTCCTCAATCAAGCTCTCTCCTTTCACCCTTTTAAGGATGTCAGAGGCTGCTTGTTCCCTTTGTTGCAATGATTATCGCACTCGGCCTCGTCAGGCCTTTCTCTTTGCATTTGTTTGATTGGTTAGCATCTGACTTCCCTGCTGATGGTGGGTCGCTTGTCACCTTGGCACTGGGCGGCCCCTTACGTCTTTTTGTGCGGGGTGACCGTACTCCTTCATCTTGCTTTCTCTTTTGCCCCCCCCCTGTTCTAAACAATGGTGAAGTCTGGGAGCTTCATTTCTTTCTAATCACCGCCTTAGCCTGCTTATCCTGGAATTCAATAGCAACCAACTCATATAGAGCTCGGATGCTTTAAGAGCAGTCCCGCTTTGGCTGGTGAATAGATCGGCGCTTGCTGTCCTCCTGCACTTCGACCAATTTTGCAATTTCAATTGGCGACTACTGCTGGATGGCATATCCTTTTGGTCCTGCTGCAATTAAGGTACCAGCTGTTGGTGACCTCTGGGTCTTCTATGCTCCTCGGAGAGGTTGCGCAATCGGGGATATTCTCATGCCTGAACTGGTGCAGATACTTCCTATAGCCGTCATGGCCTGTCAGAAATTGGGTGAGGTGAAAGTTGAGTTCACCCGTCGTCCTAGCCAGATATCAATGCAGGGTATCAGCCGAAATGTCCATGTTCCCAGTGTTCCCACCTCGTTTGTCATGTGAACATAGACTTTTGCCTTTCCCTCCTCCGAATAGTCGCAACGCGTATTGTTCCCGTTATGAGTGCGAGCCTTGTATATTGCCCGCGTTTCACTTGCACATATGTCCACTGAGATCATACCTGCATAAAGAATAATTGAGGCAACTACGCTCGCCATAAATAGACGTGTACAGTGTTTTGGCCAATATTTGGAAGCATCCTTGAAAGAGCCCCAGCATTTTCAATGCCTTTATGTAATCTATGTGTATATGAAATATTAGTCAGTTGTCTAGCTTAACACCAAGATACATGATAAACGGTTTCGACATTATTTTTGCTTCGACCTGCTAGATCCAGTCCAACTTACTCCATCCAACTTGAGATGATTCCAATGGATGCAGTTGCAGCAGCTTCCACTTCTACTACCTCCTTTGTCACTATTACCAGTGCAAGGTCGTCGGCGAACCCAATTAGTTTGCACTACAAGGGTAGCTGGATTCTGAGGACCTCGTCGTACATAATATTCCACAGAATCGGTTCTAGAACCAGCTGTCACCGTGTACCGTTTTGGACCCTGCCGGTTTCGTACTCCAGAACTCTGTCAGAGAGGAATCTCGAGATGATTCTTAGCAGCTAGCTCGGTATTGCAATTCTAAAAGCTCATTAATTGCTCGCGCATCTCGCCGAGTTAAAGGAATTCCGTATATTCAAAATCACAACAGAACAGTTCTCTTTGGAGCTCCTCGCCACCGCATATCCTCAATTGCATTAGTGGTGCCATAATGGAGTCTCGATGTACCCTTGCAAAATACACACTGGAACGCATACAGCGCTTTCTTTTCTTTGATTACTGTCAACACTCTATAGATGATCTTTACTAGTACCTTCCCAATCGTGTCCAGCAGACAGATTGGCCGTTATCCTGATGGTTCCTCTATGGGTTTATTTCCTTTGGGGAGAAGGATAAGGCGCTGCCGTTTTCTTCGCTTTGGAAAAACTCCTAGCACTAGGCATTTGTTAAACGTTTCCGCATTCAAAGCTGGTGTAGCAAAAATCGTAAGATTGAGAGCACTTAGTGATGCCATCTGGCCCGGGAGCTCTCATATCGTCGCCTAGCTCGCGGACACGTCTTCCCCAGCTGGCCAATACCAGATTTACGACTAGGCATATCTGCGTAGAACACATAGACTACCCTCGCAGATAGATTTTTTGCCGTGTCCTCGGCTGCGCTTATCGGGTTCCACTGACTGTAGCAAAAAGTCTTTGAATATCTCGGTGTCGAAATAGCTGTCTTTCCACTTCACCCCGCTTACGATTGGCCGTTGGGTTCTACGCCTTATTCCCACCGATTACAAAGAAGATCGTTTTATGATCGCTAGCTGTGAGCTCTTTGCTTACCTTCCAGGCAGTTTTCTTGCATAATGAGGAGCTCAGAAATGTGAGATCAATGATAGATCCCCTTCCGACCTTTTAGTAAGTGAGTTCATCGCTGGTATATGCTATGTCCTAGATCAGTCGCTGAGAATTGTTCCAACAGGATGGATCCTCTGGGTCTCGTCTCTTTGTTGCCCCATTCGACAGCCCACGTGTTGAAGTTTCCTGGGAACACCATAAGCGCTCGGCCGAGTGTCTTGGGTGATTTTCGACAGCATTTGCTTAAATCTTTCCAGATCCCAGCTTGGTGGGGTGTAATAACTATTAAACGTTATTCCCATCAGCTTCACTTTAACGAATCCCTCAAAGGACGTATCAACTTCTTTAGGTGGTGTTTTGATACACCAAATATCGGCTTTCTTACATTTACTGGCGACCCAGCCACTTCCTGCGATCGGCTAATAGGGCCCGCACAGAATGGCGATGTCGGTGTCTTGTTCTCTAACGGTTTCCCTCAAGAGGGACTATGCCGCATCTCAGGGGATAAGATAAGACTGCATTTCATTATGATTTTTTGGAGAGAGCGTTCCTAAAACGAGGGCACCTTCCACTTCCTGAAATGTGGTTCCAGTTCTTGTTCTTGTCCTTGATGAACATGCACTGAGGCTCTTCGATACAATTCTTCGCCAGGTGTCTTGCCTTTCCGCAATTTCTGCACAAGTTGGACCTATCTACATCACTCTTGCAATGTCTTACCATGTGGCCAAACTCAAAGCACCGAAAGCATTTTGTGATGCTAGCCCGTTACCTGAGACAACAACTTGACCAGCGCATCTTAAGTGTGCCAATTTGCGTCACCTTCTTTGCATTCTCTGCAGACAGTTTGGGTTTCACCATACGCCTTTCGCAAGGTAATGTTTTCTGCAACAACATCGGTCCGTTTCATCTGCAATTGTGAAGCCTTCAAGACATCATCTGTTGTGGTAGTCCCATCCAAATCTTTGCACTCTATAGTTACGCGGTGGCTTAGCGATCGCACAACAGCTTGATCACCCAAGGTCTCGTCTACAAGAGTCATAAAGACAGCTGTCTGTTCTCCAGATTTATTCAGCTGCACCAAGAGTTCGCCTTTCTGGGTTCTCCGTATTTTAGAAACGGCATCTCCAAGTACTTTGAGTTTTCCTTCTGTTCTCACCTTCAGGAGAATGTCAGAGTAGCTGAGTTCGCCCTTTGCTACTATAAAAATCGCATCATATCTTGGCTATATCTTTCGTTATGCATCTTCGCCTTCGTCGTGTTCTTTTTTATCGTCGTCTGCCACTCTGACTCCTTGCCATCGTTTGGGGCCTGAGTTTCCACATCGACAGGACAGTTTGCTACTTTCACTAATTATTCCTCTGTCTGTTTTCCAGATTTATTCAGTTGCAGCAAGAGCTCGCCTTTCTGGGTTCTCCGTATTTTTGAAACGGCATCTCCAAGTGCTCTAAGCTTTCCGACCGTTCTCACCTTTCGAAGAATGTCATAGTAACTGAGCTCACCTTTTGCTGCTATAATAATCGCATCAGGTCGTGTCCTTTCGTTATGCACCATTTTCGCTTTCGTCGACTACTTTTTACCCTCTTTGCCTAAAAAAAAGGCCAAAGCGGAGCTAGTGGAAATGTGCAAAATCCAAAAGTATGTAACACATGGAAATAATCATCGGAGACCGTATAAAGTCTATATATATTCTTAGTCAGGACGACAATATGACTTTATCTAGCCCTGTCCGTCTGTCTGCACACAACATAGATCAAGAATGGTCAAATTATTATGTGTGTCAAAAAGAAGTTCAATCGGTTCAAAATTATGCTTAATAATCGTTTTTTTTTCGTATTGCGGGGGTCAGGGGAGGAAATTCAAAAATCTAAAACAAACTCGTATAGCGTACGAAAATAACGAATCTAAGTTTAAAATTTGGTTGCTCTATCTCTAAAAGTCTCTGAGAAACAGGCGTTCATACAGACGGACGGACGGCCAGACGGACATGGCTAGATAAAACTCGTCTTGTCGTCCTGATCAAGAATATTTATACTTTATACAGTGTGTGCAAAACGGATCCGTCTCGTGCTTAAACCTATATAAATAAGGTTTAAAACACCCGTGCCCAGTCCGCAGTTGCGTCAAGTAAAAGTCAGTCTGGCCATGCTTCCTATCAACCCATCTGCTTATGTATGGGATAATACGCCTCGTCCAGCTGCCGCTCCCGTTTTGCCGCCAGCGCATTGCACCATCGTTGCCTGCCTTTCCCTACGGCAGGGGCTCTTGCCTCTTTCGCAAGTAGGTCGAGCGGATCATTGCCATGGGGATGCTATGATATTGTGCTATAAACTCTCAGGACGCGTAGTACGCAGCAGCGGTAGGAGCCTCTGCAAGACCGTGCAAATGATTGGCCGGCCATTGCTGGTGCCCATATTTTTCGTACAGCAAGATGGATAAGCGGCCTGCTGTTGTGTGGTGAGCCTCTAATGTTCGCCATGATTCCAGCCAGCGCTGCTTTTGCTTTAGCTGACTTGTTCGCAGCGAACTCAAGGTGGTGTTTATAGGACAGCCTATGGCACAACTTCACTCCTAGATAAAGAATGGCCGGCTTTGAAGAGATTTGACACGGCTAAGGCTAGCGAGCTTTCTTCGCGCAGCATCGCGACCTGCCTGATGAACGCGTTGGTAATACCCTCTACCTTCTGCAACTCCTTTCCCACTGCCACAATTGCAATATCGTCCGCGAAGCCGACGATACGGGTTCCCTGAGGTGTCGCGAGGCGTAGGACTGCGTCGTACATGACGTTCCAGGGCATCGGTCTCAGGACCGATCCTTTTGGAGCGCTTTGAGTAACTTGGTAATGCATCCTACCGTCAGTGGTATCGTAGAGTAGCATTCTACCGCGAAAGTAGGTGCACACCAAGTAAGTCAGGTACTCAGGCGCCATAGTGCACCGACGATCATCTGTCATCTTGCCGAGTTGAAGGCATTGAGGACGTCCAAAGTGGTGATGAGGCAATATTTATATTTTCCACCCCTCCAGCGTGTACCTTCGATAGGCCTGTTGGCCATAAACACCACTGCGTGAATTGCATCGGTAGTACTCCTGCCTTTTCGGAATCCGAATTGTCAGTTTGAAATTCCTTCCCGATCACCGATTTCTGCCTCGAGTCGGTTGCAAATGAGGAGCCCGAAAAGTTGCCCGACCACATCCAACATAAAGAGTGGTCTGTACAAGGATGGGTCTTCCCTCGGTTTTTTACCTTTGGGAATCAGCACAAGTCTTTGGCCATTATCGCCTTTGCTATCCGCAGAATTTCCGCAGTATTTACGGTAGCATGACTGATGGGTGCATCGGGAATAGCGTTTGAACTATGCTCAGTATATGCTGTGGGTCCGACGGTATTGGGCGTATTCTCAGCTTCCCCATGACCAGTCTGTATGCGGTTCCAAAAGGTATGGCATCAGCCTCATCACATAGGTCACTCCAACAGCGGGCCTTGCTTGTTTGTATGACCTTAGTGAGTCTGGCTCTCCTATCTCCATACGCTTCTAAGGCCTATGTGAAGTGGGATCTTCCACCCATTCTCCAGGGCTTGGACTAGCACCCCCTCATCCAAGCTTTTTAGGGCCCAGCTGTTAAACCTAGGTTGCCTCCTGAGTTACGTGTGCACTTCGAAGGTGCAGACGATTGCATAATGGTCGCTGTGCGTATACGTCCGGGAAACCATCCAGTTTACCTTCCTGGCTAGGATAGGGTTCGCAAACGTAAGGTCAATCACTGACTACCGTACCGCCTTTCAAAGGTGTGTCTGTTGCACAGGTTAAACAAGGACACGTATAACATGGCTTACGCATCCAGCAATATTCGACTCTTCGTGGTGGTCTCTACTGCCCAGGCGTTGAAATCGCCTATAATGAGCACTGGGGACCGTCCCATACTGGAAGTACTGGGCGCTATGTAGCAACTGTATATATAGATGCCGAACACCTCTGTGCGCAGGCAAATCCTCGTCCAGCTTCGTGAACACTGCTTGCTGGACTTCCTCAGCAGTAGTCTGCTCTGGCACATCCCTAATCTCGATAGAGACTTTGCCTGTAATGGTTGTTATAGTCACGCTTTTGCCGAATACTTCCTGTACTGCGGCACGTAGTTTAGGTGTCTCGTCATCCGACGGTTTGCTCATCTGCAGTAAGAGCCAACCTGCTGCAGTACGACGGATTCCGCGTATGCTCTCTGTGTAAAATTGTAGCTCCGCATTGTTGTGCACCAGTGCCAACGCCTTAGCGTTGTCCTCGGGATCGTTGCATTTTATCATCAGTGCATCTGGGCGTCGACTGATCTCTTCCCTTGGCCTCCACTTTTTGCCATGGGTTGGTTTCCGCACGTCTATCCGTTTCTACCGAGTCGGCTATGCGATCGGCATTGACTTCGTTCCCCTGTCTGGATCGGGATGCCGTAGTACCGTCACTCTAGACGGGTTTCTTGGCCTGCATGATCCCTATGAGATCCTTACCTTTCGGTGAAGCTAAGACTGCTCGCGGGTGGTGTTTTTTGCGTGGACTTATTTAACATCAAGCGAGTCCGGACCATACCCTGTCTGTGGGCGCCAGTTGCTGCCTCATCTTCAGTCGTGCGTAGATGTTCTACCACCGACCTTTGTAGGCTTAACATCTTCGCCAGGTTGTCCTTCATGCTCTGGTTAACATGGCGTACCACGGGCTTTTTCTCGGTTACCAGGTATATTAGCTTTTCCAAGAGCTTTCCGAGCTCCGCCATCTGTGTCATAGGCGATGGGGGTGATCCTTTGGCTTCTTTGGTGGTGGTTCCGGTCGGGACCATCCGAATATCTGCTCTTTTTCCGAATATCATGCACCTCCTCCTGTGCTGGACAAGCCGGCTTACGTCGATGGGTTGCTGCCGTTCAAGTCAGTGGGGACCGGCTTAGTTCGCTTTCGGCAAAGGGGCTCATTTGATCCTCAGTTGTGCTTGTAGCCTGATCCACTACGCCAGTCAAGTAAGCCACCGTCGCATTTGTTTTGGGGTTTGTTTTGTTGGGTCCTCCAGAATACGTGCTCCTGCCGCAGTTTGTTTCACGGGTGGATTTCCACTATTGTCACTGCCACCTAGAGTACTAGTGTTATTCGCAACCATTTTTTCCATTTTACACCTTCTGTGTGTGTTTTTAGCCCCTTTGCCTTTTGTCCGTCTGTCCGTCCGTCCGTCTGTATGAACGCCTGTTTCTTAGAGCCTATAAAAGCTAGAGCAACCAAATTCGTTAGAAAATTAGATTCCTTATTTTCGTACGCTGTACGAGTTTCGAAAAAAACGATTATTTAGCAAAATTTTTAACCGATCGAATTTCTTTTGGCACTCATCATGATAAGACTATTCTTGATCTATGTTGTAAATCTGGATAAGATTGATAAAAAAAATTCGGAAGTTATACATCATTAGTTAGTTATGGACCACCGCAATTCAAAAAAAAACGATGTTGTGAATCTGGGTAAAAGACCTAGAGCAACCAAATTTGGAATCTAGATTCTTAATGTTTGTACGCTTTACACGTTTGTTTTAGATTTCCGAATATCCTCCCCTGACCACCACAATTTGAAAATGGATTATAAGGCACAATTTTCAACTATTGAAATTTTTTGTTCCAAAGCATTCTTGATCTACGTTGTGAATTTCGTTAAGATTAAACAATAAACACGGAAGTTACAGAACAGTATATTACAGAAGTATCGCGCAATAGAGCGCGGGGGCTAAAAGGTTTAAAGTACGTGCAGAACTGTATGTCTGTGTGAGTATGTGTGTGTTTTTTTCTTTTTTTTAACTGGGGCGTCAGTTGGGATGAGAATCTTCTAAAGATGTGTCAGCCCGTGCCAACAACATGCACGGTTCGCAAGAAAACATCTTATGCGCATACGTACTAAACTCACACCACGCCACACACCACTTTCCCCGCGGGATCACCGCAAAGTATTACTTCGCGGGGAAGGGTTGCCCACATTAGGCACTCTCCGCCACTCGTCGCTTCTTTTCGCATCTTCTCAGATCACTCTGGATGCTTGTTATTATGTGGTTGATGCTTGCCCACTGCTCATTGCTCTCCGTCATGCATGCTATCAGGTCCTCAACACTTGGCAGATCTCCACGTTTATCATTGTATATGGTGCAATGGTACAACACATGTTCTGGGTCTTCTATGCACCTCGGACAGGTTGGGCAATCGGGGATATTTTCGTGCCTAAAGCTGTGAAGATACTTCCCATAGCCGCAATGGCCTGGAATTGGGTCAGGTGGAAGTTGACTTCACCCAATCGTCGTCCAAGCCAGAAATTAAGGCGGGGTATCAGCTGAAACGTCCATCCACTTTTTGTCCCTGCTTCTTACCTCGCTTGCCATGTAGCCACAGAGTTTTGTCTCTCCATCCTCCGGATAGTATCTACGGGTATTGTGTTCCCGTTTTGTGTGCGCGTCTTGTGTATTGCCTGCATTTCATTTGCTAGTATGTCCACTGGAATCATACCTGCAAGGATAAGTGCAGCATCCTCGGAGACACTTCTGAATCCGGATATTACCCGTAGTGCTGCCAACCTGTACGGAGTCGCCAATTTCCGTGTCAGGCACTTGTTTTTTGCTATTGCTGATGCCCATATGGGTGCAGCATATAGCAGTATTGAGCCAACTACACTCGCCATAAGGAAATGTATTCCAGGTTTCAGTCCGCCAATATTGGGAAGCATCCTTGAGAGAGCGCCCTGCATTTTCGACGCCTTCTTACTGACGTACTCCATGTGTGGATGGAAGCTAAGTCTGTTGTCTAGCATGACGCCGAGATACCTTATAAACGGTTTCGACGTTATTGTTACATTGCCAACTCTGACGTTGATGAACTCCGTTTTCTTCCTACTCGTTATTGGGACAGCTTCCGTTTTATGTCCTGCTAGATCCAGTCGGGCCTCTTCTAACCAACTAGAGATGATACCAATGGGTGCAGTTGCAGCAGCTTCCACTTCTCCTATCTCCTTTGTCACTATCACCACTGCAAGGTCAACGGCGAACCCAATTAGTATGCACCCCAAGGGTAGCTGGATTCTGAGGACCTCGTCGTACATAATATTCCACAGGAGTGGTCCTAGAACCGATCCCTGCGGAACACCAGCTGTCACCGTGTACCGTTTTGGACCCCTGCCTGTTTCGTACTCCAGCACTGTTTCAGAGTGGTAGCTTGTGATGATTCTTAGCAGGTAACTTGGTATACCAATTCTAAGAAGAGCATATTTAATGTTCGCCCATCTCGCCAAGTTAAAGGTATTTCGTATATCCAGACTCACAACAGCACAGTACTCTTTTGATCCTCCTCGCCACCGCACACCGTCGACTGCCTTACTCGCAATATAAACAACTGCCATTATGGCGTCTATTGTTGATCTTCCTTTGCGAAATCCATACTGGGACTCCGATAGCGCTTTCTTTTCTTCTATAACAGCCAACAGCCTATTATAGATGATTTTTTCTAGTATCTTCCCAATCGTATCCAGCAGACAGATTGGCCGGCAGCCTGATAGTTCATATATTGGCTTATTTCCTTTGGGGAGAAGGATAAGGCGCTGCCGTTTCCATTGCTTGGAAAAAACTCCTTCCAGTAAGAATTTTTTGTACGTTTCCGCATACAAAGCTGGTGTAGTGAGAATGGCAAGCTTGAGAGCCCTATTGGAAATGCCATCTGAGCCGGGAGCTTTCCTTTCACCGAACTGCTTGGCTGCTGAAATTACCTCTTCTTCGTAAATCGGATGCCATGGTTCATAGTCAACGTCGGGTGCTCTCTCCTGTAGTTGCCTATGCTGAGGAAATAGCGCCGTAACTATATTTCTCAGAAGTTTTGGGCAACTCACTCTTGACGTCTCCTGGCTTCTAATGGTCTTCGTTACTACCTTATAGGCAGTGCCCCAGGGATCAACATTTGCATCCTCCCATATGCTGCTAAAGCACTCGGCTTTGCTAGTCTTTATTGACTGCTTAAGCACTCGCTTGGCCAGCCTAAGATCTTCGGGCTCTTTGACAGAGTCGCCTTGCTCGCAGACACGTCTTCTTAGTTGGCGAATGTTTTCCGTCCACCAATAGCAGAGCGTCCCGCTCATGCATGGTTTGCGACTGGGCATAGATGCGTTGCACGCATCGACTAGCCTCGCAGATAGATTTTTTGCCGTGTCCTCTGCTTCGCTTACCCGGTTCCACTGACTTTGTAGAAGAAAGACTTTGAATATCGCAGTGTCGAAACAGCTGTCTTTTCACTTCACGCCGCTTACGATTGGTCGTTGGGCTCTACACCTTTTGCCACCGATTGCAAAGAGGATCGCTTTGTGGTCGCTAGCCGTGCACTCTTTGCTTACCTTCCAGACAGTTTTCCTGCATAATGAAGGGCTCAAAAAAGTGAGATCAATGATAGATCCCCTTCCGGCCTTCCAGTAAGTGAGTACATCACCGGTATTTGCTACTCCTAGCTCAGTCGCTGAGAGTTGTTCCAACAGGATGGATCCTCTGGATCTCGTCTCTTTGCTGCCCCATTCGACAGCCCACGCGTTAAGGTCGCCTGCAATCACTATTGGTGCACGGCCTCGGGCGTCTTCGGTGATGTTCGACAGCATTTGTTTAAACCTTTCCAGATCCCAGCTTGGCGGAGCGTAACAGCTATACAACGTTATTACCATCACCTTTACTCGTACGAATCCCTCGAAGGACGTATCAACTTCTTTAGGTGGTGTTTTGATACACCAAATATCGGCTTTCTTACATTTGCTGGCGGCCCACCCAATTCCTGTGATCGGCTTATAGGGCTCACACAGAAGGGCGACGTCGGTGATGCGCTCTCTGACGATATGCCTCAAGAGGGACTGTGCCGCTTCGCAGTGGTTAAGGTTTAACTGGATGCACTTCATAGTGATTTTTTGGAAAGAGCGCTCCTAAAAAGAGGGCACCTTCCACTTCCTGCAATATGTTTCCAGTCCTTGCACTTGTCCTTGCAGAACATACATTGAGGGTCTCCGTTTCAGTCCTTCGCCAGGTGTCCCGCCGTACCGCACTTTCTGCACAAGTTGGACCTATCAGCTTCACTTTTGCAGTGTCTGGCCATGTGACCGAACTCCAAGCACCGGAAACATTTTGTGATGCTTACTCGTTCCCGGAGACGACCACTTGACCAGCCCACCTTAAGTGTGCCAATCTGCAATGCCATCTTTGCACTCTCTGCAGACAGCCTTATAGTGGATGTTTGGGTTTCGCCATACGCCTTTCGCAAGGTGATGTTCTCTGCAGCAACATCGGTCACATTCGCCTGCAATTCTAGAGCATTTAAAACATCATCTGTTGTGGTGATCTCATCCAAATCCTTGCACTCTATATTTACGCGATGGCTTAGCGATCGCACAGCAGCTTGATTACCCAAGGTCTCGTTTACAAGGGTCATAAAGACAGCTGTCTGTTCTCCAGATTTATTCAGCTGTACCAAGAGTTCGCCTTTCTGGGTTCTTTGTATTTTAGAAACGGCATCTCCAAGTACTTTGACTTTTCCTTCTGTGCTCACCTTCCGAAGAATGTCAGAGCAGCTGAGCTCGCCCTTTGCTGATATAACAATCGCATCAGATCTTGGCTTTTCGTTATGCACCTTCACCTTAATCGGCTTCTTTTTTATCGTCGTCTGCCATTCCGGGTCCTTGTTCTCATTTGGCCTGTGTTTCCACATCCACAGAAGAGTTTGCTACTGTCACTAATTGCTCCTCTGTCTGTGCCGCTAAATAGGGTTTTTTTCTGTTTAGTGGCGTAGGAGCCTAACTGGGCTGCTTCCTCTTCGACCCCTCTATTGTTCGAAACAGTGGTGAAGTTTGAGAAGATTGGTTTCCACGGATCACCTTCTTTGCAGTGTTGTCCATTATCGCATCCACCAGATAACGAATTTGCCGACCGAGGTTAGCAAAAGCCATGTTAATCGACGTTTCCTCTACAGCTCTCGACACTTGGACAGTGCTTGGTGTCGTGTTGATTGGAGATCTTTCAACTTTTCTGCTTTTAGCAAATGGGTTCTCCGAATTATTTAGTTTAGTTGTGGGGTTTCATTATTTGTATTCATTTTGTTGGGTCCCAACTCTTAAGTCGTTATCCATGATCGAAGTGCAGTCACGTATAAAATGCCATGGTTATCTTTGCAAGCAGGAAGGCCATGCAAGGGTTTACTCACGACTTTATGAGTACGTGAGTTCAGAGCCAGATCCGCGTTAGTCGGGAGAAACTCCACCGAGCCTGCACCGCTAACTTAATGGTAACGATACAAGGAGCGTGCTTTAGAGAGTTCCCAATTTTTAACGGGACGGAGGCAGTACCAGCATTAGCCCAGCAGCCATTTCTGTCAGATTTCACTCTGCTTACTAAGATGCTAGAATACTGATAACTGTCAGCCCAGGGGTCTTCTTGTACAAAGTGGTCACATCTAGAGTCTTACTGGTCTCGACTCTATTCGCCTTCACGCATTTGTTAATCGCATCACCGTATTACCGAGTATTACGACTATCCAGGGGATACCTAGCATCTTGTCGGAGGTTACGAGCTGCCAGAGGAGCCATACATGTCTGATTACCAAGTTCAAGGTGACCAGGGCTGTATCTCCCACTAGAGACAACTCATCCAGTGACGTCTTGCCGGAGGTTGCGCGCTTTTTTCACTGCTAAGGAGAGTACTAAGCCATTCTTATCCAAATCAATGGCGACTGGCACATACAGTATGTGAGTATGACTGTGTATGTAGTTAAAGGGGCTCTCGTAGTCGGGTACACTCGACTACAGACTTTTATATTATTTTTATTGTTTTCGCGAGTGTGCGTCTCTTGTTTCGAAAGGCTTCTAGATGGAGATAAAATTTCGGTCTGACACGTGACAGTTTCATCAGTCTCCTCGCTCGAATACACTCTCTCCTGGGCGCGCTAAGTCCGGGTTGTACCAATAGACTGGCTTTCGTATGAATGTCCTTGACATAGATGTGTCACATGCATTGGCTAGTACACCGACAACGTTATCGGCGTATGAGTTCGGGTCCGTGCTTTACTCAATCTGAATGGGTTATGGATACTCTGAGGGTTATGGTCAATCCATTGATTTCTGGGACATGTGAGCATGGCTGTGATGTTGCATTCGTTGGTATTGCCGTTGCAGAAACACAGAGAACATTATAGCTAGGTCGCTATGGATGCATATGTTTGACACTGACCAAGTCGCTCCCCGGGCGCTCCCAGGACTAGCGAAGGTTATATATATGTTCGAGTATCTCCCTGCGTTGGCAAAGGTGATTGATCTTCACATTGAGTGATGTCACGCATTCTATAATGACCCTGCTTTTGTAATGTCGTTGCACTCCCCCAGCTATTACTACTAGATAGTGACTCCACGCATCTTCAACCATGGCATTTACCCATGTGTTAAAATCTTCGATGGAAGCGCTGGGGGCTATGTAGCAGTTGTAAATATATATACCACACCACTTAGCCCGTACGTAACCATAAGCACACACGATCTCTGTGAGCTAAAGTGCTGTTCGTCCACAGCTCCAAATTACTGCTCCCGTGCTTAGGATCTGAACCCAGGTACCATTATTCTTCTTCTTGTTCGGTTAGCTTATGATAGCAAGATCGATTGCATGTTTCCCAACAGTCTACGCGAGGAGGCTTTGCGCTCTGCAGTAATTTAAGTTAAGTTGAATTAACTTAATTGTGGCGGTTGGTGGTGGCCTTCAGATACTCCGGGCACATTTTGCTTAGGGTATGTTGTGCCTGTTTTTTTTGTCCTCCTTTCCGGGTGCAGAGTATGCAGCATGGCTTGTTTTGAGAACCTTTGGACGTAAGGTTGTCGTTTCCGCAGTTGAAGCATAGCTTGGAGGCGAAAGCTTGGTTTCTGCATCTAGCTAATATATGTCCGAGCTCAAGACACTTATAGCACCGCCTAGGCTTTATTTTACTGCGGATCCTGCAGACTGCTCAACTTACTCGCACGCTTCCTGCAGTGAAAAGCGTGCTTGCCAGTTCCCTCTGCAGGGTTAGGTTGACTGTTTGAGTCCCCCTATAGCCTTTGCACCTTGTAACTTTTCCGTAATGGTCTTAACTATTTCTAGATCCCGGAGAGCTTCCTGTGCGGACCGCTGCAGTTTGGCAGTGGAGTCGTCTGACGATCTCCGCATTTCGAGCAATTCTTCTCCTGCCGCTGTGCGTCCTACGCCGCGCACGGTGTCTTCATAAATCTGTAGTGTGCTGTTGGTTTTCACCATTGCTAGGACATTCGCGAGATTCGCCGGGTCAGAGCACTTTACCACTATGGCATCAGATCGCTGTTTGCTGTGCGTCTATCTATCTGCCACTTTTTGTGCTCTTATTCCTTGGGAGTCCTTTGTATCCTTCGCTCATGCCCCATTTTGTTGCTCTTGGGATTGTTGGGTTGCTCGCCCGCTAGGCTCTTCTCTTGTTTGGGCGGCGGTTTACGATCTCCCTTACCTCCTCTGACCTGAGTCACTCGGTTTTTAGTTAAGTCACTGTAATTACAGTTCCGCGACGGTGGGGTCATTTGCGTCGGTTTCTCCTTACCCGTTCTCTTGGCCTGTGTGGTAGTTGGTATACCTCCAGTGAGGGCAGGGGGCATTGCTTTCCCGAGCAGATGTCCATTTATCGATCTTTGCAAATTTTTTAGCTGGAGCAGGGAGTCTTTTATGCCTTGGCTAACGTGTCGGACTGTTGGCTTCTTTTCCATTACTTGGAAAAGAATTTTGTCGAGTAGAGTGCCCATCTCCGTAATTTTGGCGTCAGGAGCTGGGGAGCTTTCCCGTGCCCGTTTAGATGGTGTGCTTATTTTCTCGACTACTGCCAGGCTGATGTTAGCATCCGCCGCTGATAACTGCCGGCTGATTCGGCTCAGACACAGACTACTACACTGCTAAGTATGAGACAAACGTGTAGTACATTTCCGTCTTCTCATCTTGACCAGTCTTCCGTCGGGTGATGGGAGCTGTTACCAGGGACGCCGCATGGAGACGATGAGCTACTTGAGACTGACCATGTTTGGATCGCGCCGGACTTTGCCATGTTAAAGACGGTCAGACACTTTGCTATACTGGCACCACCCCGAACTGTGTGTGTGTGTGTGTGGGTGGTTCTAAAAGTGTGTATATGTGTTTATCTTTGTCTAATAAAAAATTTTAGCTGCACTGTGAAATGAGTAAACAATTTCTTAACTTTGTCGTCTTCCTCGGCTTTGTTGTTTCTTTATGCCTTACATATTTATAATTTTACTTTTTTTTCTATGTATTAAAAGAGGTGTCAATATCTTGCTAGTGTCCAATGTTGTTCTTTTACAGGATCGTTTATTGTGTCGCACTATTCATAATATAATATCTACTATTAACTTTAACAAGAAAATTAAACTTTAAAGTCTTGTGAAACTTGAGAGGTAGTTATATTCATTCAGGGTAATATCTACTATTAACTTTTACAAGAAAATTGCACTTTTAAATCTTGTGAAACTTGAGAGGTAGTTATAAAAAATATATGTATTTTAATGCTGATATTGCCAAATTTTAATTCAATAGAAAAACTAGAATTAAATTGACGTGACCCAATATCGCAATATCTAAAATAGCGTACTTTGTATTTTTCATAGCATTGTCTTTTTAGTACTAGTGACAACAAGAAAATAAAATTTTTGTTCATCACTACGATTTGAGAACATTTGTCCTATTACTTTTTATAACGAAAAGTGTTTAATAAACAGACGAATCGCGTTAAGTACAGAGTGTCGGGTTGTCCTGTTAGTTACATAGTTGCAGTTTAAATTTTTATAATCATACAGTTATTATGTATACCGAAAATAGTGTTAATACATATAATGTAGTTAACCGTATATAAAATAAATTAACAAAAAATGAGGAATTTATAGATTTGTAGTTGTCACGTAAGTTAAAAAGAAATATAGTCGATGCTTAATTATTAAAGTGACCTTATATGAAATTTATATTGCGTATTATTAAGTTCCATTTTTAGTGCTGCTGCATAGACATCCGTTTATTATTTTTATTTTTATTCAGTTCTTCATAGGAAAATGGTTATGCATAACTACATCCTCTTCCCCATCTAAATGCATTTTTTAATAAATAGATGCAAATATTAAATACACTAAAAGTCATCTATATCCAATAGCATAATATGTATAAATATATATTTAATAATATATAGACGTTAGTTAGAATTGTCAGGAAATTAGAATCGATTTTTTTTTTTAAATGGAATGAAGATGTCTCTGATAAAAAATCCGAATGTAACTTCAATAATGATGCTGGTTCTTCTAATAGCAGCGACTCCGCTATTAGTGTAGTCTTACCAGTTTTTTTAATCTCGGCAACCATTGAGAGCGTTAGTAATTTGATTAAATGGTGCAACAATAGTGAATCGTTTTCCACTAAGCACATAAGCAACCTGCTAGCTCTCCACACAATATCATTATCTAAAATTGAAAAAAAAAATCCAAAAAAACAAACATAAATGACTTTTTATGTCACAGTACTAAGTTTTAACTTGAAACGTTTAGGGTACCAATTCTTCGAAAGTATTTAATTAATTTCTTAGTTTTGAATTCATCGTTTATAATGTGGGTTGAAATTAGAGCGAAGCTTTATTGAGCTGCCCACAAATGTCTTCGTACAGCAAGTAGTTTGGTCTTTATTTTCAAAAATTGGTAGGACTTAAGCTTAAATTTAAAAGTATATAAATGCAATCTTGTTAAATATACATTTTTTTATTAATATAACAAAAAAAAAATTCAATTTTATTGATTGAATTTTAAACTATTGTAACGACTAGAGTGGAAGTTTATTTGCTGGAACGCTGAGGCAATTTTCAGATCACTGTGCAAAGTTTTGTTTCTGACATACCACTCGCATCCAGTGATAAGCCTGAGTACTTTGCTTTGCGCTATTTGGACTTGCTTAATTTGGCTATCGCACGCAAGCCCCCAGATTTGACAGCCATATACCCAAATTGGTGCAATTATTTGCCTATAGATTGTTACTTTGTTGCTGAGAGATAACTTGCTTTTCGGACCTAGTAGCCAATAGTATTTTCCCACAGCGGCCCTGATCCTCGTTTTCAGCACTCTGATATGGGCTGCAAAACAGAGCCTCCTGTCCAGCATAATTCCTAGATACCTGGATTGATTTGCCTGCTCGACAGACACTTCATCTAGCATTGTTACTGGCGGTGTGTTTCTTTTTAGTGTGAAACATACGTTCGTTGCCCATTCTTCAAACGATGCTGCACACTCCTGCAACCCATATGCAGCCTTATACTCGCACCTTGCCCTGTACGTGACGCACACGTCATCAGCGAACGTAGCCAGCATCATATCGTTTGGTTGAATACCTAGATCAATGCTGGGCTGAGGCATATCAGAGGTGAATAGAGAGTAGAGCAATGGCGCCAAAACACTTCCTTGAGGTATGCCCGATTTTGCATCATAGAACATCTTGGATATTGAAGGTAGAAGATAATCGGTCTGTAGGACGCAGGATCACTTTCTGGCTTTCCAGGATTGGGATCATGGATATGATACCCAATTTCCACTGCGCTGGAAAGTATTGCAACCTCAGAATTGCATTAAATAATATAGTTAGAAATTTAATTGCAATCTGGAAGTACCTTTAAAGTTGCATTGCAGACCTTATCATGACCTGGTGCTTTGCCGGAATGCTGACGTCCAATGACTAAAGCTAGGTCACTTGGCTCAAAAGGCTGAATTGGCTGAATTGAAATGGAAATTTGGAGCGGATGGTTAAGCGTATCCTTTACATTGTCAATATCCTGCTGGCAAGTGAGGTCATTAGGCATAAATCTACCAGCTAGGTGTTTTGCAAAAGCCTCTGCCTGCTCGATATCAGACCGACACCATGACCCATTTGCATCCATCAGAGGCGCCTTCCTGGGCCATCTTCTCTTAATAGCCTTAACTTTAGAACTAAAATAACAAAATCAAATTTATGTATGACTGTACGAAAACTTAAGTAGTTCCAAATTCATGCCTTTAGTTTCAAGGTTATAGTTTAAAAGTGAATCAATAAAATGTAGTCGAGTGTACCCGACTACGAGAGCCCCTCTATCTACATATACAGCCATACACACACATAATCATACCTAATGTTGTATAATTTCCGTGTTTATTGTACTAATTATGACGTGTGCCAAAAAGAAATTTGATTGGTTGAAAATTGTGCTTAATAATCGATTTTTTCGAATTGCGGGTGTCAGGGGACGAAATTCTAAAATCTAAAACAAACTGGTTTAGCGTACGAACATAACAAGTTTAGGCTTTATTTTGTAAAAAAGAAGCAAATCGGAGCTGTAGGAAATGTGCACAATCCAAAAGTATGTAACACATAAAAATAATCATCAGAGTATATATATTCTTGATCAGGACGACTAACTGAATCGATCTAGCCCTGTCCGTCTGTCTGTCCGTCCGTCCGTATGAACGCCTGTTTCTCAAAGACTATAAGAGCTAGAGCAACCAAATTTTAAACCTAGGTTTATGATTTTCGTACGCTGTACAAGTTTGTTTTTGATTTTTCGAATTCCTCCCTGACTCCCGCAATTCGAAAAAATCGATTATTAAGCACAATTTTCAACCGATCAAATTTGTTTTTGGCACACATCATAATTAGGCTATTCTTGATCGAGGATGTGATTCTGGGTAAGATTGATAAAAATAACTCGGAAGTTATACATTATCAAAAGTGGTGTTATGCGCCCCGGTGGGTATAGTAGTGAGCGCAAAATAAGAGCTAGAGCAACGAAATTTGGCATCTAGATTCGTTATGTTCCTAAGCTATACGATTATTAGGTACAATTTTTAACCGATCAAATTTCTTTTTCGCACACATATTAAGTAGACCATTCCTAATCTACGTTGTACATTTCGTTAAGATTGAACAATAAACACGGAAGTTATACAACATTAAGTACCGCGCTATAGAGCGTGGGGGGCTAAAAGGTGCGCGCAATGGCTAAGTACGTGCAGAACTGTGTGTATGTATGAGTATGTGTGTGTATGGCTGTATATGTAGGCAAATGGGCTATCGTAGTCGGGTACACTCGACTATAGACTTCTTACTTGTTTTAAGATCACTTCTCCAAGAACCTCATAAATGCAGGAGACACCTATTTGACAACACACATTAAAAATAAAAAAAAAACTGAAAAGCTTAAGATAAACTTTTCAAAAATTTCATATCTAAACAAATATCAACCAGAACAAATATTTTGCTGAATAACGGCACTACATCGTCGATTTTCTGAGAATATCAGGATCCTTCAACCTTTCTACCGGTATGGCATACCATGTTTCCTCTAATTTTTCATAGAACATGTTCAAATTCGATATGTTTTGCTTAGCTACCACGTTCTTAATATCGCTTTATATATGCTCGATGGATTTCAGATATGGGTTAGACGATGGCCAGTTAGAAACCCCTACTAAATGTTGCCCCAAGAAATTTATTGTAAGACGTGATGTGTGTTATGGATCATTATCTTGTAGAATGGTGTAACCCACTGGGTTCTGACCACGGTAGCAATACTTGCAGGAATATTTCCAGCAATATTTCCACAACATTCTCCGAAGGACAGATTACCTTCATACGATTCACTGGACCAACTCTATTTCATTTTATGCATCCCCATACATTGATTTTTACGTCAAATTGCTTGACGACTAGTGAAAAATATTTTGAGTGGAATTCTGTATGTTTTCGACGTCGTACATACTTTCTACCATCTAGATCTATTATATACATTTTTGTTTTGTCGTTCCAAGCCACATATTTCCACTGGTTAAGCTCCCAACCGATATGTCGTCTAGCAACATCCAGGCAACTTTTTTTTATTATTGTTCACTAATTGTTTCATATTGGATGTTCCATTTAGGAGACCAACCTCAACCAAACCAAAACAGACAGTTCGTTTTGATATTCTAGAGTCTACTGTATCCAAAATTTTTCCGTGGATCTCGATAGTACTCCTTCAAGGCTTTATTATTCTTACGCGCACAGTCTGCCAATCCATTTGGATTGACGTTCTGCGTGGGCACTTTTTACGAAATTTTTTTTTGTGTGAATTGATATCTCTGGAAATGATTAAGGGCTTTGAATACCATCCTCTTAAATCAACATAACTGCGTTGCAATAGTCTGGTATGTCAAATAAGCGTCCTGCAGCTCAATGATTGCCTTGCGCATGACAGATGTGCAACTCTTGGCACTACCTATGACCTAGACTGATTGCCGCACACAAAATTAATAAAAATCAATTCCTAATACTTAAATAATTATAGCTTACTGAAATTTTTGCAAAATAATATAAAAAACAAATAAGAAATCTGTAGTCGAGTGTACCCGACTACTAGAGCCCCTTTGCCTACATATACAGCTATACACCCAGATATACACAGTTCTGCACGTAATTAGCCATTGCGCGTTTAAGCCGCCCGCGCTCTATAGCGCAGTGCCTAATGTTGTTAAACTTCCGTGTTTATTTAAAATGTAGATCAGGAATGGTCTTATTAGTATGTGTGCAAAAAATAATTTTGATCGGTTTAAAATTATGCTTTATAATCGATTTTTTTTTGAATTGCGGGGGTCAGGGGAGGAAATTCTAAAATCTTAAACATACTCGTACAGCGTACGAACACAGCAAATCTATATTCCAAATTTCGTTGCTCTAGCTGTTATTTCGTGCGCACCACTTAACTCTCCGGGCTCCATAACACCACTTTTAATGATGTATAACTTCCGAGTTTTTTTTTTCAATCTTTCCCAGATTTACAAGAAAGATTAAGAATGGTCTAATTATGATGTGGGCCAAAAAAAATTCGATCGGTTGAAAATTGTGCTTAATAATAGTTTCTTTTCGAATTGCGTGGGTCAGGGGAGGAAATTCAAAAATCTTAAACAAACTCGTATAGCGTACGAAAATAACAAATCTAAGTTTAAAATTTGACTGCTCTTGCTCTTATAGTCTCTGAGAATCAGGCGCTCATACAGACGGATGGACGGACAAACGGACATGGCTAGATCAACTATTCTTGTCGTCCTGATCAAGAATATATATACTTGGGGTCTCCGATGATTATTTCTATGTGTTACATACGTTTCGAATTTCCTCATTTCCAATAGCTCCGCTTTGCTTCTTTTTTACAAAAAGGTAAAGGGGCTAATTAATTTTTTAATCTAAATATAATTTGTTGTCAAATATTTGTCTCACCAATATCACGCCGCTCAATTTTCAAGAAATTCTGTGCAGCCCACGCTAGTTGAATATATTTTGAAATTTACATCAATTTCAAGGAAAATAACTGAGGAAACCATAAAAAATAATCACAATAATGTACAAACAAAACAGTTGTCAATTAAATTTTAACGGGTGTATATTTAATAGGGTCTTAAATATTTCTCAATTTGGCACAAATCCAATAGTTCCCTTTTACCTTGTCAAAAACAAAGGGGCTAAAAACATATAAACACGCAAAACAAACATGGTCACATAAGAGAAATGTCTTATCGTATAGCCATTTACATCGACAATTTGTACATCACCATCAGCAAAAATTGCATCATTTATTATAAAAAAATAGGGTCCATACATAAGCTTCCATTTTGATGTCGGCTGCTGTTCGTGTTTTTAGCCCCTTTGCCTTTTTGTAAAAAAAAAACTATTGGAAATGTGCAAAATCCAAAAGTATGTAACACATAGAAATAATCATCGAAGACCCCATAAAGTATATATATTCTTGATCAGGACGACAAGACGAGTTGATCTAGCCATTTCCGTCTGTCTGTCCGTCCGTCCGTCTGTCTGTCTGTCTGTATGAACGCCTGTTTCTCAGAGACTATAAGAGCTAGAGCAACCGATTGAATTTATTTTTGGCACACATCATAATTAGAACATTCTTGATCCGTGTTGTGAATCTGGGAAAGATTGATCAAAAAACTAGGAAGTAATACATCATCAAAAGTGGTGTTATGGGACCCGGGGGGTTTAGTAGTGCGCGCAAAATAAAAGCTAGAGCAACGAAATTTTGCAATCTAGATTCGTTATGTTCTTACGCTATACAAGTTTTTTTTTTTGATTTTCGAATTTCTTCTCTGACCACCGCAAATCGAAAAAGTCGATTAAAAGGCACAATTTTCTTTTTCGCACACATATTAAGTACACCATTTTTCATCTACGTTGTGAATTTCGTTAAAATTGAACAATAAACACGGAAGTTATACAACATTAAGTATTGCGCTACAGAGCGTGGGGGGCTAAAAGGTTCGCGCAATGTCCAAGTACGTGTAGAACTGTGTGTATGTATGAGTATGTGTGTATGGCTCTATATGTAGGTAAAGGGGCTCTCGTAGTCGGGTAGACTCAACTACAGACTTCTTACTTGTTTATCAATCATAAAATTCACAACGTTAATAAAGAGTGAACTAATTATTATGTGAGCTAAAAATAAATTCAATCGGTTGAAAATATGCTTAATATTCGTGTTTTTCATACTGTTGTGACCAGGGGAGGAAAACTCGTATAGCATACGAAAATAAGGGTTGCATATTCCAAAATTGGTTGCTCTTGTTCTTCTAGGCACTGAGAAACAGTCGTTCATACGGGCGGACGGACAGACAGACGGATATGGCTAATTCGACTCGGTTTGTCGTCTTAATCAAGAATATATATACTTTATGCACTCACATATACACAGTTCTAATGCGCGGTCAGGAGATGAAATTCCAAAATCTAAAACAAATTCGTATATCGTACGAAAATAAGGAATCTAGAATCTCAGCATTAAGTATGGAACGCGGGTTGTGTAAATGTCGGTCTCGTCCTAAACATCCACTGCGCGAAAAACATTTTTATATCTCACTTGTGAGATTTGTATTGTTTATGTGGCAAGTGACGTGATGATAAAAATTAAATTGAAGATATGCAATGGCTTTACTAAAAATCTTCATGGGGAAGTTTACTTTCCTTACGAATGTCTAATAAAGACCGAGTTTTGTACATGTTATTATAGTTTAAATATCTTTTTTTGAGTTTTTCAAATCCTCATGGCGTTGCATCTGACATTTTCCATTGTGGAACTTTTAGTACACCTAAGTATAATAAAATTTTAATACATCTCCGTTCTCTTGCATCCCATACAAATTAGTTTGTATTGTCATTAAGTCAAGTGCATTGTTGACAAAACGGCAGAAATACTCTACATGTATCTTCACTTTATCTGGTATACCACTCATGTCCAACTACATGCTTGAAAATCCCAACATCTCAATTCAATTGAATATCCTTGGTTTCATCTGTATGTCGACTGGTGCGTTAAAATCTGCTATCTTTATAGATTGATCCAGATATATAGATCCAGTGAGAATTTCATAACAATTCATCTATTGGAAGTGAAGCTATTGGGTTTTAAGTGTCAGTATGTTTGTGTTATCGGTGCGAAAATAAGCTTCGAACAAAGAGCCAACATTAAAGTTTGTTTTAAAATTGAAAAAACTTTTACCGAAACTTGTAAATTGATGAAATAAGTTTATGGCAACGATTGCCTATCCCGTAGCACACTGCACGAGTGGTAACAACGTTTTCAAAGTGGTCGTGAGGACATAAAGGACGATCAACATGTGGGCCAATCAAAATTCGTGATCACCGAAAATTCCATCGAAACTGTGCGTGAATTCATAAAAAATCAACGGAAATCATCATTTGAAATTGATGGATATGGAGTTGAACATTTGCAAAACATCGATTTATCGTATTTTAACCGAACATTTGGGCTTGTTGACTGAAGACCAAAAATTGCTTGCGAAAATCGACGCTTGTGACCGATTTTTTGACCAAAATCACATTTTAACCATTAAACACGTGCCGTATTTATCTGATATTGGCACCGTGCGACTTCTATCTTTTCGGAAAAATGCATTTGCCCATGAAAAGAAAGCGTTATGCAGACGTATAGGCCATTCAAAAGGCTCGCACTGGCATACTGACGTCCAACGAGCGAAAACACTCGTTCGATATGTATTGTATTGAAGCAGAAGCAAATTAATTTGAATAAAATAAATTGATTTTGCCGAAAAAACCATTTGTTGTTTATTTTTAAGTCCTATTTAATTTGAATCTCACATTGTATGTTTAAGGAAATAATTTAATTTATTTTTTTATAACATTAGGTCTAGTATTAAATTTAGTTTTTGATTTTCCTCTAAAATCGCCAAAAAAAAATATTATTTTTTTATTTAAGTAATTTTCATAATTTTTAAATTGTTTGTAATACTATATTTATGCTTTTTGAAAAAAATATGAATAAAATAAATATTTGCTTTTGTTACTAAAATTTTGTTTTTTTCAATTTTCAGTTTTCATGTGTACGTGTACATGCATCGATTTGTATGCTTTTATTGCTTATACATAAATCAAAATTTCTTAGAAAAAAAAATTTTTTTCTGCTTCTACCAACTAGGAACCAAAGGAATATATAATACAACAAGGTTGATATCGCATACATTATCTGTTTATTTTAATAACATCCTTGACAATAATATTGGTATCAGCATTTTTTTTTTATTTATTTCAATATAGTCTAGACAATGGGTTTTGTCACTGAATTTCATCAAAATTGTTAATCAGCATGAAGTCAAAAGGCAGAGTGGACAAAGCTCAATCATCTACCCAAAAAGTAATTAATAATTAAAACTTCACTGGCAACAGTTTGTCAAAGATAAGAACTAGTTGTGGTCATTTATTAATGAAACGCGAACACAACGCATTTATACGATCTATTTGGTTAAATCCAAGAATAAACAGACGGCCATGCTGTGAAACTGCAGATATAGAAAATTTTGTCAAAAATGTATCATAAACAGAAAAGAAAGCTGTAGTTGTATACATACTGTTATACATGAATTTAAGCCCCCTCCCAACAGTTACCCATAATATGCATTTAGAAAGACCCAGTCCACCGTGGATGCTATTAAGGCTGTCGTTGACATAGCATCTAAGCAATTGAGGGACCTCGTGGGAAGTGGAGTGATAAAAAGTACTGCGCTATGGTTACGCTATATATTCGAAACACGTTTAACTTAGCAAGTATAAACAAAAACGTACTTTCTATGTACATTGCAAAGATGAAATCCAACTACCTATCCAACAAGATACTAGAATATTATACGGAGGAGACCCCAAAAGATACAGTGTAATGGGTGTTCCAGAAGAGCCGATTCCGGAACCACTACCTTGTAACAAAATGTAGTTAATTGAGTTTTTATAGACAATACTAATTTTTGGGCAACATATTGTGTCCGTAAGTAAGAAAACCTCTAAATTTCATGGAGCACTCACGTGAGTGGTACCTTAGGTGGGTGGGCCTAGATCAGACAGAAGAGTTCTCATTGCAAGGGTGGTAGGCTCTGTCCTTCTATATGCCTCACAGGTATGGGCATGAGCGTTTGATGTAATAGGCGGCTTTGACGTTAGTTAACTGCACCTTATAACCTCAGTGCACTTAGGGCTATCGCAGGGTTCAGAACCATTTCAGAGCACACAGCTGTCGTCTTGCCGACAAACCTTCCGGCCAGCGAAATGAGGACGACTTACACGTGGCGCGCAATCA
This sequence comes from Zygothrica quintamaculata, assembly GCA_037044455.1. Classification (NCBI taxonomy): domain Eukaryota; kingdom Metazoa; phylum Arthropoda; class Insecta; order Diptera; family Drosophilidae; genus Zygothrica; species Zygothrica quintamaculata. The sequence continues at coordinate 37,464 of JBAMBS010000495.1, forward strand.
ACAATGGCGCATCAACCACAGCCAGCTCATAGTGACCATCCAATTAAAGTGAGATGATCCGAATCGAGGTCAGCCATAAGGCCTCCTATGGAGTAATACGTAATGGGAGTATCGCAGGAGTTGTTGATTATTATTTATATGCCGTATATTTATATAGTGTAGTTTACTGTAGAATAATTATCTTAATATATTAGTCACACTTACTTATTGGACATTGTAAAGTTTTTTCAAAGTAAATAGATTGATGTGGTACTTAATGGGTGTAATTGTTGGTATAAGAGACGGGTCGGGTGAAATATTGTTGGGGAAAAAAATTAAAAGAAACCATTTAAATAAATAACTCAAACATATACAGCGATAGGCTTAAATCTGTACGGACTTAATCATATTCTGCAGCGTAACCGCTTACAGTTGCCAGCAGCCAAGCGCAGTATCAGATTAATAAATTTTTTTTTATAACACTACACACATATACGCGGTGAGCAGCCTAGCGAATACAACCAAAGCGTGCCATAAAGCTCACCTTGTCGTAAAACGCAACTAATTGCTTAGGGAATACATATCCGTGCTGACATTCAGCCAGACTGGAAGCCCGAATACAAAATAGTGCAGTTTTTAACGGAAGGCTCAGACAAGCTGTCTGTTTTATCTAGTTTTACTTGTGTACTGCGGATCTCTGTCTACGCGAACCCCTATTATTTCTCTGCAATTCGTGGCTGTGAATTCCAATATTATATATCAAAACACTAAAAACCGCGAAAGCTGCGAGGTCAGCAGTAGCTGGTACCCCAAATACGGCAGGGCCAAGGGAAAGGCCGTTCAGCCGATGTGGCCAATCCGCAACTCAGGATTATGCAACCTCGGCAAATACATGCAGGCGGACGGCAAATGTCATGCTATTCACCATCCGATGCGGGACTACTTTGAACACATCCGTGCTATGTTTGAGTTGGTTGCTATTTAATTTCAGGACTATCAGTTATACGGTCTTAAGAACGAGTCAAACTTGTTTATTTTAAACAGTTTAGACAGTGGTGAAACAAAGTAGGACGCAAGACGGAGGAGCACGGACACCCCCAACATGAATAAATAATTAGCCAATGATAAGGAAATAAGTAACCCACTACTAAAAGAAGAGTCCAATACTAACCAACCACACAAACTCAAAGAGAAATGCTAGATTGTTGTAACAGGTAAGAGGCAAAAACCATCCAATAGTCAGAAAATGATGCTAGAAAAAAAAAGTATACCCGAAAAAGTTAAAAGTGCGGAAAAACTAGAAAGAATGTATGGATCTCATAGGGTCCGAACTCAGGAATATAGATAACGAAATCCAAGAAGCTCTGATGACACATCTTCATATGGACGACATCGCAAAGTGGATTCTTGGCGTAGGTACGATAATAGCAGGAATGAGAAATTCCAGTGTTTGGGAGAGAATTCTTATTACTATGTATTTGAAACTCGGACACAGATTTGGAGCGTTAGCCACTTGGCGAAAGATTGATTAAAAGACTTTCTATGCATTTTCTGCACGTTAGACGGTCAGTTAAATTCCAAACACACCACTGGCTGGGTGAATTGTCCTTTCTTTAGACGAGCACTCTTCAAAAAATCATAACGAAATGCAAGCAGTTACGTTTCAACCACCGTTCATAATCTGCTGATACAATCGACAGATATTGGGTTCGTGTACGAAACCTTTAAATCTGTCAGAGACAGTCGATGGGTAGGCAGTAAAAACGTAGGGCAGCCCTATGGTAATTGCGAACATTACCTTGGGTCACATATTTCAAGAACGAGTGCTATGTAAGGCCAGGGTGCACGGAATGAGCATATTCACCTCCTATGCACCACCTAGATGGGTGCAAAGCATGGTGGATGTAAAATACGTGGTAGTTCCGATTAGTGTCATGGTATACCCAAATGAAAGGAATATTGCTTTGACGAGGAAACCTTTGCAATCCGCCTAGATCAAGTAACTTGGAATAGGTACACAGCTTAGAATATAGCCAAGCAGCTTGTCAAGAAACTTATAAATGCTTGCGATGCCTCAATGCCAAGATGCAAACAGAGCAGGAATGTAGCACTCTGCTACTGGTGGAACGAGGAGATTAACCAATTCAAGAGCTAAGAGAAAATTCATAGGATTAGGAGGCGTCCAGATTTCGAAATTAATTTAGCTGTTTTTCGATTAGTCAAAGGGCCCTTAAACATAGCATTAAAACGCGCCACGTAATTCCAAAAAATATGTGACGATGCTGATGTGAACATCTTTAAGATGGTAACAAATAATTAGTAACCAATTTGCACTAGGAGTGTTCTGTCCAGACGCTCTGGGCATCATTGTAAGGACCCTTTTCGGTGTGCATTGTTAGTGCTGATGAGATCTACCCCTGCACCACGGAGACACTTCCGCCAGTATACCCTGGCGAATTCGCAATACCTTCTGCAAGTATAGGGGATTAAGATGCCCTGATGAGATTCCAAACATGGCTTTTATATTGACAATGACCCTTGAATACACAGGTTGATCCAGGTGTATACTAAGCGCTTAGATCAAGCTCTAACAACTTATTCTCTTTCCAAAGGGAGAAAAGCCGCAAAAGATAGTGGCACTGCAGGTGTCCCACAGGGACCGGTTTTAGGACCACTCCTCTGGAACATAATGTACGACGAAGATCTTAAGTTCAAGTTAACTCATCGATGTAGGCTAATTGGATCGATCGCAGATGACCTAGCCCTAGTAGTAGTCGCCAAGGAAAACAAATTTATTGAGGAAGCTACGAACTAGGCTATTAGAATTGTAAGCAGCTGGCTTCAGAATGCAAACCTGCAAATATCAGTGTAACAATTAAATCTAAGGCAGCAATTTGGTACCTACGAGTTTTCCTAATGGATTATGTTTTAAGCAATATATTGAGCTCATGAGTCAGAAAGCCTTGGTTGTAGGTGAGCAAAAAGCCGCGAGCTATAGCTTATAGTGAGTATAGAATTGTGTATATGTATGTGTATGTCTTTGTATGTGGACAAAGCAAGTTCTTATAGTTGAGTACACCCGACTAGTTTTTTTTATTTGTTTTAGCCCCTTTACCTTTTAAACAGGATAAAAGGGAGCTAATGGAAATCTGAAAACCCAAAAGTATGTAACCATCTGCGACTCCATAAAGTATATTTATTCTTCATCAGGACGACTAGCCGATTATATCTAGTCCTGTACGTCTGTCTGTCCATCCGTCTATCCGTATGAGCGTCTGATTATCAGAGATTATAAGAGCAAACAAATTTGGAATCTAGATTCATTATTTTTGTACGTTATACAAGTTTCTTTTAGAATTTTGAATATTCTACCCTGACCACAGCAAAATGGCTAAAAAGTGAACTGGACCCACATCAGGTGAATACGTGGTTGTCACTGGCATCTGTTGAATGTTTTGCTAGGAACTTGCTTGTGACTGTGGGGTATGAATCGATTTGCTCTAGCAAGTCGTCAACGCACTTTATGCGATTAAATTTTTGAAGAAATTTGTAAAATCGCAAAACAAACTTAACATAACTGAAAAGATCGATCACTGAAAGCACAAAAATGACGAATCGCGTTGAAATTTGGCGTAAGTGTAGAAATAAGATGTGCCAACTTAAAAGCAAATTATCACACTAATCACGCATAAGTATACGCTACAGTGAAATTGTAGTAGTGATGTCAGTACTATTTTCTTCGAAAAATTGATAGCATGATTTTTGATAAAAGGAAAAAAGGTGATTGTATAAAATATACGTACGAAAATAACAAATGTAGGTTGAAAATTTGTTTGCTCTAGCTCTTATAGTCTCTGAGAAACAGGCGTTCATACGGACGGATGAACAGACAAACGGACAGGGCCAGATCCTGAATAAGAATATATATATTTTATGGGGTCTCCGATGATTATGTCTACCTGTTACATACATTTGGACTTTACACAATTCTATTAGCTCCGCTTTGCTCTTTTTTATGGAAAAGGGGCTAAAAATTGTAAAAATCGCAGAACAATTTTGACAGAACAGTCTAGTTTGATCACTGTAAACTTAGTAAATGACGAATCGCGTTGAAATTTGGCGTAAGTGTAGAAATAAGATGTGTCAACTTAAAAGCAACAATAAACTTGACCGTTAAACAAAAATTTGAAATCATCAACTTATTTGTTAGAATGTATATCTCTATATACTATAGCAAAGTACGATTAAATTATCACAGTGATCACGCATAAGTATACGTTATAGTGAAATTGGAAAGTCAGTACTATTTTCTTCGAAAATTGATAGAATGATAGATTTTTGATAAAAGGAATAAAAGGTAATTGTATAAAATATACGTACGAAAATAACAAATCTAGGTTGAAAATTTGGTTGCTCTAGCTCTTATAGTCTCTGAGAAACAGGCGTTCATACGGACGGATGGACAGACAGACGGACAGGGCCAGATCGCTGATTAAGAATATATATATTTTATGGGGTCTCCGATGATTATTTCTACCTGTTACATACATTTGGATTTTACACAATTCTATTAGCTCCGCTTTGCTCTTTTTTATGGAAAAGGGGCTAAAAATTGTAAAAATCGCAGAACAATTTTGACAGAACTGTCTAGATTGATCACTGTAAACTTAGTAAATGACGAATCGCGTTGAAATTTGGCGTAAGTGTAGAAATAAGATGTGTCAACTTAAAAGCAACAATAAACTTGACCGTTAAACAAAAATTTGAAATCATCAACTTATTTGTTAGAATGTATATCTCTATATAGTATAGCAAAGTACGATTAAATTATCAAACTGATCACGCATAATTTTTTATTATACCACGTTATAGTGAAATTGGAATGTCAGTACTATTTTCTTCGGAAAATTGTTAGAATAATAGGCTTTTGATAAAAGGAATAAAAGGTAATTGTATAAAATATACGTACGAAAATAAGAAATCTAGGTTGAAAATTTGGTTGCTCTAGCTCTTATAGTCTCTGAGAAACAGGCGTTCATACGGACGGATGACCAGACAAACGGACAGCGCCAGATCGATTCGTCTTGTCGTCCTGATTAAGAATATATATATTTTATGGGGTCTCCGATGATTATTTCTACCTGTTACATACATTTGGACTTTACACAATTCTATTAGCTCTGCTTTGCTCTTTTTTATGGAAAAGGGGCTAAAAATTGTAAAAATAGCAGAACAATTTTGACAGAACAGTCTAGTTTGATCACTGTAAACTTAGTAAATGACGAATCGCGTTGAAATTTGGCGTAAGTGTAGAAATAAGATGTGTCAACTTAAAAGCAACAATAAACTTGACCGTTAAACAAAAATTTGAAATCATCAACTTATTTGTTAGAATGTATATCTCTATATAGTATAGCAAAGTACGATTAAATTATCACACTGATCACGCATAAGTATACGTTATAGTGAAATTGGGATGTCAGTACTATTTTCTTCGAAAAATTGATAGCATGATAGATTTTTGATAAAAGGAAAAAAGGTGATTGTATAAAATATACGTACGAAAATAAGAAATCTAGGTTGAAAATTTGGTTGCTCTAGCTCTTATAGTCTCTGAGAAACAGGCGTTCATACGGACGGATGGACAGACAGACGGACAGGGCCAGATCGACTCGTCTTGTCGTCCTGATTAAGAATATATATAATTTATGGGGTCTCCGATGATTATTTCTACCTGTTACATACATTTGGATTTTACACAATTCTATTAGCTCCGCTTTGCTCTTTTTTATGGAAAAGGGGCTAAAAATTGTAAAAATCGCAGAACAATTTTGACAGAACTGTCTAGATTGATCACTGTAAACTTAGTAAATGACGAATCGCGTTGAAATTTGGCGTAAGTGTAGAAATAAGATGTGTCAACTTAAAAGCAACAATAAACTTGACCGTTAAACAAAAATTTGAAATCATCAACTTATTTGTTAGAATGTATATCTCTATATACTATAGCAAAGTACGATTAAATTATCACAGTGATCACGCATAAGTATACGTTATAGTGAAATTGGAAAGTCAGTACTATTTTCTTCGAAAATTGATAGAATGATAGATTTTTGATAAAAGGAATAAAAGGTAATTGTATAAAATATACGTACGAAAATAACAAATCTAGGTTGAAAATTTGGTTGCTCTAGCTCTTATAGTCTCTGAGAAACAGGCGTTCATACGGACGGATGAACAGACAAACGGACAGGGCCAGATCCTGAATAAGAATATATATATTTTATGGGGTCTCCGATGATTATTTCTACCTGTTACATACATTTGGATTTTACACAATTCTATTAGCTCCGCTTTGCTCTTTTTTATGGAAAGGGGCTAAAAATTGTAAAAATCGCAGAACAATTTTGACAGAACAGTCTAGATTGATCACTGTAAACTTAGTAAATGACGAATCGCGTTGAAATTTGGCGTAAGTGTAGAAATAAGATGTGTCAACTTAAAAGCAACAATAAACTTGACCGTTAAACAAAAATTTGAAATCATCAACTTATTTGTTAGAATGTATATCTCTATATAGTATAGCAAAGTACGATTAAATTATCAAACTGATCACGCATAATTTTTTATTATACTACGTTATAGTGAAATTGGAATGTCAGTACTATTTTCTTCGGAAAATTGTTAGAATAATAGGCTTTTGATAAAAAGAATAAAAGGTAATTGTATAAAATATACGTACGAAAATAAGAAATCTAGGTTGAAAATTTGGTTGCTCTAGCTCTTATAGCCTCTGAGAAACAGGCGTTCATACGGACGGATGAACAGACAAACGGACAGGGCCAGATCCTGAATAAGAATACATATATTTTATGGGGTCTCCGATGATTATTTCTACCTGTTACATACATTTGGACTTTACACAATTCTATTAGCTCTGCTTTGCTCTTTTTTATGGAAAGGGGCTAAAAATTGTAAAAATAGCAGAACAATTTTGACAGAACAGTCTAGTTTGATCACTGTAAACTTAGTAAATGATGAATCGCGTTGAAATTTGGCGTAAGTGTAGAAATAAGATGTGCCAACTTAAAAGCAACAATAAACTTGACCGTTAAACAAAAATTTGAAATCATCAACTTATTTGTTAGAATGTATATCTCTATATAGTATAGCAAAATACGATTAAATTATCACACTGATCACGCATAAGTATACGCTACAGTGAAATTGGGATGTCAGTACTATTTTCTTCGAAAAATTGATAGCATGATTTTTGATAAAAGGAAAAAAGGTGATTGTATAAAATATACGTACGAAAATAACAAATGTAGGTTGAAAATTTGTTTGCTCTAGCTCTTATAGTCTCTGAGAAACAGGCGTTCATACGGACGGATGAACAGACAAACGGACAGGGCCAGATCCTGAATAAGAATATATATATTTTATGGGGTCTCCGATGATTATGTCTACCTGTTACATACATTTGGATTTTACACAATTCTATTAGCTCCGCTTTGCTCTTTTTATAGAAAAGGGGCTAAAAATTGTAAAAATCGCAGAACAATTTTGACAGAACTGTCTAGATTGATCACTGTAAACTTAGTAAATGACGAATCGCGTTGAAATTTGGCGTAAGTGTAGAAATAAGATGTGTCAACTTAAAAGCAACAATAAACTTGACCGTTAAACAAAAATTTGAAATCATCAACTTATTTGTTAGAATGTATATCTCTATATAGTATAGCAAAGTACGATTAAATTATCAAACTGATCACGCATAATTTTTTATTATACTACGTTATAGTGAAATTGGAATGTCAGTACTATTTTCTTCGGAAAATTGTTAGAATAATAGGCTTTTGATAAAAAGAATAAAAGGTAATTGTATAAAATATACGTACGAAAATAACAAATGTAGGTTGAAAATTTGGTTGCTCTAGCTCTTATAGCCTCTGAGAAACAGGCGTTCATACGGACGGATGAACAGACAAACGGACAGGGCCAGATCCTGAATAAGAATATATATATTTTATGGGGTCTCCGATGATTATTTCTACCTGTTACATACATTTGGACTTTACACAATTCTATTAGCTCTGCTTTGCTCTTTTTTATGGAAAGGGGCTAAAAATTGTAAAAATAGCAGAACAATTTTGACAGAACAGTCTAGTTTGATCACTGTAAACTTAGTAAATGACGAAT
>JBAMBS010000497.1:0-11589 GCA_037044455.1 Zygothrica quintamaculata
GAAAAAATCGATTTTCAGATACAATTTTTAACCGATCAAATTTCTTTTTCGCGCACATATTAAGTAGACCATTCTTCATCTACGTTGTAAATTTCGTTAAAATTTAACAATAAACACGGAAGTTATACAATATTAAGTACCGCGCTATAGAGCGTGTAGGGCAAAAAGGTGCGCGCAATGGCTAAGTACGTGCAGAACTGTGTGTATGTATGAGTATGTGTGTGTATGGCTGTATATGTAGGCAAAGGGACTCTCGTATTCGGGTATACTCGACTACAGACTTCTTGTTTTTAAATATATTTATAATTAGAAACCGTTCAAAATCATTTGAGCTTAACCTAACGGGGGCAACATTTAAATTTGGAAACATTAGTTTCCCTAAGACTAAAGTAGAAGTTATATACAAATGTTCACATATGATATGTATTATATGTTTAGGGGATATATACAGAATATAAAATTATTGTATTATTCGCGTAGGCAGATCGATTGGATGAGCTCTCTCTGGATTCTCCAGTGGGTTCGGGTGAACCACAAGTTTATCAGCATATCGGCTGCTGTGGTTGGTCTCCGATTAGAACCAGCTTGAGATCTTTTCAATTACACAGTTTGGTGACATACTAGGGAAGCAGGAAGTTTCGATGCAGCTGAACACGTTGAAGGTGATAGAAACCCATGGGTACGATGGCATAAAAAACCGGGCAGCGAAATCACTTCCTCGCAAAGGAGTCCTAGCTCTAGTCAAAATATTTAACGATGATTAGACTAGGGCACCTCCCTAGGCAATGGAAGCATGCGCGGATTGTGATGATCCCCAAAGTCTGGAAATCACCTACATAGATCGACTGCTACCCAGATCGCCCAATAAGCCTGTTAGCAACCTACTCAAAGGTATTTGAACGAATTCTGCTAACCCGACTGACGGAGTTGCCACAGCTAACAGTCCACTTACCAGAATAAATTAAATAAATATAAAATAAGTCTCAAATTTTCTTTTTGTTTTTCTGTTGCATACTTTATGCACACATTTAATTCTAAAGGCAACGCTTGCTGGGGTATCAATAATATTTCATATTAAAGGCAAAATTGGTCTTAGAATTCCCAACGAGTTATAACAAAATTTTGTTCAATTGACCTGTCCGGGATGCTCAAGTCAAGGTTACTTTGGTATACCTTTATATAATTTCTGTCTGGTATGTATTCCAAAATTAGGAGTACAACTCGGACAGAGCTTTATAATTTTTTAGTGGTTATTCTTATTAAAAAGTTCCATCTCTTTTTGGAGGATAAATCACTCTTACTATTTATTCTTCCATTTTTATATGACCTTTTCTTAATAATGATGTAGAAGAATAAACATAAATATAAAAATAAATAATTAAATCAATTTTTTATTAATTTGCTTATGTTTTACTTTAATAATCGCCTGCTATTCGTTCTATTTGATAAAGAATTCTTTATCATTGCGGGAAATAGAAAAAAAAACATTACTTTTCCATGTTTAATATTAAAACCAAAAAAAAAAAAAAAAACTTTTATAAATTATTTAATTACTAATAGTTATTAAGCTTTGCCCATAAGACAAAGCGTGGTTTCTTTTAATATAAGATACATTTAATGTTAAGGTCTATATTGCTGACTGTGTTCATTAAATAAATAAATTAATATTAATAATTGAAAAAAAAAAGAAAAAAAAAATCTTTTCCATGCAATAGAAACTCCCCAAGCATGTCACATTGAAGAAATTTGATGAATTTTGAATGTAGATAAATATTCAATTGGTTAAAGATTATTAATAATCGATTTTTAGCCCCTTTGCCTTTTTTGTAAAAAAAGAGCAAAGCGGAGCTATTGGAAATATGCAAAATCCAAAAGTATGTAACACATAGAAATAATCATCGGAGACCCCATAAAGTATATATATTCTGAATCAGGACGACAAGACGAGTTCATCTAGCCCTGTCCGTCCGTCTGTCCGTCCGTATGAACGCCTGTTTCTCAGAGACTATAAGAGCTAGAGCAACCAAACTTGAAATCTAGATTCGTTATGTTCGTACGCTGTACAAGTTTGTTTTTGATTTTTGAATTTCCTCCCCTGACCCCCGCAAATCGAAAAAAACGATTATTAAGCACAATTTTCAACCGAGCAAATTTATATTTGGCACGCATCATATTTAGACCATTCTTGATCGATGTTGTAAATCTGGTGAAGATTGCTCAAAAATCTCGGAAGTTATAGATCAGCAAAAGTGGTGTTTTGTGCCCCGGGGGGGGGGGGGGTTATGTAGTGCGCGCAAAATAAGAGCTAGAGCAACGAAATTTGGAACGTAGATTTGTTATGTTCGTACGCTATACGAGTTTTTTTTTGGATTTTTCAATTTCCTCCCCTGACCCCCGCAATTCGAAAAAAAGGATTAATAAGCACAATTTTCAACCGATCAAATTTATTTTTGGTACACATCATTATTAGACCATTCTTGATCGATGTTGTGAATCTGCGTAAGATTGATCAAAAATCTCGGAAGTTATAGATCAGCAAAAGTGGCGTTTTGGGCCCCGGGGGGGTATAGTAGTGCGCGCAAAATAAGAGCTAGAGCAACGAAATTTGGAACGTAGATTTGTTATGTTTGTACGCTATACGAGTTTGTTTTAGATTTTTCAATTTCCTCCCCTGACCCCCGCAATTTGAAAAAATCGATTTTCAGATACAATTTTTAACCAATCAAATTTCTTTTACGCACACATATTAAGTAGACCATTCTCCATCTACGTTGTGAATTTCGTTAGATTTGAACAATAAACACGGAAGCTATGCAACATTAAGTACCGCGCTATAGAGCGTGGGGGGCTAAAAGGTGCGCGCAATGGCTAAGTACGTGCAGAACTGTGTGTATGTATGAGTATGTGTGTGTATGGCTGTATATGTAGGCAAAGGGGCTCTCGTAGTCGGGTACTCTCGACTACAGACTTCTTACTTGTTTCATATTGCGGGGGAAGTGGAAGAAGTTCAAATATGGAAAGTAAACATGTCTATCATATGGAAAGAAACTAGATACCCTACGCCCACGCCATTTATAACATCTGACTATTCCTATAACAATTAAATTATTCCCAATAATTATTCCTATAGTTATCCCAAATAAATAGACACTTCAGCAGATACAACAATAGGTTGGAGCCCCATAGGAATCGTCTGTAACACATAGAAATAATCATCGGAGACCCCATAAAGTATATATATTCTGAATCAGGACGACAAAACGAGTTGATCTAGCCCTGTCCGTCTGTCTGTCCGTCCGTCCGTCCGTCCGTCCGTATGAACGCCTGTTTCTCAGAGACTATAAGAGCCAGAGCAACCAAATTTTAAACCTAGATTTATCATTTTCGTACGCTGTATTAGTTTGTTTTCGATTTTTCAATTTCCCCCCTGACCCCCGCAAATCGAAAAAATCGATTATTAACCATAATTTTCAACCGATCAAATTTATTTTTGGCACACATCATAAATAGACTACTCTTGATCAATGTTGTAAATCTGGCTAAGATTGATCAAAAATCTCGGATTTTATACATCATCAAATGTGGTTGTATGGGCCACGGGGGGGTATAGTTGTGCGCGCAAAATAAGAGCTTGAGCAACGAAATTTGGAACATAGATTTGTTATGTTCTTACGCTATACGAATTTGTTTTAGATTTTCGAATTTCCTCCCCTGACCACCGCAATTTGAAAAAATCGATTTTCAGATACAATTTTTAACCGATCAAATTTCTTTTTCGCGCACATATTAGACCATAGTAGACCATTCTTCATCTACGTTGTGAATTTCGTTAAAATTTAACAATAAACACGGAAGTTATACAATATTAAGTACCGCGCTATAGAGCGTGTAGGGCTAAAAGGTGCGCGCAATGGCTAAGTACGTGCAGAACTGTGTGTATGTATGAGTATGTGTGTGTATGGCTGTATATGTAGGCAAAGGGACTTGGAAAATCTTAAATAGATTATTGTCTAGCGTATGAAAAGGAGGAACATAGAATTTAAGATTGATTGCTCAGCTCTCTTATAATCTTTGAGAAAGAGACGTTTATACAGACGTACAGACACACAACAGGCAGACAGACAGGTCTAGATTGGATTAGCTATTTGTCCTGATCAAGAATATATATACTTTAAGGTGTGTCAGATGATTATTTCTACCTGTTATATACTTTTGAAATTTGCAGATTTCCATTAGCTGCTTTTTAGCCTTGTTTCAAAAGTCAAAGCGGCTAAAAACAGAAAAACAAAGCAACAATTTGCACAAATGTTACTCAATAAAGTTCATTAAATTAAATTAAGTAAAATTGATATTGATCAATTAAAGTACTTAAAAAACAACAACTTTTTGTTGAGTTCAAAAAGGCAACAATCGAAACAATTACTGCTAGGGACATCAACGGCAACAACATCAACCGCAACAGCAGCAACATAAACAAATAATAAAAGTTAATCAAGTTAAGTGAAACTTTAGAGTAATGTATAAAAAAGTTAATATAACAATTAAGTTATATATTAATAATATTAAGCAATAGCAACACGACAGCAACTTGTCTTACTTTTGGCTCAAACGAAAAAGCTAAAAAAGTGTAGTCAATGCAATTAGCAATTGTTTGGCATCAAATAATGGAGTAGCAGCAGCATGTGAGAAAGGGATCAAAGGAACTGCACAATACTGTACACAAGACTGTACGAATGGGAAAACTAAATCACGATCTCTAGCTATTGTAGCCTGTAAAGGATTATTAGCTGCTTTTGTTAGATAAAAAGCTGCAAAGGACACAACGAGCAACGGTCAGCTGTGTGAGAAAATGCCAAGAGTATCCTTTGGGTTGCTTGCAATAATTATGATTTGAATGCTGCGTGGACAGGAACAATGTGCAATGTGTACTTATAAGTCTGAATACATACTTCATATATATATATATATATATATATATAAGTATGTATAACCTATATATATATAAGTCGGAAGAAAAGTTATATAAACTACGAGCTTTGTTCTCTCATGCTTAATGAGGCAATCAATTCCTTACAGAAAACATACACAGAGGAAATCCAAATGATTAATGAACATTGAGCATACCACAAGGCATATCATAATAAAAAAAATAGTAATTTAATAATAAAAAAATAATAATAATAGTAATAATAATAATATACAATAATATTAAGTGTGATTAAAGCGAAAACTTTAAGTATAAAAGCTGAAATTTGCTGCCTAAAAAAAAGTTAAAATTGAATTCAGTTTATATACAATTATATATATACAGTATATTGCAATTATATATATATATATATATATATGCATAAATATGTAAAATTTAAATAAATATTTTAGCAATATAAATCATAAGCTGATTTGTCTATAGCTGCATATCTGAGAGCAAAGCATTAAACGATTTGGTTCGTCGTTGTCCTTTGATTTATGACTTGAAGCTTTGGCATATAATACGCAATTCAGTTTGAATACATCAATACATTGAGAGCTTAAAAGAGAGTGTGAGAGTTTTTTTTTTGGGCAATATATCAATCAATCAGTTAAATGACAGACAGTTAAACAGCCTTGCCAAGCGTCAAGCCAAAAAAGGACCATCACATATTTTGCTAACAAAATATTGAAGAGTTTAATAAACTTAAAATCGGAATAATAATTAAAATATATAAATTAATATTATTATCATTTATATATCTATATATATTTATGTATATAGATGCATAGAAAGTGTGAATTAATTGAAAATGTTATTGCCAGTTGAATAAACACGCAAATTGCTTAAATTACTTAAGAAAACTTGCAGCGTGCCTTAGGGATGTTGCGCGAATGTTACTTAAGAAAAAAAGAATTAAAACTTCTTAATCAGCCAAAGTGCAAAAGCAACATTAATGGCATATAATTAAAAAGAAAAGTAAAAAGAAAATAGAAAAGAAAATGTCAAGAAAGGAGACAGCCATAAGTCCCCGAAGTAGCAGCAACAAAATTGACAGCAACCTCAATGAAAGTGTTCTAAAAGCCACTTGCAACATCGATTTACACTTGATAACAAATTTCAATAATAGTTAACTAAACACACAATATACATCAATATATCTATATACATATATATATATATATACTTTTATATTTGTATTCATTCACAAGTCAAAATCATAGCTGATACTGAAATAACGTATACGCCCCGTATACAACCTTTACGCTATACAACACGCAATTCAAAGCAGCAACAACAACAATACAATGCTCGTTAAGGGTCTACTCTTTCTTATTATGTGTGTGTGTGTGTGTTTATGTATTATATATATATATATATGTGTGTGTGTGTGTGTGTGGCTGAGCTCTGGGGACCCTTAATAATTTGCTGTCTGAGCACTTGACTTGCAACATTCGGTTGACCACTTGACCAATAATATGTGTATTGCCAACGCAGCTAACTGTTTGTTCAGTTTGTACCCAGTTTTGCCAGTTTATTCTATACGTTATTCATTCCTTCATTCTACCCATTGGCAACTGAATGTGCGCCTTGGGAGGCAAATACTTTTGACCACAAAACACCGCAAACCAGTTAAAGGACCAAATACTAGAACAGGATGTTCTCTTTTTACCTTTTCGGTTTTTCTCTTTTCTTTTCCCTATTCGTATTTTTTTTTTACCTTAACTTCTCATTGATTGTCATCTGCAAATAGTTGGCATACTTTATATATATATATATTTTATATATATTTATATGTGTGTGCGTATATTTTATATACATATAAATGCTGAGTTTAAGAGTTAAATTGTTATCCTTTCTTGCATGCAATAAACTTGCATGTATTTCAAATCTAAAACCTTTAATAAATTTACAGTTATATTTTATTTGTATAACTGTAATATATATGTATTTATATATACATAAACATATCATTATTTGCAGCTTATATAAAATGCAAACTGTAATTAGAAACGAGAATTCTATGGCGACATTAATTAGCAGATTTTTGTAGCTTTTACGCAATTTTCCGCCTATAATTTTCCCCATTTTCCAAGCACATTAAATATAAATATTCCGTATGTGTATATATATATATACACACATATATATATATGTATATGTAATTCGGATGTATTTTTGTTTGAATAAAAATTGTACTTTTTATTGATAATTTTACATAAAATTTTTAATTGAAAATTTTGTTCGTTTGAGCAAAAAGTTTTCACATATTAGCTTAATAACTGTATATATTATATTATTGACTATAAAATTTATTTATTTATTATTTATTATAAATTAAAATTTTAATTTTTAAAGTAAAGAATTGCTTGCAAATATCATTTTAATTCTTAGCAGAAAAAAATTTAAATAAATTTTTCAAATATGTTTTTTTTATTCGTATTTTATTTTATTTGTATTAAAACTATTTTAATTCGATTTTTTTTGGCTTAATTATACAATAATTATTAAGCGAAATATAAAGTTGAGTTTGATTGTTTGATAGTTTGATTGATTGCTGTTTGATTTAATGTAAAGCGCATAAATATTTCAATCTTATTTTGAAAAAATTAAAAAGAAAAATGAAAATATAATTTTAATTTAATATATTATAGTATGATTTAGTTGATTTAATTAATAAAGTTATTTATTATTATTTTAATGTATTGGCTTAAATTTTGAATTGAATTTTTAACGCTTAAATACTTAGTGAAAGAGTGAAAGAGACAAAAAGCTAGGAAGAGAGCGAGAGAAAGATATTGTATTTATTTAAATTTTTCTTTTTTCTTATTTTTTTTATGCATGAAATTTTGATATTATTTTTTTTAATGATTTGTTTTAGATAATTGCTATAAATTTGATAATTTAATTTTATTTTATTTTATTTTTTTTTTGTATTTTATATTATATTATAATTAAATTTACTATGAAGTATTTTTTATAAAATTTAATTAAAAATTTAAATTTCGATTTTAAATTCAATAAGCTGTGCGTTTCGTTAAGCAAATGACGAATAAAATTCTTGGCAAAAATTTTATCTTAAACGCCAATTGTATTTATTATCGTTATCGTAATCGTTATCGTTATCGTTATGGTATTAATAATTGTTATTAATTTGCCATTTAATTAGTTGTATTAATTTGATTTATATAATTTAGCAAGCACATTTTAGATAATTTGCATAATTATTTGATCCCTTTTCATATCGGATTTGTATTATTTAATCATAGCTCAACGATACTGTAGACTTTGGCGTAGGCAATGGCGATGTTGTGTTCTCTTCCTCATCATCATTCTCCTGTGAGTCCTCCGGTTCACCCAATGCATGCACAAACTCATAGAAATCAATGCGTCCATCGCCATCAACATCTACCTCCTTGATCATATCTTCAACTGAAAGTAATATAATAATATAGAAACATATATATTACACCATATATAGATATTTTTATATATAATTTTTAATTGCTATACTATATATAGTATTATTTAAGTAACTGTATGTACTTACTATCTTCTTCATCAAGATCCTCGCCGAGGCATTGGAGCACTGCACGTAAATCGGATGCAGTTATATAGCCACGATTATGTTTATCGAATACACGGAATGCATCTCGCAATTCACGTTCCTCCTGATCAGCTGAGGATAGACCAGACTTATCCTCATATGTCATATTTGATAGTATATCAACAAATTCCTCAAAGCTAACATTACCATCACCTATAAATTTTTAGTGCATGTATAAAAATAAATATATTAGAAAATGGCTTCGTGTAGTTGCCGTTCGTATAATTGCATTCGGCTCAACGCAAATGTTTTCAATCTTATTATAACTGAAATGTGCTCATTTTGGTTTTATATATTGCTCTCTTATTTTATATTGGGCATATGTTATATGCGGCTCAACAATGCGTATGTTGAGCTCTTATGACTTTGCGAAGTCAGCAGAGCTGGCTGCAAACTCAAGTAAACAAAAAATATGTGTAATAATACACACCCACATTATTGCAAAAATAAAATATACGATGTGCTCGCACATGCACGAACATATTTTATGCCATCGTTAGCTGTGCTCAACGCAACGCCGAATAATCAAGACATTCGGCTCAACAAAGCTTGTGTAGATCAAGAAGAAGAAAAAAATCATAGAGCAAAAACCAATTCATATGGTTTTATGCATATGCGAAGTCAGCAGCATTGCCTTACAATAAATGCTGCGCTCGTATACGGACGACGCTCAAAGCTCGACTATGAAATCGTAAAAAAAAAATTATGAACGTATATGCGGTCGTCAGCATGACCAGCTTTTTATTAAAACGGTAATTTTATTGAGTGAATAAATACGTAAGTAAGGCTTTGCATGCTTTATGTGTTTATTGAGAGCGAGCTGATTTTTAACTCAATTGAGTAAGAAATATTTACGTATGAGTAAATAAAGAGAATTTTGCATTATGCATTCTTAAAAATTTACCATCGACATCAATCTCTTGTAGCATCTCTTGTAACTCTTCGACACGTGCAAATTGTCCCAATGAACGCATTACTGTACCAAGCTCCTCCTTGGTAATGCAACCATCGCCATCTTTATCGAACAAACGAAATGCCTCACGAAATTCTGTTTATAGCCAAGAAAAAAAAGAGAGAGAAATGGATTTCTTGTTTGCACTTAACTAAGCATAAGATTAAGACTTTCTAACACTTACCGCGCATTTGACCCTTTGAAATGCAACGACGTTGATCCAGTGCATCCGCATCTGTTACACCATGCACCATATCAACAGCATAGGAGCTGGCTCTTTGAGAGAATTGACGTGTTTTCGTTTTACGTTTATTACGCAAAGAGCCAGTGCCACTACCAATAATAGTACCACTACCAACACCGCTACCAGCAACTATTGTTGCATTAGTACCGATACCAATGTCAGTTCCAGTATTACTACCATATCCAATGATAGTATTATTAACTGCCTTTGGCAATCCTCTCTTGGAATCTCCCATAGAATTTTTTATATTCAATGTACTCTTCACTTTCTTTTGCTTATTTAATTCATAATTATCAAAATCATCTTCTTCATCATCATCATCATCGTCTTCTTCCCCATCGTCTTCCTCCTCATCATCCACTTCATCCTCATCTTCATCATAATCATCAGCCTCATCATCATCATTATATTGCTCATAGACCACCTGCTCGCTTATATTCCTTTGCGCATAGCTCACTTTACTTGTATACAAGGATGAGCCTGGTGTTGCTTCGCATGAGCTTGAATCTGTATCCGCATCTGAGGCAGTGATGCTTTTTTGTTGCTGTTGCTGTTGCTGTTGTTGTTGTTGTGTTAGTTTCTTTCTCTGTCTTTGACGTCGTTGTTTTGTCTGTAATTGTGACTGTAAATGTTTTGGTCCTGTTTGCTCCTGTAAATCATTTGTTTGCCATTGATTTTGATCTACAACTAATTGCTGCTGCTGCTGCTGCTGCTGTTGTTGCTGTTGTTGTTGCTGTTGTTGCTGTTCATCCTCTGTACCCGCTGCCATTTGATGGTCGTCCTCCGGTTCGTCGTCACTAAGTGGCGCGTTTCTCGTCTATTTAATGTATTTATTTATTATAATATAGTATAGCATATAGTTATACATTAAAGTATTGCATGTTGCATGTTTCATGTTGCTTTTTTGCTTATTGTCACTTACCATTAGCTGCCTTAGCTCGCGGGCAATGGTTGAACCAGTTAAAAACTTATTAACTGCCGTAAAAAGACGTTTTCCTTCCAATGTGGCGGCCTTGATTATTCCCTCTAATGAACTTTAACTTATTCTATATATTTTCTTTATATATATTCTTATATATACTTTCTACTATAATATCAGCTTTAAGCTTAAACAATTTGCTAACAATTTTGTATGCAAATTTTTAGTTAAACTCATTTGTAGGAGAAAAAGAATTTGTTCGATTTTTCTGCATTTGTTATACCAATTCCAATGCTCTTCAATCTAAACAATGAGAGTGAATAGAAAGAGAGAGATAGAGTTATACATAGATTAATATAGGAAGAGAGAAATATACCGATATATAGATATATAGAGAGTGAAAGAGAGAGAATATTAATTAAGCAATTTGCTCGCTAAATGCATTTACTGCATTCAAATGCAAACCATTTCCGATACTCCAAGCACAAATCCACAATTATAAACCAAATTCCAGTCACAGCAAAATGCACACAGGACACTGACAGAAAACTCACAGGACACACGCTGTGCATAGCATAATTCAAATTCAAATTCAAATTGTCACGTTTCCAATTTCAACAATTTTTTTTTTCTTTTTTTTTTTTTAACTCACAAATGGAACGTGCTGTGCCTCAAAACTGCAGCTCTCAATGTGACATGTTTAATGTGGCCTAATACGAGCTTATCCTTGTGGCATAATACGATATTATAACTCACGGGCTAAACAGAACAGTTAATCAACATGAATATTGCAGGTCTGTGTATGTTTATGTGTGTGTGTGGGTGTGAAGAGATTATCTAATAGATTATGCAATGCATTATTATTATTTTTAAGAGTATGCTAAAGCATCGAGCCGAA
>JBAMBS010000498.1:0-22188 GCA_037044455.1 Zygothrica quintamaculata
TCAACATGATCAGCTAGCAGGCCAAACTGATTTGAACTGCCAGTGTAAGTTGGTTTCGGATCTGCCGAACCATTGTTGGTAACATTAAACGTTTTGTATTTCTTACCCATTAGAGGGGACGTGCCCGGGATGGCTTTACGCTTAATTGTTTGAAAGCTGTTGCTGGGTTTGTTTGAATCACTTGGAGTGATATTAATGATCGGAGGGGCCACGGGAACGGCTTTAAGGGATGCCGTGGCAAGATCAGGCTCGCTCAGTGCATGACGTAAAGCCTCACCAATGGCATTTCTCATCGCAGCCTTGGCTGCACTCTGCTTAGCATATTGTAGATTTTTAGGATTCATTGCTGCCTAAGAGTATGCAACATCAATGATCATTTATCAACTCACCACCGCTTCAAGCTCAGCCTTAGCAAAGACTCGAACCGGGGCTAAAAGTCCTTGTTTGTGCTAAAAGCGTGAAGCTCTTGACCACGTGGGAAACAGCTGGGCGCCGATGCACCGCTTTGCAAATATAATTTCATAGTAAACCAGATTTTGTTAATTATTCTGTTTCACTTGAATATTGAAAACAAACACTTTCCAGTGACACACGACTGCCACAACTACTGAAATTTGCCACAATTGTGGACTTAGTCTATTGTTTTCGTTAATTAAGAAATAAAATACGGGAGCACAAAAAGAATCAACCACGCACGGCTGATTTCGATAACGATTATGCAGAAATAGTGATAAAAAGGTTATAAAGGGATTGTTGTTACCCCGTATATCTTAAATAAAAAATAACAAAAAAAAAAAAGAAAAAAAAAATGATTGTAGCAAAAGTTTTTCAAAATGTTGCTGCATACTTTCAGGAGGTCATTGAAATAACAAAGATTTTTTTAGGTTTAATTTTATTGGAATTAAATTGCAATCAGGTTAACTTACCATATCAATGAATATGCTAATTTATTATTTTATTTATAATAAAAAAAAATAATAATAATAAAAGCCTTGAACTGCATATGCCATTGTCAGCATGATTTAGCCATTTTCTGTTGCCTTTAATAGTAAATAAACAACAACATTTTCTAGGTTTGGTTAAAGAAAGCAAATAAATAATGTTATAAGTTCAGTTGAATTAATGGTAGGCGACGCGACACAAATAATTATTGAAATAAATTTGCTAACTGATTATGGAATCAGGGTCAAAATCAGCTTAGCTCTTATAATGAAGATTATACGCGTTTATATGTATATATAAATATATATTTCTTAATGGAAATGAATAATCAACAGATGCTAATAATTTCACAAGACAACAATTTAGTATATTAATAAATAATATGATATTTTATTATACATAATATAACACAAAATATACACTGTCTGGCGGCGCTGGAGCATTGTCAATCTTTACGTATATAAAGATATTGTTATCAAATTTTGCACTTAAGACTTGTTATTGTTAAAAAGAATCAAAATTTACTTTCCTTTACCGAAAAATCGATCAGTTTTTGTGCTATAATTGATTTTTGACCTGTTCCTAAAACGATTGTATAACTACAAACTGTCACGTAAATCATCTACACTTAATCTATTACGAAAATGATAATTTAATTTACGATGCAACTAAATATGCTACAATTAAGATCAAGCACAAACTCTTTTAGAATGCATTTTTTACCAGCATTACTTATTTGTTACCCCGTATATCTTGAATAAAAATAATTACAAAATAAAAAAAAAAAAAAAACTTATTTGTAGTCTAGTTGGCTAAGTAACCCAAGAAAAGTTGCTTACTTAACAAGTCTTGCAGAGGTCCTGGGTTCAACTCCCAGCTAAGGTGTGGTTGCTGTACAGATTTGCCTGTATTAAAATTAAGTTGAGTCTAGAAAGCCAAAAGCAAGTCGCCGCGGGCACGTTGCAAAATAATATTAATATGTATATAAATAATATGTAGTTAGTAAGCAAAAAGTTACCCTAAGTTAAGTTATTTTTATTTATATTTATTTGGAGTTTATTTGCTCCTTCGTCTGCTTGCCTTATCCGGCTAGAGATTCCAGTTGATTCTCTTTAAATTGTACATAACTTGAAAACCTTCTCTTTCTCCTTTTTTGTACTCCCTTGCAATGAAAATTCAATCCAATTCAAGCAGTATTCAAGATATAATTTTACTTATTGTAAACTATTTTCATTCTATCTGTAGCTACAGAAGTAAGCATTATCGGTATGTTGTATCGCTGCTAAAACTAACTGCTACAGAAATAACTAGCTGAACCAGTTTGCATCAGCCTTCTTCTAGTAATATCAGGATACTCCATGGTGCACCAAGTTAATCTAGAATCGGACATACCACAGGCTCTCCAACATTTTATACGCAACATTTTCTGCGTATTTCCCCTTGGATGCTTCAAGTTGCTTTAGAATGGTTTAGGAATTTTTTTCAAATTCCTTTAGAATTTGAAAATATTTGTATATAACCGATCATATTTCTAAATTATTAACTCAGCAAATAATTATCGCAATTTACGCTTCAGACGGACACAAAAAGAAAATAGAATGCAAATTTGTCTAGTTTAAAAAATTCTACAGACAACTTAGTATGATTGTTGGATACTTTGTATTATATTATACTCTCATAACGGGTATGATTATTCATTAAGTGGGAGCGTGTGCAATGTTATTACAAATGTAAAAAAAAAAACAAATATTAATATAAAATAATTATAATTATATTTGTATTTCTTTTAGGGTATCTGATAGACATGTGGGTTTTTTACATATATATATATATATATATATAGGTATATTTAATCGTAAATTCAACTATTTATATTGTTTTTGTTGTCAAGTCAAAATGACATTTTTGATTTGATAGAATAAAAAACGAACTGAGATAAGGACCACACACATTCACTTCAATAAACGACATTAGCTATAGCCCTAAAGTTGAAAATACTACGCAGCGTGTGCAAAAACGCGCGAAGATCACACGACGCGTTTTGCCAGCGACTTTTCACGCGTGGAGGGAACAATTCGCAAATGTTGTTTATTTGTAATATTTGGCTTATAAATTTGCAACAAACTCCATCTGATAATGTATTGATATATACATATAAATATATATATTAATAATATACCTATATATATATATATATATACATATATATGTCTGTGTAATTTGTTTGCTTGTGTGTGTAAATCGCGAAATGCCAAAGTCGCATTGATAGCGTTTTTTTTTTATTATTTTTATTTGTATATTTTTTTCGGTTTGACGCTTATCAGTCTTAACAACGATAGAGCCAAACAAATCTACTAGCATACGACAACAAGAACAACAACAAAAAGTCCAATGACGCGAATATAAAACTTTTTTTTTTTTTGTACCCCAGATGTGCCCAGCAAAGACATAGACGCCAAAGAAGGCGAAGGCGGAGGGCAACACAGCACACCGCTAGCCGGGGGCCAACTAGACTAGCGGAGGGGATTCGGCTTCTTTGATTAGACGCACTTAACTACACTACAACAACAACTGCAAGAGCAACAAACACAGTTACAAAAGCCTACTAAATATTTAAAATGTCTGTGTGAGTCTACAACAATAAAATATTGCCTTGCTGTGTTCAAGTGGGCTGTTCAATAGCTTTGTCGTATTTTATATTTAGTTTATATATAAATATATATATTTAAAGATCATATATTATGATATTATAGTAGAGAGTATACTTATTAGCCAAATAATACTTCATTTTAATGGATATTTAATTCAATCTCTTAATTGCACTTAGCATAAGTTCTGCATTTAAATCTAATCTTCATTAATTTGACCTACTAAATTTTAAATATTAATCATTCTAAGACTTAAATTATTTTAAAATTATTTCATTATTTATTGTTATATATATTTATATATATTTTTTTATTGATCCCACTAATCTGCTATTTTTATTTATATACTTCAAATATTTTTAGTTTAAATTATCATATTGTAAAATTTTAATTTTATAACTTTAAAAATAAATTAAAAATAGTTTTCAATTTAGTTTTATTATTTTTAATATATGTAATATATTATATTTTCATTAAATGGTTTTTTATATTAAATAAATTATTCAAATATTGATTTTTTTATAACTTTTAATATTATTTTTTATTTAAATTTTTTTTATTATATTTTTTTATTTGTATTTTCTATTTTTATTTATTTTAAATACTTTATATTCAGTTAAACATTTAAAATAAATTTTATTTTAGTTTAATTTAAAGTTTTAAGGTTTGGAGTATAAAATTCAAATTTAAATTCGAAATTTTTTAATTATATAATTTAAATTAAAAAACAACTATATTTTTGATATTGATATTATTGATGGTAAGTATTTTAATTCTTAATTAATATTTAGAAACATTTTATTTTATACATTTTATTTTAAACTAAATTATTTTTAATAAAATTATATTCATTTATTTTATTTTAAAAATTAAAAATTAAATTATTTATTATAATTTCTCTTTAATCTTTATACAGAATTCTCTTTAATCTTTATACAGAAAGTATTATTTTTGTTTTTAATTATTATATCAAAAAAATATTTATTTACAATATTTATATATATTTATATATATATATTTTTATTATTTAATTTTAAATTCAATTAAATTTTCACTTTTTTAATTTATATATTTGAATGTTAGTAAAATATCAATAGCTAATAAATTAATAGACAAATAAAGTAAAAAAAAATAATAATAATTATATATATAAATGAAAGATAAATTATGCTCTGGGAAAACTAATTGATTCACCCTTACCCGTACCTTTGGCCGCGCGTGTGTCCCGAAACTGGACTTCATATTAAGCTTTGCGTATGTATGTGGTGTGTATGCATGTATGTATGTGTATTTACATGTTTGTGTGTACTTGTGTATATGTATATTACGCATACGCCTGCTAGGCCTCGTGCGCAACGAATGTGACAATCAGCCATTCAGCCGTTCAGTCGCGTCGAACAACAGCTAAGGCGACGAACTGAGAGCGGATGCCATTCAGTGATCGGTTGTTCCCTTGTTAAGTGGTGCTCTGGTGCTGTGGTGCTGTGGTGCCAAACGCGTCTCCGCCTCAGAAACTAAAGAAATTATAGTTTTATATATATATATATATATATATATATATATATATAAATATATAAATTTATCTGTACGATTCGTAGCTGGTTTAGTGTGTTTTTGTTTCTTTTATTTTGTTTATAGTTATTGTTATTGTTATTATTATTATTATTATTACTGTTATTTGTTATTGTTGCTGTGTCGTGGTGTGTTGTGGTGTGTTTTACATTACGTTAATTTGCGCCGTTAACAAAAAGCGATGCGATCGCCAGCACACACAAGAAGTGTAGAGACAGCGTTTAAATAAAACATTAATAATAATAATATAAAAAATAAAATAATAATATATATATTTATATATGTGTATATATATATATATATATAATTAAATATAAATATATATATATATATATATATATATATATATATACATATAAGTGAAACACATTAGCATTGATTGAAACGTATTAAACGTTTAAAACAGGAGATACTGAGAAATGGAACTCTATACATCAGACAGCTCGGATACGGATTCGCGGGAGCAAAAGACCATCGATTTTAGTCGCATGAATCTGGATTTAGGCACACTAGAGGATCATCTAAGCTCACCACATAAGGCACTAATTAAAGCCAGTACAGATATTGAAACCTTGCTACTAAATCATAATCGTTTAGTGGGTTTACCGCGCATGTTGCAACAGTTTATCAATTTGAAAATACTTGATTTAAGCTCAAATGGAATTACCCAGCTACCAGATGCAATTTGTCAATTACCATTGGTAACATTAATTGTTAAAAACAATCAATTGACCAATGCATCCTTACCCAAATCATTGCTTAGCAAGCAAAGTGGTAACAATAATGGCACATCCACCTTAAAGGAATTAAATTTGAGTGGCAATCAATTGTTGCATTTCCCTGAACAAGTCACAGAGTTGCGGCAACTTAAATATTTATATTTGGGTGGCAATAAGATCTCGAGCATATCAAAAGATATCTGGAAGATGCAAAGGTATATATACACATATATATATATATATATATTTCTATATATATATATATTTATAAACCATTATCATTATATACAATAACAGTCATTAGTTCATAATTATAATTCCCAATCTTAAATCTGATGTACTCTTTCATACTGAACGACCCACTTCACAGTTAATAATAATAAGAAGAAATCTATGACTCGTTTACCGCCGGCTACTCCATTTTCCAAAAGAGCCCCCCCCCCCTTGTTCTTCGGCTTCCCCTCTTGGCACAAGCATTATTGTTGTCAAGAGTACAAATACATATAGATAGAGAGCGAGGGAAATAATAAAAAAACAATAAAAAAAAAAAAAAATAAAAATGAAAAGCAAACAACTTAACTGATAACGGTAAATTTTCGAGTGGTTCTCGCGTTCGGGTCTCACGTTGTAAAAATTTTCAATTCGAACGAAAACAAATTCTTGATAGGATTGACAACGACCATAAATACATGCAATGAATACATATATATATATATATATATATATATATATATATATATATATATATATATTTATATTTATAAATATAATAAAAATCGGCATGAGCGTGTGTCTTGGGTTTTTACTTATCGGAACTACTGAACTTCGGGCCCAACGTCTAGAGATTACGCCTTAAGTTTTTGGCCAAAACATCAAAATAAATGGCAATAAAAACTAATGCTCCCTTAGCCATAATCCGTTTGCTTTATATGATTCAAATTTCCATATATATATATATATATATATACATATTTATATTTATATATTTTAGTCTGCATGTACTCTCATTGGGTGGCAATCTAATCAATGAAGTACCCGAAACAGTTGGCTCCTTAAGCCAACTCCAGGCTCTGGTACTCTGTGATAATCTCATTGAGCATCTGCCGATGAGCATTGCACGCCTGAAGAATTTAAAATCGCTGCTGCTGCACAAGAATAGACTGAAGCATTTGCCCAAAGATATTGTTGCACTTAAGAACCTGACCGAGGTATATATATATATATATATTTACATATAAGTGTATAACCTTTGACCTTTTTTTATTTATTTGTAGCTAAGCTTGCGAGATAATCCATTGGTAGTCCGCTTTGTACAGGATATGTCACTTAAGCCACCAACTCTATTGGAATTAGCTGGTCGCATTGTTAAGTCCAGTGGACAGAAACCAGGTCCTGGTGATCTGCCTCGTACATTGGCTGAATATCTAAATAGCGCCAATTGCTGTGTTAATCCCAATTGTAAAGGTGTCTTCTTTGATAATCGTGTGGAGCATATTAAATTTGTTGATTTCTGTGGAAAATATCGTGTACCATTACTGCAATATCTCTGCTCATCCAAATGCATTGAACCGGAGGAAACAGCACGTGCATCTAGCAGTAATGCTAGCAGCGGTTTCATGATGCGTAAGGTACTCCTGGGTTAAAGGGATCTTACAATGTATCCATTTTACAACTAAAATCAAAGGGATGTCCCCTAAAAATTGGGCACACAACTGTAAACGTTGTCAATATATGTGTCTTTAGCTAAATTGGTACGGACCGGATGAACTTTAGCTCTGCTGTTGCTGATGCGGCGGTGCCGCACTCAAAAACAAAAAAAACAAAAAAAAACAAAAATATAAAATAAAAAAAATCCATTGGCTTTTTTTTTAAATTTTACCAAAAAAAAATTATTACCAATTACAAAATTGAACTGAAATTTTTGGTTACTTTTATTTCCCCCTCCACCCACAATTTTTTTTTTTGTTATGTTTTGTTATATTTAACCGTTAACATGAAATATATGCCCTTTATTCATATATCTGTAATAAATTTTTATTTTATTTTATATCCATAATATATTATATATATATATATATATATAGTAAAATTGAATATAGAAATATTCAATGATCTTTATTAATATATAAATTATAATATACTCAAAGTTAGTTAGCTTTAAGCACTGCCTGAAGCATCAATTTATGGCAGAAGAGGGAAAACCTTTTAGGGTTTCTAATATAATAAATGCTATTCCATTCAACATAATTGCTTCATATGCGAAGCTAAGCTAGGAAGAGCATGACTGTGCCAAAAAAAAATTAAATAAAAATCTTAAGCCATTAACCTTTGCCCTCGAGCCAGAGCAATGGAAAGTTTTCTACTTTTTTTTAGAGCACACAAATAATACTGATATAATCTCTGAGGTAACATATGCTTAGAGAGAAGCATGAGATGACTACATAATCTCATGATTATATTATGATCAATCGCATATATATATATATATATATATATATAAATATATATACAGTAGACACCCGCTAATAAGCACTGCTTAGAATGATTAACAACAAAAGTTATGCGAAAGTTAATTTAAGCCAAGACTCTATCTAAATTAAGCTTTAGAAATACTGAAAAATACTTTAGTATTCGGAATCATATAATATAATCAAAATATAATATAATATGATCCTAACTTAATTGCTGATAATATTAAATTCTTAAAATAAATGTGACCATTGTTTGCTTAAGTAATTTACTACATGGAATTGGACAGAACAACGGTTGGAATAATCAGCATAGATTAGGTATAAAAATAACTTCGAAATGGTATTAACAATTCTAGATAGATATAGATATGGAATATATATGGGATATACATATGCTGCCCCTTTGGCACAATGTTGCTGCTGCGACAATTTGTTGATCCTCTGGAGAGAACAGTTAAACACGACAAGCATTTAGATTAGATTTCTCCAATTTATTTATGTAGATATTGTTATTATATTTTTTACTTTCTGAGAAACATTCATAGTTAATCTTAATAGCCCAATTTGAAACGAATGAATATTAAAAAAAAAAAAAAAGTGGAGAGAGCAGAAAGAAGATTTTAAAAGGAAAGAAAAGAAATCGACCAATTCCTAGTCTGAGGGCATATTGAAAAAAAAGAAGACAAAAAATAATTTAAATTATAAAAAAACATTAAAACAAAATAGTTATTTGTGTAGTTATTTATATAGAATTAAAAAAAAAAAAAAAAGGTAGCAACATAAATATTTATAAATAGGAAAGAAAAAAAATATAGTGTATATATATGTTTCTTTACTTAGAAGTCTATGGATAGGCTTTTTGATCATATTCGATCTGAATGCCAACGGAACTGATTGAAACTTAATTCATGAGCTTATAGTTAAATTATTTTGATGTGTCATCTACGACTTACAACTATATGAAGATATATATTTAGACAGATGTTACGACAAATCGTCTCATACACAATTCCTTCATAATAATAAGAAGAAAGAATGTTAAATCTCGTATGATACGGATATTGGATTTAGGATATTGGATTTGGGATATTGGATTTGAGAGATTTGGATTTATACTTTTATAGATTTTGACTGTCTTTGAATGTATCTTCCAGTTGGAGCGTTTTGGAATACAAAAGACATACATATTATTTCAGCTATGAGTCTAGAAGTAATACTCTAGGTAAATAGAGTTATAGATTATGTTCATGTATGATGAACTGGATCCTTGGGATTGGTGCAAATTGAAGTTTTTTTTTCTGTTTTTTTTTTTTTATGTTAATAGTTTCTTTCTCTCTTGCTTTCATTTTCGTAGGGAATTGTGGAATTATGGGGCATATTTTTTTTATGCTATTTATACGGATTAGTATTAGAAAGTAGTCATATTAGTCGCATTTAATTGGCGAGTGTGTGTTAGTATTGGATTGGTCCATTGGTAGGGATCTATTGGTCCATTACCTCCTGGCTGGTATCATCTACTTCCATGGCTGCTGATTCATCTTTGACAGTATCATCGGTAGCCATATCGGCTGTGGCTGCATTGCTATCAGACATAACCACCTCATCAACAGTTGCAGTTGGTGATACATCTGCTGCAACAGCAGCAGAAGCAGCATCACCATCATCAGCAGCAGCATCAGCAGCATCAGCAGTAACAGCTACAACAGCAGCAGCAGGAGTCTGTTCCCCTTCCTCATCGGCTGGTGTATCCTCCATGGGTTGATCATTTAATGCCAACGTAGGTGGTGCACTGACAGTTGGCGCCTCTGTTGGCTGTTTATTTTCAGTTGCTTCTACTATATCAGCTGCAGTCGGAGACTGCGGCGTAGCCACATCAGATTTTTTCTCAACACTTTCATTGGGATCTGTAACGGGCTTAGGTGGATTAACAGATGTATCATCTGGTTCAGCTGGAGTAAGAGCAACAGCAGCAGTTTCAGCAGTCTTGGTTTTATCATCTGTTTTTTTCTCCTCAGTTGAAGTCAATTCAGGTGCAGCCGGCTCCAATGATGCCTTACCCTCAGTCTTTTCCTTTTTGCCCTCATTGACGGCTGGTTTGGACTTTGACTCATTGTCGGTCTTAGTCTTGGCTTCCATATCAGCAACAACAGCAGCAGTTGATTCTTCATTGCTCTCTTTATCTTTCTTTTCTTTAGATGGAACAACAGATGGTGCTGTTTCATTGATAACTTTCTCTGGTGACGCTGGAGTTGGATTCTCGGATTTATTTATTTTTTCATCCTTGAGCAACTCAATTTTATCTTTCTCATTATCATCAATATAATCATCAATATCATCATCAATATCATTCTCATCATCATCATCATCATCATCATTATTTGCTGAAGCTCCTCCTACAGCAGATACAACTTTTTTTTGTTCTGTTTGCTCTTCGTCCTTTGTTAATTTTACTGACTTAACGGTGGTTGCTTCTGACTCTGGTTTTGAAACTAATTTTGGCTTCAACTCTGGAGTGATTTCATTATCTTCATCATTCTTATTATCGCTATTATCAGGGGATGCTATTTTGACAGAGTCCTCGGCTGACCCATCTATATCATCGGGTTCGGCCACTTCTGCCACATCAACGGCTGGTTCAGAGGTCTCTTTGAGATCTTCGTCACCGTTGTATGTGGTTTTTATTTTAGGATCTTCCTCTTCGTCAGGTTCCTCTATTTCAGCAATCTCTTTAATGGCATCGGCATCATCCGATTTCTCAAATTCAGTCGCTTCCTCAGCGTTATCCACAGCATCTGTATCAATCTTGTTCTCAGTAACATCATCATCAAGAGCATCAGCCTCATCTCGATCAGCATCGTCTTCATAGTCAAGCTTGGCTTTCTTAGCCTTTGGCTGTACCGCAGTATCGTCAGTGCGTGGGCAAGTGGTTTTAACTGCACCACTGCTACCATTACGTTCATCCACATTATTGAAAATATTTTCATTTTCCATTTCGATATCAATATTAACCTCAAGTGATAGATCTCCATTACCAACCGAATCTAATGAATCACCATTCTCACTCTCTGTGCGCTTGCGGCCCGGATCGACCGTGCTGACAACTGAAATGAATCCAAAGGCGCAGACGTATTAAGTTATTGAATTGTAGGTCAGCTTTTCATTTCCACATTATTCATGTCCACATTTTCACTTACCCAGTATATTCTTTTCAAGGGCTCGCATAAATTTATCAATCCGCGAATATTGTTTTCGAGGATCGATAAGTAGCTCACAGAGACGCTGCACAGTGAAGGGAGCAGCATTAAAAAGATCGAGGCGCTCTAGAAGCGAGGACTTCATTGTTTCATAATTGAAAGGATCTACATTGGGATAATTGGGTATCTCTGTATGGAATACAAGCATAATTGTATTCATTTTAAATAAATTTTTTATTGAGAAAAATATATACTAAAAATATATACTGAAAAAAAAAAAAAAAAAAAAAAATGGAGAGTTTATTTTTTAACACTTACCTTCCAGACGCTGCGAATCCTCATGAAAATGCTTGATCACATTTAGCAACTTTTCACGGAATAAATACTTGAGACTGGACCACTTAAAGATGGTATCACCCGTTTTTGCCACATACTGCAAATAATCCTCAAGCTCCTTCGGTATCTCTTTTTGCTTTAGTCGCGTGAAACGTTCCAAAATTTCCAAAATTTCCTCGCTGTTCTCCATGGTCACCATTTATTTTTAAAGTAACTTAAGAAACTGCAAAGATTCTTAAAAAAAAAACCCAAGAGATTCTTGCACTTTATATGTAAATCAACCGGCGACCAACAAATAATTTCCAGCTGAAAAATTTTTTCTTCTTGGTGCGTGTAGACACACAAAAAAGCCGAAAGGAAAACTGCAACTGCTGCTGCTGCTGCCGAGTGTATACTGACTGTGTGCATGTTGCGAATGTAAAAACATGTGTGTGTGTGTTTGTGTGTGTGTCTATGTGAATGTGTGGTTCAGGTATGCGCCGAATCACTGACAGTAAACAGGCAGGCAGACAAACAAAGTTGGAAACGCGACGAACGTTTTGCTCGGTTGCCAGTTACGAGTTTTAAGCTTTGTATGCAATTTACTTTTTCAGAAGAGAAGATGCGACTCTACATGGAGACAAAAAGCAGAGCGCAGAATATACCCTAATGCTCAAGTAAGTAAAGGAAAGAGATAGGTATATATATATATATATATGTATATACATAATATATATATATATATATATATATATATATATATATATATATATATATATATATATATATAAAATATATATGCTGTATACAGTTGGCAACAACTACGATTAAAACTACAAAAATTGAGAGCAATTCAAATGAGCGCCGGCCGTTGTCTGCGAGGAAATGGTGGAGGATTCTTAACAGATTCATATGAAAGAAACTAGTTTATTTCACCAGTTTTTTTTTTTTTGTTTTAATCACGCACACAGGTAAAATACACATACAAATATGCGTGAGCCCATATTTGCACACTTACATATATATATGAAAGTATGTATTTTCACGCAAATCGGACAAAAGGAAAGAAGCCGCTGCCAATTTTACTGCAGCTGCATAACACACACAGAGGCATGCAAAAATTCATACACACATATACACACACTGACATAAACATGGCCCAGACATGAACCTCACACAGACACAAAAGAAAGAAAAAAAATCTGTAAATTTGGCTTTGTGTGACGTTCGCAGGCTACATCAAAATCGGTATCTATGATGGCAGCATTCCGGTTGTATTGTGCCGACATGATGGGAATTGTTATATTTTTTCATATATATTGACATGGAAATTGTTGTTGACATCAATATAAATACAATATATAAAAATTACCTGAGTTTGCTGCTACGGCGCACAAATATTATCACAATTATGCTTCTTCGAAAGTTGCAGTTAAAAATTATTTATGTTGCACCGCCCACTGCTGTAAGCTGCAGCTTTAATATCGATAAGTCACACACAATAATCGAAATGAAATATCGCACCTGGATAAAAGCTATCAGGACTGCTAACCATAACATATACCGATAACTCTTAAATTTTATTGTATATCGATGATTAAGACTGTTTTGCAAATTTAATTATTTCATTAGATATTATTTATTATATTTATATTAGTAATATATAATTGGTTAACTCTTTTCATTAAATGACGTTCTTATCAATCAGATATGTATTTATTTAAATTATCGATATTTCATGTTAGATAGCACAGAACGATTATTGATAAAAAAAAAAATTTGTAGCCATCTCCAAACAAAACCCAAACAATTGATAATAATTGAATTGGTTAAATTTATGTTTAAAACGCCGCAAAATGATCTGTCGCTTATGTTTAAAAAACATAAACGCAAACATTGCCGTCTATTTGTTTGAAACAAACGAAACATTGGCAGAATCAACACTGGTAAAAATGATAGCAAAATTTTTGCAATTGGAAGTAAGTTTATAAGCGAACTAAAAAAATAAAAATATTTATGTATATAAATATATTCAAATGGTATACAAAATAAAATTCACTTATAGATAATGCCCGATGACAACATTTCCACAAGCATTTGCCATGAATGCTGCGATCATCTGGAAGATTTTAACAACTTCTGGCAGCTGGTGGAACAAAAACAGGGTACACTCAAAAAGGA
This sequence comes from Zygothrica quintamaculata, assembly GCA_037044455.1. Lineage (NCBI taxonomy): Eukaryota > Metazoa > Arthropoda > Insecta > Diptera > Drosophilidae > Zygothrica > Zygothrica quintamaculata. The sequence continues at coordinate 14,043 of JBAMBS010000498.1, forward strand.
GTTCCTTAATGTTGATGTAGATTGTGTGGCACTGAAATGGACAGGTGGTATAGATGTTGACGTAAACATTGATGAATTGCCGCTGGTTGCTGTTGAAATGGATGAAAAACCATTAGATATACATAATCTAAGTTTGCTAGGCAGTGTACTGGATGTAAATGTGGACAGTGTAGAGGTTTCATTGCTTTCGGGTGTGCAAAAACCAGCACAATATAAGGATATAATGCCACTTCATGCCCAACATAATGATAATAGTGATCCTGAGGCGGAATTTGATGAAAAGCCTGCAATGCATGAACTTAGTGAAAATGAAATCAAATCAACATCTTCCTCAGATGTTGACGAAGATCATGATGAAGATGATGATGATGAGGATGATGGTAAGCTTAAAACGATAACAATTAATTGAATGATTTTTTTACATGTTACCTATTGGATTGCAGACGAAGTGCCTCTAGTAAAATTACAGCATAAATTAAAGCCAAAACGTAAGCTACGCGTTGTACGGCAAAAGAAAAGAGCGCTAACACTGGCCCAGGAGTTGGATCAGTTACTGGATGATAATCATGTTCGTAATAACAGTAAAACACGCCGCAAGAAGATAAATGAAACACAAGTGTCGCCACAGAGTAGTACTCAAACGATACTGGAACGTAAACAAAAAGGATCTTCTCGAGCTCAGTTAACCAAACGTTATGAGGAGTCCATTGCCAGCTATATGAACGCCGACTGTGATCTATGTGATTTTAGCGCCAAGTACCTGTCCCAGCTAAAGGTTCATTTTCTAGAGGTGCATCAACGTGATGCATATCTTAAATGTTGTAACAAAGTCTTCAACCGTGCCTCCAAACTAATGGATCATATACGCAAACACATTAATCCTAAACTATTTACGTAAGTTTATCTAACACATTGGACATTGAAAAGTTCAATGAGGTTAGCTGAATGTCTAAATGGTATTCAAAATTTAATTCATATTTTCAATAACTATTCCAATTTGCAGATGTTCCATCTGTAACAAGTCTCTAAATTCACAGGATTATCTAGCCACACATATAGAGACAGTACATAATAAGGTTGCACATATTGGTAAGATGCTCAAGTATCCATGCTCAAAGTGTGAACGCACCTTTAGCAGCGAACGACGTTTGGGTAATCATCTGTTAAAACATGATACGGATCAGTTGGAGCATAGCTGCCATATATGTCTAAAAAGGTCTGTGTGATATGATCTTTAAATATGGATATACATATATTTATATATCTGTTTCACTTTCAGTTTTGCCAATGTCCATCGCTTGCGACGGCACATACAATCGATTCATGAGGATTTGCATCCACATGTATGCGATATTTGTGGCAAGAAATTTAAGTTTAAGCCATCTTTTGAACGCCATTTGCTGGAGCATCAAGGTGTTGTTGCACCAGCTGTACAGTGTCCCGTTTGTGGTGTTTGGTTAAAGAACGAGCACAGTCTGAGACTGCATCGTTTTACACATGACAGCACAGACACCGTCTGCCCGCACTGCTCAAAGACCTGCGTCTCACGTACGGCGCTACGTGGTCATGTGAAGTATGCACATAAGTTGACCACAAATCTACAGTGCACATATTGTGATAAAACCTTTAAACAGCAAAGGAATCTAGAAGAGCATATGGCCATACATACTGGTCTTCAATTATATAACTGCCCACATTGTCCAAAGGAATGCCGTTCCCGTTCCAACATGTACGTGCACATTAAGCAACGTCATGCGGATGAATGGCTTAAGGCTAAAATGGCCAGATCCCATAACCCGCAATTGAAGCCACATAATTAGTTAAACAATAATAATACGAATAATATTACTATACTAGTTTTATGCCCAAGTCTTTTATTGTCCGCAGACTGCACCGTTTCACAAGGAATTTTACATGAATATATAGTTACGGTAAATTAAATCTGGTGGTGTTTGATTTGTTTTCAGTTTTTAGCTATTAGGCAATATATCGCCCAATGATGCAACTAGACGTGAGGGCAATGTGTCCGGAAAATGTATGTCAAAGTTAAGGCAAAGTGCGCCACGACGATATGGATTTTTAGGAAATGGTAGGCCTCGTTCGTTGAAACGTTTCAGTGTGTTTGGGTTAATGACAACGCCGCTGGTATTGTATGTGAATGGTGGTCCTTCAAGTGTTGGTATTTGTATATTTACACCGCAAAGAGCTTGCTTCAATGAGATGCGGGCGGTATAATGAATGTCGCTACCATCACGTCTAAATAGGGAATGCGGCTTGTCACATATAATAAATACAATATCGGCAGGTATGCGATTGGGTGCCTCATCGCCCTCTCTTGGGAATATGATCTTAGTTCCTGCTTTCCAGCCGGGTTTTATTTCTATGTGAAGCACCTTAACCTCTTTTATTGATTTGCCCCCGATGAGTTTCATGCGTGAAATTTGCATTTTTTTGGTGCAACCATTATTAATGTCTTCTAATGATATGTAAAGATCGTGCTCAAGTGGTTCATCCTGAACAGGAGTGGTTTGAAAAGTTTCCCATAGACTACGTGGACTATCATCAGTCATAAAGAGTTCATCTATATTTTCCGCGAAGAACATACTGAATGGATCACTGGATCCAAAAAATTGTGCAAAGGTTGCACGCGGATCGCCATGGAATTCATATGCATAACCAGAACTAGCGGCATCACTTTCTGCTGCAGGTACACCATACTTTAATGCTTCTTCTCCATAAGTGTCGTAAATTTCACGTTTCCTTCTATCTGAGAGAACTTCGTAGGCCTCAGCTACTTCCTCAAAACGCTCTTCCGCATTGGCACTCTTATTTTTATCTGGATGATATTTTAGTGCCAGTTTTCGGTAAGCTTTTTTAATTTCGTCGTCTTTGGCATTGACACTGACTCCCAAAACCTTATAAAAATCTTTGCCCATCTTCGACAATTCTGTTTTTACTTTTTATTAAGGTAATTTTCCCTTTCTGATTTAAATTTAAATGACTAGCTAACGTTGTGTAAAACACATCTAAAAATTTGAGCCTACTAAGTTTTTGATTTTTCTTTAAAAAAAAAAAAGATCAAAATTTTAATACCCAAATTTTATCTGTAAGTTTAAATAAAATCTTTGTAACCGGTAAGAAAATTAATAAAATTTTGATCTTTTTTTTTTAAAGAAAAATCAAAAACTTAGTAGGCTCAAATTTTTAGATGTGTTTTACACAACGTTAGCTAGTCATTTAAATTTAAATCAGAAAGGGAAAATTACCTTAATAAAAAGTAAAAACAGAATTGTCGAAGATGGGCAAAGATTTTTATAAGGTTTTGGGAGTCAGTGTCAATGCCAAAGACGACGAAATTAAAAAAGCTTACCGAAAACTGGCACTAAAATATCATCCAGATAAAAATAAGAGTGCCAATGCGGAAGAGCGTTTTGAGGAAGTAGCTGAGGCCTACGAAGTTCTCTCAGATAGAAGGAAACGTGAAATTTACGACACTTATGGAGAAGAAGCATTAAAGTATGGTGTACCTGCAGCAGAAAGTGATGCCGCTAGTTCTGGTTATGCATATGAATTCCATGGCGATCCGCGTGCAACCTTTGCACAATTTTTTGGATCCAGTGATCCATTCAGTATGTTCTTCGCGGAAAATATAGATGAACTCTTTATGACTGATGATAGTCCACGTAGTCTATGGGAAACTTTTCAAACCACTCCTGTTCAGGATGAACCACTTGAGCACGATCTTTACATATCATTAGAAGACATTAATAATGGTTGCACCAAAAAAATGCAAATTTCACGCATGAAACTCATCGGGGGCAAATCAATAAAAGAGGTTAAGGTGCTTCACATAGAAATAAAACCCGGCTGGAAAGCAGGAACTAAGATCATATTCCCAAGAGAGGGCGATGAGGCACCCAATCGCATACCTGCCGATATTGTATTTATTATATGTGACAAGCCGCATTCCCTATTTAGACGTGATGGTAGCGACATTCATTATACCGCCCGCATCTCATTGAAGCAAGCTCTTTGCGGTGTAAATATACAAATACCAACACTTGAAGGACCACCATTCACATACAATACCAGCGGCGTTGTCATTAACCCAAACACACTGAAACGTTTCAACGAACGCGGCCTACCATTTCCTAAAAATCCATATCGTCGTGGCGCACTTTGCCTTAACTTTGACATACATTTTCCGGACACATTGCCCTCACGTCTAGTTGCATCATTGGGCGATATATTGCCTAATAGCTAAAAACTGAAAACAAATCAAACACCACCAGATTTAATTTACCGTAACTATATATTCATGTAAAATTCCTTGTGAAACGGTGCAGTCTGCGGACAATAAAAGACTTGGGCATAAAACTAGTATAGTAATATTATTCGTATTATTATTGTTTAACTAATTATGTGGCTTCAATTGCGGGTTATGGGATCTGGCCATTTTAGCCTTAAGCCATTCATCCGCATGACGTTGCTTAATGTGCACGTACATGTTGGAACGGGAACGGCATTCCTTTGGACAATGTGGGCAGTTATATAATTGAAGACCAGTATGTATGGCCATATGCTCTTCTAGATTCCTTTGCTGTTTAAAGGTTTTATCACAATATGTGCACTGTAGATTTGTGGTCAACTTATGTGCATACTTCACATGACCACGTAGCGCCGTACGTGAGACGCAGGTCTTTGAGCAGTGCGGGCAGACTGTGTCTGTGCTGTCATGTGTAAAACGATGCAGTCTCAGACTGTGCTCGTTCTTTAACCAAACACCACAAACGGGACACTGTACAGCTGGTGCAACAACACCTTGATGCTCCAGCAAATGGCGTTCAAAAGATGGCTTAAACTTAAATTTCTTGCCACAAATATCGCATACATGTGGATGCAAATCCTCATGAATCGATTGTATGTGCCGTCGCAAGCGATGGACATTGGCAAAACTGAAAGTGAAACAGATATATAAATATATGTATATCCATATTTAAAGATCATATCACACAGACCTTTTTAGACATATATGGCAGCTATGCTCCAACTGATCCGTATCATGTTTTAACAGATGATTACCCAAACGTCGTTCGCTGCTAAAGGTGCGTTCACACTTTGAGCATGGATACTTGAGCATCTTACCAATATGTGCAACCTTATTATGTACTGTCTCTATATGTGTGGCTAGATAATCCTGTGAATTTAGAGACTTGTTACAGATGGAACATCTGCAAATTGGAATAGTTATTGAAAATATGAATTAAATTTTGAATACCATTTAGACATTCACCTAACCTCATTGAACTTTTCAATGTCCAATGTGTTAGATAAACTTACGTAAATAGTTTAGGATTAATGTGTTTGCGTATATGATCCATTAGTTTGGAGGCACGGTTGAAGACTTTGTTACAACATTTAAGATATGCATCACGTTGATGCACCTCTAGAAAATGAACCTTTAGCTGGGACAGGTACTTGGCGCTAAAATCACATAGATCACAGTCGGCGTTCATATAGCTGGCAATGGACTCCTCATAACGTTTGGTTAACTGAGCTCGAGAAGATCCTTTTTGTTTACGTTCCAGTATCGTTTGAGTACTACTCTGTGGCGACACTTGTGTTTCATTTATCTTCTTGCGGCGTGTTTTACTGTTATTACGAACATGATTATCATCCAGTAACTGATCCAACTCCTGGGCCAGTGTTAGCGCTCTTTTCTTTTGCCGTACAACGCGTAGCTTACGTTTTGGCTTTAATTTATGCTGTAATTTTACTAGAGGCACTTCGTCTGCAATCCAATAGGTAACATGTAAAAAAATCATTCAATTAATTGTTATCGTTTTAAGCTTACCATCATCCTCATCATCATCATCTTCATCATGATCTTCGTCAACATCTGAGGAAGATGTTGATTTGATTTCATTTTCACTAAGTTCATGCATTGCAGGCTTTTCATCAAATTCCGCCTCAGGATCACTATTATCATTATGTTGGGCATGAAGTGGCATTATATCCTTATATTGTGCTGGTTTTTGCACACCCGAAAGCAATGAAACCTCTACACTGTCCACATTTACATCCAGTACACTGCCTAGCAAACTTAGATTATGTATATCTAATGGTTTTTCATCCATTTCAACAGCAACCAGCGGCAATTCATCAATGTTTACGTCAACATCTATACCACCTGTCCATTTCAGTGCCACACAATCTACATCAACATTAAGGAACTCCTTTTTGAGTGTACCCTGTTTTTGTTCCACCAGCTGCCAGAAGTTGTTAAAATCTTCCAGATGATCGCAGCATTCATGGCAAATGCTTGTGGAAATGTTGTCATCAGGCATTATCTATAAGTGAATTTTATTTTGTATACCATTTGAATATATTTATATACATAAATATTTTTATTTTTTTAGTTCGCTTATAAACTTACTTCCAATTGCAAAAATTTTGCTATCATTTTTACCAGTGTTGATTCTGCCAATGTTTCGTTTGTTTCAAACAAATAGACGGCAATGTTTGCGTTTATGTTTTTTAAACATAAGCGACAGATCATTTTGCGGCGTTTTAAACATAAATTTAACCAATTCAATTATTATCAATTGTTTGGGTTTTGTTTGGAGATGGCTACAAATTTTTTTTTTTATCAATAATCGTTCTGTGCTATCTAACATGAAATATCGATAATTTAAATAAATACATATCTGATTGATAAGAACGTCATTTAATGAAAAGAGTTAACCAATTATATATTACTAATATAAATATAATAAATAATATCTAATGAAATAATTAAATTTGCAAAACAGTCTTAATCATCGATATACAATAAAATTTAAGAGTTATCGGTATATGTTATGGTTAGCAGTCCTGATAGCTTTTATCCAGGTGCGATATTTCATTTCGATTATTGTGTGTGACTTATCGATATTAAAGCTGCAGCTTACAGCAGTGGGCGGTGCAACATAAATAATTTTTAACTGCAACTTTCGAAGAAGCATAATTGTGATAATATTTGTGCGCCGTAGCAGCAAACTCAGGTAATTTTTATATATTGTATTTATATTGATGTCAACAACAATTTCCATGTCAATATATATGAAAAAATATCACAATTCCCATCATGTCGGCACAATCAACCGGAATGCTGCCATCATAGATACCGATTTTGATGTAGCCTGCGAACGTCACACAAAGCCAAATTTACAGATTTTTTTTCTTTCTTTTGTGTCTGTGTGAGGTTCATGTCTGGGCCATGTTTATGTCAGTGTGTGTATATGTGTGTATGAATTTTTGCATGCCTCTGTGTGTGTTATGCAGCTGCAGTAAAATTGGCAGCGGCTTCTTTCCTTTTGTCCGATTTGCGTGAAAATACATACTTTCATATATATATGTAAGTGTGCAAATATGGGCTCACGCATATTTGTATGTGTATTTTACCTGTGCTGCGTGATTAAAACAAAAAAAAAAAAACTGGTGCAATGAACTAGTTTCTTTCATATGAATCTGTTAAGAATCCTCCACCATTTCCTCGCAGAACGGCCGGCGCTATTTGAATTGCTCTCAATTTTTGTAGTTTTAATCGTAGTGTTCCAACTGTATACAGCATATATATTTTATATATATATATATATATATATATATATATATATATATATATATATATATTATATGTATATACATATATATATATATATACCTATCTCTTTCCTTTACTTACTTGAGCATTAGGGTATATTCTGCGCTCTGCTTTTGTCTCCATGTAGAGTCGCATCTTCTCTTCTGAAAAAGTAAATTGCATACAAAGCTTAAAACTCGTAACTGGCAACCGAGCAAAACGTTCGTCGCGTTTCCAACTTTGTTTGTCTGCCTGCCTGTTTACTGTCAGTGATTCGGCGCATACCTGAACCACACATTCACATAGACACACACACAAACACACACACACATGTTTTTACATTCGCAACATGCACACAGTCAGTATACACTCGGCAGCAGCAGCAGCAGTTGCAGTTTTCCTTTCGGCTTTTTTGTGTGTCTACACGCACCAAGAAGAAAAAATTTTTCAGCTGGAAATTATTTGTTGGTCGCCGGTTGATTTACATATAAAGTGCAAGAATCTCTTGGTTTTTTTTTTAAGAAT
>JBAMBS010000499.1:0-42987 GCA_037044455.1 Zygothrica quintamaculata
GTTTATTTTTTAATAAAGAACAAAACAAAATAATAATATATGTATATGTTATTAGTACATACATAATAAATATAGAAAATATATTATAATAGAAAGAATTAATTTTAATAACTGATACGCTTTTAGTATATAAGATTGTATAAAATAATTTATATATATGAATATATAAATATATATTTATATATACAAAAATATATATAAATAGATAACTGTTTAATAATATGTCATAGTAACAAATCTGACATCAAAAAAAAAAAACTATTTCAGTTTTATAAATAATTATAATTTCTTATTTCTTTTAATTTCTTTTTGTATATTGTAAGCCTTTAAAGACAGATCGAAACACGATTCTGTAAACCAGTCAAACGAAGTGATGCATGATGGATTGATAAACCTGAAATCCCCAGAAATTGCTGAATGTAGATTTCGGCTTTACTTTACAACAATTGATAATTTATAGTACAGCGTATATATAAAAAAATTTTACTTTATAGAAATACATATATATATATTTATATATTGGGTGAGATAAAACTTTCGTACCGTGAAAAGTTATTTGCTTTAAGAATTGGAAAAAAAAATATTAAAAACTGCTCAGAGCACAATAAAGTTTTTATCACACCCAATGTATAAAGTCAAATTTTAGATTTTATACAAAACACACTATTTTCATTCACCACTGTCCCCTCCCACATCCTTACATTAAAACAGAGCTCATATGGTTTTGGCATAATCTATACGCATCGACTAAAATCAAATCAAATAAATAGTCAATTTCGACATATGTATCCATATACATGGCCGGCACACAAATGACAAATATATGAATAATATATATGTAAACATATATAAACTTATGTAAATCAAAACGAATCTATAACATAGATACAGTGTTAACTAGTTATTTAGGTGAAATATACAAGAACTCACACCCAATACACATTTAAACGTAAAAAACAGCGCTTTAACAACATGAAACATTTTTAAAAATTACACAAATTATTTATCATACTCATTATATTAACTAATAAAACACAGTCAATCACTCACTCACTTACTCACCCATACAACGAGGGCGCCAATATGCAGCAAAAATGATAAACGTTACATAGCCGAGTTGTAGTAGGAGCTGCATGATACGAATTATGAAATATGAGCGTTGAATACAACTTTTGTTATTAATAACAAAAATATAATAAATAAATGAAAAAAAGCAAGATTGCCGTCAGCATATTGCAAGCAAAATATATAATTTAATAAATATATATAAATTTAATGTTCAAAACTAACTAATATATAACGAATATTATGTAATACAACAAACTTAGACTGTATGTTATTTTCTCAATACAATACCTACCTATAAAAACAATAAAAACAGATTTAATAAAATGAGTTATTCAAAATGCAAAACTGTTTATATTATTTTGTATATTTTAAGCTCACCATATAGTAAACATATAGTAATCTGGCAACACTATGCTGATAATCATGTTATGTACGCGATCGCAGCGAATGGCAAAAATTTGGTTACTTAGCATTTTTCTTATTCAAACTCTTAGGTCACACTGTCCCTTCCCACGCGACCAACAACACAAAAACGTGTGTTTTGGCTCCGCGCGTGTTTTTATATTAAATAAATCAATTTAAAGCTTACATAGTTTTAAAAAACTGTTCTTAAAGTATAAATAAATTAATTGCTCATCAAAATGAGACGTCCAAAAAAGGTAAGTAAACCTAAATAATATAAATACGCAGTTCTCCAGACTGTGAGGTTATTTCTATACACTTGCCAGAATTCCAGTTACTTCAGCTTAATCAACAAGTTGGAAACGGATATGCATTAAACTGCTGTGAACAATTCATATTTTTTTTCGAAAATAATGTTAATATTAAGCTAACATAAAAATTATTATAATATGATTTCAGTACGAATCCGGTGAAGCTACACAATACATTAGCCGGCGTGCAGCGTTGCGTAAATTACAGCTCTCTCTGAATGATTTTCGTCGATTGTGCATTTTAAAAGGTGTTTATCCTCGCGAACCCAAACACAGACGCCGTGCCCAAAAAGGTTCATCAGAAATCAAAATATTGTATCATGCCAAGGATGTACGCTTTCTTCTTCATGAGCCTATCGTGTGGACTCTGCGTGACTACAAGGTTAGCGATTTTTCAGTTTGTTAACGTATAAACCGTTTGGGTTACACTAATACCATATCATATTTTTGTTTTGGTTATAGATTTTTGCAAAAAAAACAGGCCGCGATCGTGCCATCAAGGATTTTCGCAACTTAAAACGTCGTCTAGCGATGTTCCCAGAAATTAAATTGGATCACATTGTCAAGGAACGCTACCCCACATTTATTGATGCTTTGAAAGATTTAGATGATTGTCTGACATTACTGTTTCTGTTCAGTACATTTCCCTCACTTCATTTGATACCTCGCGAACAGTCAAATCTTTGCCGTCGCTTGACTATAGAGTTTTTGCACTATGTTATTGCATCAAAGTCACTGCGCAAGGTGTTCATTTCGATTAAGGGCTACTACTTCCAGGCTGAAATTAAAGGTCAAAATGTTACCTGGATAGTTCCACACTATTATCCCTTCAAGCCACAGTCTCGTCAAGAGGTTGACTTCAAAGTCATGTCCATATTTGTGGAGTTCTACACTATTATGTTGGGCTTTACCAATTTCCGTTTGTTTCACGGTCTGAACTTGGCATATCCACCACAATTTCCCAGCAGCGTGTTGCAGGATACTGAGGAAACATTAAAGGATGAGTCTAGCTTCGTTTCTGATCGAATAACTGCGCTGAACTTTGAACTGTTGCGCACAGACAAAGTGCAGGAAGATGAAGAGGAGCCAGATATTGATATGGAGCTCCTTGAGCAAGATGGTGACTCCAAACGTGTTATTAAAATGAAACAGGATGCACAGGAGATATCCCGTCTACGTACGCTCTTTAAGGGCTTGAAATTCTATATTAACCGTGAAGTGCCGCGTGAACCACTAGTTATAATTATTCGCTCTTTCGGAGGCAAAGTGTCATGGGATTCTTCAGTGTTTTCGGGTTCCACATACGACGAGAGCGATGAAACCATTACACATCAAATTGTTGACAGACCCAGTCTAGCCACACAGTACATCTCTAGGGATTATATACAACCACAATGGATCTTCGATTGTGTCAATCAACGACAGCTGTTACCCACTAATAAGTACTTCTTAGGCGAGAAGCTGCCGCCACATCTTTCGCCATTTGTAGATGCTAAACGCGAATCATATATACCTCCAGAGGAGAAGGCCCTGCATGATCCTTCCCTGATTGAGACACATGGTAAGCTACTAAATGATAACTAAAAAATAACTTGATAATCTAAAACCTTTTAACTAGTTCAAAGTGATGACGAATCCGAGGATGATGCCAACGAAGAGGAGGAAGATCGCGTAGATCAAGAGATGCTGGATGCACAGCTGCAGCTCGCCTATCAGCAGGAGACAGCCGAATACAAAAAGTACGGTGGTCCCGATGGTGTCAATGAGGATGAGGAAGATACCAACGAGGAAGATATTGAAGACGAAGACGTTAGCGAAGAGTCTGAAGAGGAGGAGCTTGATGAGAAAACAAAACTACTGTTAGAAGAGGTATATTCCCAAATTTCCAAATGAAAACAAACTTTAACCAAACCTAAAATTTTGTAGAAACAAAAAATGTCCGTACAGTCTGGTAAAGTACACAAGGTGAACAAACGGGCTGTGCACAAGGCAGAGGTGGATGAACATCGCTTGCAAGCACGTATGGTTAAGCCACGTCATCGCAATCTCTTCCGTAAACTGATCCGCGATAAACAGACCAAAGAGAAAGAGGAATGGTTACTACGAAAGAAGCGACGAAACATTGATGCCAATACAAAGGAAGAAAAGAAAGTCGCAAAGCGGGAGGCGCGTAAGGCGGCAGCCACTGCGGCTGAAGCTGCCTCCAAACTGGGAAGCAAATAATTAATCCCGCGCTGGAGTATTCCATAACCTGTGTCTTGATCTTAGGCTTATTGTACAATAAAAACAATTAAATCCCGAATATCTGTTTTATTTTGTGCGTATGTAACATATTTTGTTGCATACTTTCAGGGAGCATTAAGGCCAGAAGAAATAACTAATTTAGGGATATCCTTGTATTCTTCTGATGAATCTGCTGCTTTACGATACCAAAAACTTCCTTTATAAATATCTATTCAAAAACAATAAGGATATTTAAGGATAATAGACTAAAAAAATTTTATTTCGTAGCTATATAAATTAGGTACGAAACAGTAAATCCTTAATAACAAGAAAACTACAAGGACGATTTGCATGATTTTTGGACAGTTGTTGGTCCTCAATAAACCACGTTGTTTGGTACAGGATTTGTCAAGATATGTTAGGATACAACAAAATTACAGCATCTTTTCTCTATACACAAAAGTCCTTATAACTTTTTTTCTACAAGGATTTTCGTCCTGTAAAAAGTATCTTCCACAGTGGGCAAATAAGGACTAACTGTGTGCCAAAGGACATCCATAAAGTCCTTAAAATAGTCGAGTTATCGCAATTTCTGTGATTTTCAATCATTTTTTGCATGCTACCCCCTTAGAAAAATTTCAGAGAAATTTTTTGAAAAGATCCTTGAAATTTATGTATGCCAATCGATAGTACTGCTGCCGGTGAGTTAAAAATGGCGAGTCCTTGCGATATGCGAAGACCAACAGTAGAATTTTAGCCACAAAATAGAACTTGGAATAAGATTTTTGTTACAAATTCGCACATTTCCTTCGAGTTTGCTTAAGGATAATAGACTCTAAGGTACATTTCTGTAAGGATCAGAATAATCTAACAATTGTTGAAAAATTTGTATATTTTTATTTGTTAAAGCTAAGAGGTAAGCTAAAGGTAAATTTGGAAAATAAAAACAACTAAATTGTAAATTTGTATAATGCAATTCATAGAATATAAACAACAAAAACTGCATTAAAAAGCATATACAAACAAACAATTGTTATAAATATAAATTACAACAAAAAATATTGTCAATTGAATGCACTTAATATTTTTACATATTGTTTTGCTTTTTATGTTATTAGCACTTGAAGGCGTTAAAAAAAAGAAAAGGATCTGCTATATATAGCCTAAACAATTCCTTATGATAACAACATGATTTTGCTTGGCCATAGAAAAAAATCTATATAATTATTTTTGTTTTGTTTGTTTTTGAAATTCATAATAATTAAAACTATCGCACAACGTTAATCAATTAGTTGCGTTTTGTATAAATTTTAATAAACCTAAATAATGTAAATGTATAGTACTCGTATATTGTATATGCCCTGACACAGTCCATATAGTCTATGATAGTACCTAGATTTCTCTATATATGTTTTATGTATATATTTCATTATTAATTAAAATCCGCTGCAATTGTCTAACGTTTGCCGCATATTCTCATTCATCATATCATCCATACATCCTTCAGTCAGCTATTTTGTTTGTTTAAAAAAATGCTACGAGGTTCTTTTGTTTTTTTTTCGTTATTGTTGTTAATCTAAGAGCATAAATGTTTAGTTCTTAATCGCTGTCGCTTTTGTAACCACCCGCTGCGCCTTCCTCATCATCATCATCACTATCCTCCAGTTCAGGCATTGGAAAACGCAACAATGCCGCAACACCCGTAAGTTGAGCAAGTTCTGAAAAAGCAAAATAATTATTATCAGTAAATAAATCGTATATTATGAATATATCTGCATTTATCACATTATCATTAAGTTGTTAAACAACTTTGATAACTTGTTATTTTAACACAAATTAAAGCATTGAGTATATAAATTTGCTGAAAACTAAACCATATCAATTTGGTTAATTGCACTATTTTATGTATCCGCTAACAAAATCCTCAAACTAGTTTAAGACTTATCACTTATTCTCCTATTAGAACAAAAATCTTATTCCCATAGTTAGAGACATGCAGTTGCTGTCCAAGGCCAATTTGTAGCACAAATAAACCAGTCAAGTTTAATACTTTTTGCATAAAGTGTAGGAGTCTCAATCATATGGATTGAAGGCTCACCGGTTCTAGCCAATTGAGTCAGATTTGAACTTAACATTCAACTTGGCAGCTGACAAAGAACAAACATATTGTAATATGTTAATGCATCAGCCATAAATGTGAATCAGTATATTCCATACTCTACTTTCTATGTTCAATATTCTATACTCTATAGTCTATGTTGTATATTCCATAATCTAAATTGCATAATCTACATTCTATAGTTCATTCTCTATATACCATAATCTATATTCTATACTCTATATAGATACTACACATAGTTTCTTGAGTTTAGTATAGGTTCTGATTTGTTTACTCATGAAAATTGTTGCAGATAATTACTGCACATAATTTAAATCAGGAGTTCGCCTTTTGTTTACACTTGTGCTGCAATATCTATATATATATTTATATATATATATATATATATATGTATGTGTATATATATGTATATTAAAAGCTGATTAAATAATCGAGCAACAGAAAGAAAAATAAATAAATGAAAAAATTTATACTTGAGAATGAAAGTACTTAAAACTGATAAGACTTGAATTAATGTAGAAATTTTCAAGTGGTGTTGAAATGAAATACTTGCGATACGCAAATTTAGCTTAATTTTACTTGTAAATACAAAAATTTAAGTCTTAGGCAAAGTATTGGATTCTATTTTTGAAATTGCAGCGACCCATTTACGTGTAACAATGTAAAAAAAAAAATAGAATCTTTACACAGTTCGCCTAATAGATACTCTATAAGTTTAACTAAAAGTTAAAAATTACAGGGTACATCAATGCTTGGGCTAATCTATCTAAATAAATAAATACATAAATCTTATATCAGTTATATATAGTTACAGATAATAGCATATACTTCCTGCTATAGCTGAAGAATCTATATCCTTGAAATGCTTACTGTTTGTATACAATTTCGGTATTACCAAATTTGGTTAAAGGGTATTAAAATTGGCAAGTTGCAATGTGCCAAGTTGCAGACAATTGATAAGCATAAAAAAGAAGAATACAAAATAAATGCGACAACACGTGACTCATTTACCAAGCAGCTAAAGAAAAGCAAACGGGGAAAAATTGCTATTTAAAGCATTTCAGAAAATATTTACAAAACAAACAAAAAAAAAAAAAAAATAAAACAAAAAGTTGTAAAATGCAATTTTAATTAACAGCAAGTGAAATTAATTTGAAAATTGAAAGTGCTACTCAATTCATTGGGTCTAAAGTCCAAATTGAATAGTTTACTATTATGCTTCTACAATATAGAATGCCTAGCGGGAGACTCCTCCAAGAAATGTATATTTATGTATATAAATATATATATATATTTACAAATTTTTTGTTTGTATTTTATGCGTGTTGTGTGTGATGTGTGTATATTTTATGTGTGTTGTGTTATGTGCACATCTGCATTGCGAGCTACACAAAAATAGAATTCTTAACGAGGTCATTAGACAGGGGAAGAGGCCTACACACACACACACACACACGCAAAGCAATATGCATGTTTCCCAATAGAATATGATATAAAAATCAGTTTAGCTTAAGCTTATAAATACTATTGAATGTTATACCTGCCCTATAGTGATTCATCACTGATCATTTCTATATATATAATGTAAAAACTATAATGTAAAAATACTCACGTTCTCCTGATATATGCATACTGGAGAATATTTTGACCTCACCGCCAGCATCTCTTACTGCTTCAACCAGGTTAACATATTCTTTTCTGATATTTACATCTTGGCATCTAGAAAGAGCACAAAATAGAAAAATAGATAATAGATTTAGCAAAGCAAAGAGAAGATAATAGAAAACTAAAGATAAGCTCTAGAAATTATAGTTTATAAATGCAATAGACTTGGAAACCTATCAAAATACCGCATTCCAAAACTTAATATAAGTTAAGCTCTGATTTAGCAATATTTAACCCTGAAGTTGTTTTATGCATAAATTTATCATCAATCAATTAATATCTATTACAATTCAAAGTACGTTAAATTGCACGTCAATAAATCCATATTTCAATATTCGTTGAGAAATGCCAAAAGGTTTAATCATACAATGACATGGGTGCCCCTATCCATTATGCATAAGGTGTCAAGTTTAACTGGAATTTGTGGATGAACAAGCTGCTATTAACTGATATATATTATAGCTCAGGTTAATTGTTGGTAAGAAAACACTAGAATTAAGCCAGAACGAACGTTTACATACTTTAGACATATCGTTAAACTAAATGTTAACTTTAGGTTCAAAAACCTTTGAATAAAAATGTTAATGCTTCAGAGTTATAAAAAATAAACAAACAAAAAAAAATAAATAACTGCACCTCTCATTAAAATGAACAAAAAAAATAATAAAAAAAACAACAAAAAATTACATGCAAGAAATATAATCAGCACAGGTAAAATTTCAATTATCATTTTTATTGATGGCACAAAAAACAGCGAAATGTTTTTTTGGTTTTATTTGTGTTTATTGCTGCATAAGAGAACATCTTTAAAGAGCGCGTTGTATGTAGGAACAGTGTGACCAGAGGGAGCTATTGATCGTTGTATAAAGCATACGCCGTGTGTCAGTGTGTTAACGTTTGTGGAACGCATCCGCGAGTGTATGGCAATACGTTCCACAGCACGTGTAGCGGCAAACAGAAAACAAAGAAACAATAATAATGAAATACATTTTAAAATCATAGAGAAACGACTAGGAAATACCCTGCACGCAAAATGTTGATTAACATTCTATTGAATTATTAATATTATTTACAGAATATTTTTATATATATTTTAAATAGATTCCTACAAATTGTAAGTTTTTCTTTAGTTTTTATATTAATTGTTTATACATCTTCAATAAATTAATTAATTTTGTTTATTATTAATATATTTTGAATTTAAAATTTATTTATTATTATTATTTATTTATTATTATTATTTATTTATTATAATTGTTTATTTTTTATTATTATTTTTTTTATTATTATTTATTTATTTTTTATCTATTTAGTAAATTGATATTTATTTATAAATTTATTAATTGTTTATTTGTTATTTATGCTTTATTTATTATATATTTTTATTTATTTATCTTCTTAATTTCTTTGTTTATTTACTTTAAGCAACTGTTGATTGATCATACCTTCTGTCATTTTTTGTATACAGCGTATCAGAAGAGAGCTTGAGACATGGGAGAGCGCAGCAGAAACCGCTGTGATGTCTATTCGTGTAGAATTAGTTGTAAAGCGGCTTTCTTGCAGCACGCACGTACGGATCAGAGCAAAGTAAACGGCAAGAATCAAAGCGTAGATACATTTGCGACAATTGCCACGCGAAGGAAATTGGTGCGAAGAAACCTATCCAAAAAAAGTGCACAATAACAAAAACAACAAAAAAAACAACAAAAAAGAAAGCAAAAGGTTCGTTTTGATAAATAAACCAAGTGAAAGTTGTTGTTGAATGTTTCAAGTGTAAATGAAAAATCAAGTTTTGGGCATGTATCACTGAAATCGGGGCTTATAGAAAAAGGCTGCTGACGTTTGTGGAATTTTGCGTTTTGAGTCAGCGTTGGGCGATGCAGCAGCACAAGCAGCACCAACAGCAACATCAGCAAAAGCAACAGCAGCAGTAACAACTGCAGCAACAATTTTTATCTGTATCTGAAAGATACCTGTGTATCTTTATACTCATCTGACGACCGCTAGTTGTCATGAAATGAATCCATTGTTATTATTGTTATTATTGTTATTTGTTGCTGCTGCTGCTGTTGGTATTGCTATTGCTGCTGCTATTGCTTTTGCTATAGCTGCGTGACAATGATTGCACAATGAAATCAATTGTTATAATGGAATTAACGGAACGTAGGTGAAAGAGCCATGACGTGGGGGTGGGGCTAGGAGGTCTTCAATGAGAGGCCAACGTTGCTGGCCTCAAGATATCACATACCAGCAAAAATGCATAATTGAATGTGTCGTGCGAGTTCCATAGATTAAACTAGATTGAACTTTATAACAGAACATAATTATAATTAAAACCTTATGAAATAACTAACAGTTAACGAGTCAACTTTCTTATGCTCTTTACGTTTAGTTAAAGTTAGTATTTAAAAACTGGTTTTTTTTTTAATATGTCAGCAACTTTTAATGAAAGACTTCAAGAAATAATTATGATCATCATAAAGACTCAAAACACCATTTTTAATTTAAACTGTGGGCACTCTTTAATCAAATTAGTCGCTATTTATGGAAATATCATATAATGCACTTTCCTCTATGGACACGTTGATCATACACTGAATTACCTGTTGGCCAACATCAACTTAGGTTGGAAACAACTTTAGTAAAGAGCAGCATAAGACCGAATATCATATACCCTAATAAATAGTTAAAGTTGTTTCTATATTAGATTTGCATTGTAACTAAACTAAACTTCTATATGTCGTAGGTCAGTAGATTGAGGTCAATACATAAGAATAACGTGATAAGTTTGGTTAAAACTTGTTTGAAACTGTTCAAGTTGCATTACTTGCATGCAGATAGAGAGAGACAGAGAGACAGAGAGACAGAGGGAATGAGCAATAATTGTGGATTCACAAACAAGCTCTTTGGGGTAATTCAATAAACTCTATTTGACTATTCAAAACTGGAGCCCTTTCCATTTGTTATACAATATCAAAGACAACACATAAAATTTTGCAATTTTTGCTGTCGACACGTGCCCAAAATAATATTTTAAATAAAAACTACTTTTGAGCCAATATTTACATACAATACACACACACATAGAGCGTGCAAAACAGGCAATCGCAGCTGCAACCACAGAAATAGGGGCATGTTGCGAGGCTTTAAAACATTGTATGAGACGCCCTAAAACAAAAGACTAGAAAAACTGGTTGCAAACAGAGATAAAATGCAAAAATTACAACAACTACAATAACAATAAAAAAAAAATACATTCAAAGAGCAACGCAAAGCAAAAAGAAAACGGCGAAATATAAAGTAAAAGAAAAGTACTCAAAGGGTTACCGTGGGTTGGATACAGAAGCAAAAGCAAATATATACAAAAAGCAATTGAAGCTATAAGGCCATAACTCGACAGAAGTGGATCATATTACATGGTACCAATGAAATATGTGGAATCCAAGTCGTATGTCAATCAATCCAAAGAACTAAAAGAGCAGAAAAAGAACTTAGCACAGAAATAAAAAAAAAAGATATAATCTAAATGGGTGTAAGAGGTAACCGCTTGAAACTTGCTTCCATCCAGGGCGAACCATAAACGGTGCGATTTAATAAATTAAAAAAAAACATAGTACCCCACTCCCCCCTCTTATTCCACATTTTATCTTCTTGATGTTGCTCGCTGGCTTCTCGCCCACAGTTGAATGCGAATAATTAGCACGACTTTTGCGTTTTTGCTTAGAACGCGATACAAAGAAATGGAACAGCTAAAATGGAGGCAAAGATACAGATACAAAAGTATATACTATATTTTCTATATATATATGTATATATATAAATATATATATAAACATTTACATGTACAAGATTGTTTTGGCTGGGGTCTAATCAAACTTGTAAGCTGAAACAGCTCAATAAACAAAAGATCTCAGACGCCCGCTAATCGAGCTGCGATACAAGGAAATATACAATTAAAAAAAAAATAGTTGAAATTTATATTTTTACTGAATAAGTGGTAAACTGAACAATATATTCATACATATATATATATGTATATATAGACTTTAACAATATAATACCCAATACGCGTGTGAAAGAACAACACAATACAATACACAAATATATATATAGTATAACGGTATATATTGTACATATATGTTTATGTGGGAGACTAGACTAGAAAACTAGAACAGTAACCGTCTTTGGTTTCAATTCCATAGTAAAATCTGTCTGAATGTCTACAAAGGGAAAAACTAGCTGTAACTAAAACCTTAAAGCTCTTTTGAACTTAAGACGAAAATTAACTACTGTGTGAGAATCGAACAATGCACAATGTGAATTTTAATGGAATTTTTATTACACATATGCCTTTCAGTGTTCTATTTAAAAACTATATATATTTATATATATAAATCAAATAGTTGGAAAAAAAACAAAGCCTTAACTATGACTGAATCATAAAACAGAAGAAATTTAATACCGCTACTAAATATTATAATATTTTAAGTTGAAAGCTTTGATAAGAAATCAGTGTTTGTTTAAGTAGCTGTTAACTCTTAACATGACTATAACACAACAATTTTATTAGCAGAATTATATATTATTTAAATAATATTAGTTTTAACTTTTTTTTCAACTTTTCAGTTCCTATTGCACCGATCACATATAAAGATGCTTACTAAAATTCAACCAGACTACATCATCTCCGAGCTGGGCTATCCACAGCTATGCAACAATAAATATTCTATAAGGTGCCGCCCACAAATGTCCAGTACCAATTGTTGTCATAGCCCCAGGCAGAGTCCCAGTCATAACAATAGTCCCAGTTCAAGTCCCAGTCGGTTGCTGCCCTTGAGGGAAACACTTGATGATTTATATAAACGGGTGCTGATTGATGCAAGTTGGCGCAGGGACTTAGATGATGTTGTGGCACAACAGAAGAGACAAAAGAATCAATTGAACGAGCAACAGCGAGCCAATAATAATTCCAGTAACAGTTATATACGGTAAATTAAATCACAATTTGTACAGTCTTTGAGTTAACTTTTATCAATTTAAGTGCTTCCATTTAAAACTATACAAATAGATTATACATGTATATAAATTCTTTTTCTTCTTTCATACATATATAATTTATCAACAACAAAACAATCAACAGCAACAATCAAATATGTCGAGATAAAGCACAAACAGCACAAGAAGCAACAACGAAATCAACTTTGGTCACATGCGATTTGAACACTTTTTGATTTTGTATAGAAATCTTACAGCTGGGAGAGGACACCCTCATTACTGAACTACATTAACCACATAACGGGACTGATATAAAGTGCTAAATTTGATAACAACAAAAACAAACAAAAATCTAAAATAAACCTAAAAATTTAAGTAAATTATAAGCAATAAAATTTAATTTAATTGCATGCTACGCATTTTGCATACACAAAAAATAAAAAATTTATTTTTTTTAGTAGCTCGGTTAAATGGAATTTCAACGGCTCATTAAAAATGTAAACGGGGCTGTCTACGAGCAGCACTTTTCAGCTTCTGATTCAATTACGGATTTGGTTTTGAATTAAACTAAAAACATAAAACAAAAAGCAAACAAAAATAAAACGGAGAAACGCCAAAGCAACCCAAAAATGGTGGCGTGTGTTACCCATTCGGAGTGTCTATGGGGGCAACCTTGATCATGAGCACGTCATGGCAATGATGTACCCTCAAATTAGCGTTTTCAACGTGCTTTCTTTAAATGGCTAAATTGTGCATAAGTTGTGCCAGACTGAAGATCTGGAAACGATTGGTTGAAGAAGTCTTGTATAAGAAACTAACGTGAGCAATAGGATGCGCTACATGAAATTATGATCAACAATTAAATAATTAAATTATGGTCATATTATCATTAATTTAATTAAAACTAATCGTTTATTGAACTAATTTAAGTTGTGGCTAAGCGACTTCCTCAATCGATTGTCTCCCCATAACCCGTATATACCATGTGTAGCGTATTAACAGATGCTCCATGTGGTGCATAAAAAGTGTGTGTAAATGCAAGAGTTAAGACTGTACGATCTTTAGATACCCTGTAATACAGGTCTTTAATTTAATAAATATACAAAAGCAATTAGAGACATAATTCAAAAGGTCAATCTAGCTTTATTATTTTAGGTATCTTAAACAACTTGATTAGCTGAGCTGTTAATGTTAAATGAAAAAAATTTAGCGTTTTAGATAGTCGCATATGCCTTTTTTATATGCATTTTAGGGTTAGAGGGTAAAAACATAAAATAAACAATAATCAAAACTGTCGCAATACATGCAGGCAATTTGTTAAAGTTGAAGGTTTGGCACTGTGGGCTTGTCAACGATCGTGCTCTTGATCTTTCTGCTTGATTGAGCTTGCAATTGTCATATTACTACATGTGTGAGTAGACAGACTACGGTTGATAAGATTGCTAAAGAATCTGACATTGTATGTAAGTATATACAATATGTTAATAATGTGTTGTAATCTCAAAGTATTCTCATAATTTACATAAGAACAAAAATCTATAGCAATGTACTACATTTGAACGGGGAAACTGTTTTTAAATATGAGATTTTATAGAAAAAATAGAAGTATATAACTTCTATTTATATGAAGATATACACCCAAGATATATAGTTTAAGAAACTCACCTGAAAAGATTGTCGGAAATGAGCAAAGTTTCTATAGATTGAGCCTCAGCTGCACGCAGTACATGTTTTTTGCCATAAAAAGCTTTAGCTGGTTCACATTGTAGCATCATGTAAAATTGTTCCAACGCCTTAACCTCACCAGCAGCTTTGGTGTCAGACATTTTCGCTAATACAGCGGGATCTTGCAACACCTCTGTAATTAAATTGTTTAATTTAAGAGCACATTATAGAATCCTTCATAGCGCTTACCCTTCAACGAGTGCTTAAAGCCAGAGGATGCATGAACTAGCATGAATCTGCTTTTATTTTCCAATAGCACTTTAATATCCATTTTAACAGCTTGCTGGAATATATAGTCATAGCATTGATCACGCACAAATCCGGGAGATGCAAGTAGAATACATTTAACAATATCGAAGTTGACGTGGCGCAATATGCTTTGCATGACCTGATCATAAAATTTGGCCAAACCTTTCTCGTGCTGTTGTACATTGCCTTTGCGTTTCCGTGGTATTGCCACTTCAATTTTACTGCGCACCAGCGTCATGCTGGCTGTGATAAGGCACACATATGCTAAACCCTCCTGCATGACAACTGCTGCAACGTCCGCTGAATGTGTGGGATCGCACGCCATATCAATGCGTTCCAGCGCAATAGTATCCCATTCCGGTTTTCGCAGGTCAAATTTTCGGTTTAGCTCTAGGTCAAGTGTATGGTAGGCACCCATTTTAACGTAAGGATTCTCTTCGATATTACGTCCTTTTAATCGCAACACACAGGCTTGTGTATCAAAATCTATGCTCTCCACTGCAATTGTTAAAGTTGTACGTACACGGCTGCTTGTGGATGACCCAGTAGCTGATTCATTTTGCACTTTGCGTATTGTTGTGCTACGCACACTGTCACCTTCCGCAATTAAATTGTACGCATGCCACATGTCCTCCGACTCCTCAGGCATAAGTGTAACATTGCTAGAAATTTAAGGTTAAACGTCACAATCAATTAATCACAAGTAATAAATTAATGGACAAAACTACACTAACCCTTGCATGCCTTTATCCACGCACTTCCCAAGCAACTTCATGATGCAATCTTTGTAGCCACTTTGCAGTTGAAGTTAACACTCCGCCGTCTGTTGCCAGACGTTTCCTCCTAGTACTAATTTTTGTTGTTGGCGTAGCGAGATTTATGTTTTTTGCTTTTGTATGCTTTCTGTCACTTGCACTCAGTAAGTTGTCTTCTTAAATCATGCGAATTACTAAGCATTTTTGTTAGTTATTGGTTTTACGCAGATGTCTAGCAAACGCTTATGAAAATTGCCAAATTCCACTGGGCGAACGTTTTGACACTTCAAAACAGCTGATCGACAGTGTTAAACAACGTTAAATTTAAAAAGCATGTTCTCTTGACATGACTACCGAAGCTTGCTTTTTATGAAATGTATTATATATAGTTAAACAATTGTGAAATATGTACTAAAAATATACGAACTTTTATTAATGATAAGGTATAAAGATTTGTACCATTTAATTTGTAGTCATCTCTTAACTTAAACTAACAGCCTTTCAATTTCTTGCTGTATGGAGGTAATCTGCGATTTTAGCTGACTTCCCTCATTGGTGGTCACAGAGCACGCCACAATGGGCCTGGACACACCACATGCGCGTCCCAAAGCCTGCTTGGAACGAACAAACACGTATGGAACGTTCTTATCCTCGCACAACAGCGGTAAATGTAGCAAAATTTCAATTGGTTCCGTATCACCGGCTAGCACAACAATATCAGCTAAGCCACGATTTAGAGCTTTAGTAGCTTCATTAGCACCCTTACGTAGTTGATTGTAATTAAGTGCCTGCTGCAACAAGTTCATAATCTTGGCGGTCAATTGAGCATCGGCCAATGGGAATGCTTTCGGGTTAACTTCCTCGGTCTGTAAAAACAAAATATTTATTGACATTAACCTGTTAATTAATCCATTATACACATTAATACCATTTTCGTGATTTTATTTATATTTTTGCTTGTTTTATACAGAAAATATTAAATGCAACCTCTCGGCTTATGTGCTTCACTGAGGGGCAGAATCAACAATGAAACGTTTAAAGAAACACGTGCGTGGTATCAAGCTTTAAAGGTTTTTCAGCACTATAAACATAACTTTTTTTAACAGAGTGGCAGCACTAGTGCGATAATCCATCGATAAGTATATCGGAAATGATACAGGTGACGAATTTGCTTTGTAACAGATGAAAAAAATACAAATATTTGTGTGTAAATACGTTTATTATTCTACAAATAAAAACGTTTTCAACGCTGTTAAAAGTATAGTTGCGTTCAAGATAAAAACAAGTTATCAAGTTACTTTTGACCTGGAATTTGTTTAACATGTACCATTTAAAAAAAGGACTTTCCGTCAGCTAAAAGAGAATATTTAAAAACGCAACCATATAACCCTGAAATCTACCCATTTATTTATAGAAGGCTTAGCGCTTGATTATCCACAAAATAATATTGCATTAGGTAAATCTATAGAAAACCGTCATATATATTATAACCCACGAAAAAGATGCCAATAAACCTGTTGCGATCATTTGCGAATCAAAACATTTTTATATTTGTTAACATTCCCGGATACGCCCGTTGTGTCACTCGTATTTATTCCACTTGATTTAAAAGAAAACAACATTGCGTCGGCTTTACGTTAAATACAAAAGGAATTCACTTTATTACCAATATTGGGTACATTATTTAAAAGTTCCTGAAATGAAACAACCAAATTTAGTTATTTATTTAAGAGACTAAAAGATAAAGCTACTCACTTGGTAATGAGACCATCCTTCTTTGCCAGACGAACAATGCAGTCATCAGACTCGCCCATGCGACGGATTTCACCGCAAATGGCGTAGGTCTTGGTGCCGTCGGTTTGGCGACCGGTCTCGGGATCTACAACAACAATGCTCAATTGCACAGAAGCGTGATCCTTAGCGTGGATGATTCTGTTTGATGCCGAGCTATAAGAAATTAAAAATCACAATTAGCAACAATAATTTAACCACCAGGAGAAATGCTGTAGTAGTCAATATTGTCTACAGAACACGTGTTCGTCACTTACCATTTACGGGGCACGTACAAATCAACATTCTCACCGGCGTCGTTCTCCATTTTTCTGCAAAGGAGAGAATATTATTTAAATGGTGTTTTGTATTTATTTTGGGGTGAATAATAATAATTTTACATACATTTTGTAAGAATTTACAAATTACCGAACCAACACTCGTCAATGGTGGCTGAAAAGAGAAAGAGTGAAGTTGGCTGCGATGTAGGGTTGCTCAAAGCTATCGATAGTTCAAATAAAATTTGGCTGTTTGAATATATTCATTATTAACTAATAAAGTATAGTTTATAATTTTTTAATTACGTATATTAAATTTTTAGATTTGACTAATGCTTTATCTTTCGTTTATTATTAATATTTTTTATTAACATTAATTATTTCTTTATAAAGTATAGTTTTAATTTTTTTTATTTAATACATGTATAATTAAGGTTCGCCAATTCATTATTTCTTATTTATTATTATTTATATTAACTGTATTTGTTTTGGATACGCAGATTTAAAAAACAATATTGTTGGTATCCCTGTTTCAATGTTTTATTTATTGATAAATGTATCTAAATTATATCCATTTGTAAAATATTAGATTTAAAAGTATTTTATGTTTCAAAGTAAAATTATTAATTATTTCTACATTCGCAGTAGGTTATATTTGTTATTGTGAAAAATTTTTTTGTCGCTTGTTGCTTAATATACATCGATTGTTTTGCTAATAAATCTATCGATACTTTAACAGCCATTCATAAATATTTATTAGTCGTTTGGCAATGTGAAGTGCTGCATTGCATCAAAATTGGCGCCGGAGCTTTCTTGGCCTTGGTGCCCATTGTAAACTCCGTAGCTGTTAATTATTAGACAAATAACCATAGGATTTATTAGAAAAAAGTATAAAAACAGTTAAAGTAATTTAGTGCGCGTTATAAAAATAAGTGAAAAAGCCTAAAGGCTACACTACATGTAAGTATTGATTTTGGACAGAGGCTGTGGCGTCGGCGTCCTTGATCCAGTGTCAGCGCCAATTTTCCGTCAATGGAAGCCGCAGGACATTTTATACTTTAACAACTTGGTGACTGTATGTGTGTGAGTTTGTGTATGTGTATGTATATAAATAGATGTGGGTGTTCGACTTTGTTTTCATTGCGGATTAGTGCGTCTGACTGACTTCATATTTGCAGTTCGCATTTTGCAGTGGGCTAAAAATATTTTTTAATATCTGAACTACTTTGAATAGAGACACTAAGATATTTTAATCCAGTAATCGACGTATATATATTTTACCATTAACCTTTAAAATTTTAAATTTCGATAAAAAAGAAATATTTTAAATTTAAAAAATTTTAATTTCTACAATCGATCAGAGAATTTTACATTGCCATTTTGAGTTTAACATGAGCAATTGGGATCTGAACTCTTGCCGTTAAGTTTGATTATAGTTTCATATAATCCTATTAAGAATATTTAAAAAAAAAAAACAATCTTAATGGTAGATATTATTATTTATTATTAAAAAACAATTAAATATTTGATTTATATGTATATATATCATAACCATATGTGTTAGATAAACTGCACAATGTTTTGGCCTGGGCTGATTTAGTTGCTCTTCAAGTTTTATCGTGTTCGGTTGCACCGCGTCTGTTGCTCTGCCGAGTATTTTGCGGCGTGTTATTCATTTCGTATGTAAGTACGTAAGTTGTTGTCAGTAAGTTGTTCGCTTCTTGAAGAGACCGGCCACACAGCCTCTTGACCTTTAATGCGTGTGAATGTGTGTGATTTTTGCATTTTGTAAAACTTAATATGTAAATTTATGCACCTAAAATGAGATCATTTGTTAAATGTGCAAAATGTGAGCTGCTATTTTTAAACAACATACGATATACGACATTCGACAATAACAAAAGCATATGGAATATAAAAAAAAAAACTAAATATGCAAAGCCATTAAAAGTATATAAATAATTTTTATTTAATTAAAATCAAAATGAAAGTGAAACCAATTAAAATTATTTTTGTTAAAATGAATGAAGTAATCGAACAGACTTTTTTCTCTCTAATTGTCAAACACCTTTTTGTGTATTTTTTAATTATTGTGTCAAACATTTTATATTAATGATATGTCATTGATAGTAACAACCTGTAATGTTTAATACATAAAACCGTTTATCAAATGTGTATACTACGTATATGTACTTATCTCGAGTATCATAACCAAAACACATTACACATTACACATTACGTCAAACATGAAATACTTCTTAATAATTTTAAATTTAAATCAAAGTAAAATTAAAAACATATCAAGCAGAAAGTATTCTTTTTATTGACACACAGAAAGCTAAGGAAATGTCTGAAAAAATCTGTGATGTCAGCACCAAAATGCGTGCCTGCTGTGCCTTATAGTCATACTTACTTACACTTAATGCTGATGACGTCTAAGAGGGGCATGTAGAAAAGTTTAAGTAAAGCACTTTCTAGGTCAAAAGTTGAAAGGCAGCAAAACCCTATGCTCTTGTCATCATCATCATCATCATAATCATGATGATAATAATTACGTTGATGATGATACTCGTAAAAAACAAATAGCGGCTGCATGAAATGCAATTAATAAAACAACAAGGCAAAGTAAAAGTAATGCAATGTCTATTGATTGCTTTTTAGACCTCTGTCAGAGCTCTTAACCCCAACTACTAACCAAACTGAACTCATACCATAAAGACGCCCCCGCCCGTCAATTGTTAGGGCGCTTCAAACGTCAATAGGGAAAATTATATAAATTAAACAAAAAAAAAAATAAGAGAAAAATACTGCGATTTGCCTGTCATTCATACAACGTAAAATCCAATAAAATTGCTTGATAATGACATAGAAATGATAGAAATGAATAGACTTAAGTTTGGTTAATTTGAGGCAAACCTTTACTTCTAACTATTGAAATATTTAGAGTAGAACAGAGTTACAAACTTTCTTTCTATGCATATCAAATACAAAACGCTAGGGAGAAGATAAATAGTAAAATGTATTGGAATTGTGATATCTAAAGTTTATATCAGTTATTCAAATACTTTAATTATCTTTTCCTATGAAACTTTTACCCTTCAATTACTTGAGTTGCCTTTGGCCAATGTCCGTAAACTTGAAAGTTTTGTTTCGATTTTCTATTAACATTCTAATTGGGGAGTTGGCTAGGAAACCTGTCGACCTGGCCAAATATATACTCGAAACAACAAATACCACAGCAATAACAACTGCAAATTGTGTCTGTTGCAACTTAATTTTGATGTGGCTATCATGACTTGACTTGCTTTTTATTTGCAGCTATCAACTTGAATACATTGAAACTGGTCGTTGGTTTGTTGCTTGGTTAAAGATGATGATATTTGTTGCAGTTTTATGATTCGATGGGTCTTTGCCACTTGACTGTTGGTTGTTGTTGTAGTTACTGTTACTATTATTATTGTTGCTGTGCTATTACTGTATGTTACTAGAAGAACTTGGTGCTTGAAGCTTCGAAGCGGCTACGTTACACTTTTTAAAAATCGGTCAATGGTAACGGGCTTGTAAGCAGGTGCAACTCTTGCAACTGCCATCAGAGAAAGGAGAAACAACTCGATCGGGCAATAGAATTGAGACAACTGAGAACAACTAAGGAAAAACAAACATGTCACTAAAGGTAAGTTTGACCCATTTAATAAAAAAAAATCTATATAGTAAATAAAAGTAAACACTTATAAGTTGGCTTAAAGCAGACCAGACCAACTATGGCATGTTATTTCAAACAAGATTTGAATTGGGGAAATGCTGACGATGATGTAAGAGTCGAGCAGATGAGTATAAGATAGTATTATACATAGTATGGATATGTATACATTATATGGCATATCCTTAAAGTTCAAATTTTAAATGTGTAATATTTAAATATACTATCTATATCTGAGTATATAGATAAAGCTCAATTTAACAAAATGTTTCTAACTACTTGGCTAACGTCTACCATATACTATATTCTATATATAGTATTAACAGCCAACAAGCTTTATCATTTAAAGCCTTCCTCATTCTTCTTAGCCATACACTTTATCAGTCATTTCTATTTACACTTGTCTAGTATAGCTTCAAGAGATAATTTATATACCCAAGACAAAGAGATATCTTCATGCATCATCTACTTAAACAATTTATTTAGCTATTTGCTTGCTTTTAGTTAGTTTACTTAACTCTTCTTAGACTTGTTCTTGTGTTTATACTTTGTTTTAGCCAGATTATCGACGTATTGAACTATTTTTGTTAAGCAGCTCAAATGACCACTTGGAGAGGAATAGTTTGTATTATTGATACAATTGATGAAATGCCAAGACAATACCATTGCTACACTTAAACACACACATAGACATACATTTAAAGGGGGTTACTTGCCACATGAGTGTGGCATAAAAGTGTTGCAAACCTAGAGAAACGTTTGTATGAAGCTTTAAAAGTGCTTCTCACCTGCAGTTGCTGACATTTCAGCATGTCTATAAATATTATAGCGAACATCATGCAGCATCATCATTATTATTAGCATCATCATTAACTTAATCATCATTATGTCAGCACTTGCATTGTCTTTACACTGTAACAAGTGGCAACCTCTCTTTTGTCTAGAGCACTTGATTGCCCCTTCTCTTGATTATTGTTGCCGTTTTTCTTGTTGTCTTTCAACAGGTGCCACAATAGGCAAACATCACTTAATGCGGTTCATTAACTCACAAGTTGACAGTTTTCCTGTTCCGATGTCTGTCGCATTTAAGTAGTTCAAATATTTATTGTCTCAGTATTATTCCCTCCCTGAATACTACTATTACAATTCCACAATGCTGACCCCATCATTAGCAATGCTGCAGTTGATTGTTCTTTAACACGTTGACAGTGATGCGGGTTAAAAATGATCACATCTAAATATAAATTATAATATATATATTGAAATAATGAAAATCTAATGATAAGATGCATATAAGACAAATGATAAGATAGGAAAATGATAAACTAGATGTATCATTTGATAGCTAGAACCTTTCCAAAGATGTTTCTCAGTTTATTTAAACTCATTTCTTTATAAATAATATATAAAAAAAATGTTCTTCAAACTAATCAATATCCAACTTTTCATATCAAAAGTTTGCAAACACAAGTTTTCAACTTTCTTTGCAATTTTTGTTATTTTAAGAATAAGAGAAAGAGTTCTCACAATATAATTCAATGAAAACCATCTGCTGTTTATTTTCTATGGAATATTGTTTTCGACCTTATATTTATCCAATGACAGATGCACCCAATGCGTCCACCTATGGGTTAAAGCTCATAGATGATGACAATCCGTTCGCAAAGCTTTGTTAAATTGTATCAACATCCGCCGTTTAAATGTGTTTTTTCTTTAGTTTTTTTTTAGGTATTTTGTTGGCACTAATTACACTAATTTTTAGTGGCGAGTGAACAAAACTAATTTCGCTCATAAGTATTCCTTTAGAGAGGCGCCTAAGTGGTGCGTGGGTGTCTGATACACACCTCCATCAACGTTGGCATCTGCTATTAGTCAAGCGCCCTTTTTCAATTCTTTTTCTTTTGACAGCTGCCAAAGTTGAACTCGTTAATTAATTTGAGTTTTCTTTTTTCATTCTTTACGAAAAAAAAAAACAAAAAAATAAAATGAAAACAACAAACTTATTACAGAAGGAAACACCATCAGATGTAATGTTGCATTTGGCAGCATTACGTGGCGATGTTATGGAGCTGCGACGTGTACTCGACACGGGCAAAGTGCATGTGGATTGTAAGGATGAGGTAAGTACTAATTCAAACTGGTTAAAAACAAATCATATACAGCAGCTGTTTTAAGTTTGTTCCTTTAACTATATTTTGTAAGATTGTGTAACAGTTGGGCAACTTCAATTTGAAGCAAAAATATAACAAAGGTATAAAAAAAAAGAAGAAAAATTGGAAAAACTTGTACAGCTTGCAACAAAGTTATAACTTTGTAAGTAGTTAAGGCAAGGGTTGTTTTAATTTAGTTTTCAAGTTGTTAAAGTTAATGATATGGCCAGAATCTAGAATTTAAAGCAGTTGCAGCAGCTGCAGCAGCTGCTAAGAAAGTTACATTCCTGATAGAAGTACAAGTTGATTATCCTCATACCTTAATGATTTTGTAACACATCAGGGCGTAGAATTTGTTTAACATATTCCAATAAACTTAATAATTACTAAGCTTTAATTAGTTAAAGTAGATGTATGTAAGCAACATTTAAATCAGGTTGAACAACTTCTCATTAAAATGTTTGTTCATATGATAAACATGTATAGAAAACGTATAATT
Source organism: Zygothrica quintamaculata (assembly GCA_037044455.1). Classification (NCBI taxonomy): domain Eukaryota; kingdom Metazoa; phylum Arthropoda; class Insecta; order Diptera; family Drosophilidae; genus Zygothrica; species Zygothrica quintamaculata. The sequence goes on from JBAMBS010000499.1 coordinate 23,910, forward strand.
TCCATCAGTTTATTTTAACTACTTAAATATTATAATCAACTGACTGTTTATTTAATTGTTTAATTGAGCATTGAATTGGTTTTAGTTTTCACCACTCAAAGCAAACTTTGTTAGTGTTTCGTGTTGCATTTGCATGCGTGCCACTGTGGCGAAATCAGAGTAAAAATCACATAAAAAATCCAAATGCAATTGCACTGCGCCTTGGGGATTTCAGTCACGTCGAGTTGATGGTGTTGTTAGTTGAAGTTAGTCTATGCCCTTGTGTGTAGTTAAAGCCAAACTGAATCTATGCCCAACATTAATACCAGCTGTTGGCCCACTGGCCCCCAACACAGTTGGCCAGTTGGGCACTTGGCAAGTTAGTCAGTTGGCTAAAATGCATCGTTCTTTGTGTCCAGTTAAGCTTTACTTTTTTTTTTTGTGTGCGCTTCGTTGCGCCTCAAGTGAAATTTAATTTCATTTAATTTTTTTGCCTTCAAGTTTTTGTTGCACTCTTTTTTTATCCAACTACTTCTGGTTGCCAATTGGTGCATACAAATGTTAACAAAGTCTTAACTTGTTTTCAAGTTATTACCAAATGAATTTTCGGTTAAAATTTCATAATATTTACTAGCGTCTCATGTCATAAGATTATCTCTTATTATTACGGTTATCAGTTTGTTAAATCCGCATTCAACTTATGTCTATAAATAGAAAGCTTAACCTTGACCTACTACAACGAAATTTCATTTTATCTTTCTGCCAGGATGGTACCACCCCCCTTATACTTGCTGCGGCTGGTGGTCACATTCATTGTGTTTTGGAGCTGCTCGAACAAGGCGCAGAGCTTAATTCTCGACGCTCCACAGGCACCACAGCGCTTTTCTTTGCCGCACAGAGTGGACACTTGGATGTGGTGCGCATATTGTTGAAGGCTAGAGCTAAGGTAGATACACCCTCATTAGATGGTGGCACGCCACTGTTTGTAGCCGCTCAGGGTGGACATGTGAAGATAATCAGAGAGTTGTTGGACTGTGGTGCTGATGTGAATGCCAGCATGAAGGTAAATTCGACTTAAGTTTAAGCTAAATTTATTTGTTAGTAATTATTTATTATACTTCTTAGGATCGTGCCACACCTGCTTTCATTGCTGCCCAGAATGGCCATCGAACTGTATTGTCGCTGCTTATTCTGGCACATGCCTCCATGGATATGAAACGTATCGATGGTGCCACCCCATTATGGATAGCTGCCCAAATGGGACACGATCACATTTGCAAGGTGCTGCTGCAAAATGGTGCCAATGTGGATACAGTGCGCTGTGATGGCGCTACTCCACTCTTCAAAGCAGCCCACAAGGGTCATGCCTCGGTCGTTACGGTGCTATTAAAATATCGTCCCAATTTGGGCCTGCTACCCAATGGTGAAACGGCACTACACGCCGCTGCCATGTTTGGACATATGACAGTGTGTAAGCAGCTGGTGGCTGCCGGCAGTGATGTGATGCTCAAGAATCAGGATGGTCTAACAGCCATGGAATTGGCCTATCATGAGAACTATACCTCCATTTCTGAATATCTGCGCGATCGCATGCGTATGGTAATGCAACGGAATACATCAGCCATAACAAATTTTAGATTATCAACGTAAGAAGTTGCTATCGATTGACCAATCTCAAATCCCTTCAAAGTACCTTGCTGCACAATATGTTGAATTAATTATTCACTTACTTTTGATTATATTCTGAAACAACTTTCTACGAACTTACGAATACTATATAATCCCTTCCAAAGCAAAACACAAAACACAAAACCCTTAAAGAAAAACATTAAGCAACAAGTTAACACTATGGATAGATTACTTTATATGGATGGATAGAGTTATATTTATTAAATTTTCGCGTAAATAAGCTATTTTGTAAATTTTGTAATTTTTAAGTTTTTATATGTACATTTAGGTTCATATAGAGAAACATATCTGACAAATTGCTGAAGGTCTAACAACTTGCTTTAATATTAAAATGTATCAGTTCTTTTTTGTTAATTGTACAATGAAGCAGATAAACAAAGTAATATTATTGAAGTTTTAAAAATGAATTAATTTTATAATATTGTATATACATTTAGAATAATGTTCTATCCATAGAAGTTATCATTGAATATTTATATAGTACGAGTTCTGTGGCACAAAGGTTGTTTCATTTTGTTGTATAGTGCAATCAAATTAGCAAAAATACCATCTTAGATATCAAAAATAAGCCCAAGCTAAGCAAAGGCCCCATCCAATATAATATACATATAAAAAGTTGAATATTATATCATTATAATTATATATATATATATATATATATGTATGAAAATGTACTTACAACCACTTGGAGCTTGTATTTGAATTTACGATTACGATTTACCCTAGCAATAGCTCGTACTTAATGGTATGTGCAACACCAAAATTGTTAACATGGACACAAAGTTGTCCTTTGTATATAAATAATTACTTATACATATAAATTATATATTTACTTATATTCACCTAACCCTAAGCAATTGTTAACAAGTGCTTTAATTTAATTCGCCTTTTTGTCTTTAATTAATTGGAGCTATATACGGTTATTTGTCTTGATAAGCTATAGTTAAAAATTAAACTTTTTTTCTGTTTACGCTCATGTAAATTAAATAATTTATCTCATAAAATACAATTTTTATCATATTTTACATTTATTAAAGTTAAAACTGTTTTAGCAGCAAATTTATTTAAACTTAACAGCTTAGTGCTCACTTTAAATTTTAACACTACGGCTCACTGTTAACAGTCTGTTAACTTAATAGTTCGTTAAGTTTGTAAAGCACATTGATGACACACACCAAAACTTAGTACAGAACCACACGTTGAAAGCACAAGTCATGTCTTTCTCGGTTGTGTTTTGCAATTTATTTCGTGTATTGCTTTTACAAAAAACCTAAAAAAATTGAGTGCTTAAATTACGAAAATGTGAATAAATATAAATATAAAATAAACAACGTGCAAAGTGCTATAGCAATAAATGCTCATAGGTTCGTTAAATAAGCTGCAGTCATGTTTCGTGTAATTTTTCGCAACGTTCCACGTTAGGGTTGCATTTGGCGATCTTTACAGTTTTAGTAGAATTGTGCAATAACATTGCAATTGCAGAATAAAGAGGGTCTCTTCTAAAGTAACTGATAAAGCGTACTCATGAAAATCTAAGCCAGTTAGTATAACAAACCAATTTCCCCCATACATGTTGCCAATGGTGAACAGCTTCAAACGGCTTTAACGTTTTCTGTGTTCAGTTCGTTTTTTCTCACCGTTGCGCGCGGACGTAGACACCGCCGCCTCTGTCATATCCATTTCGTACTGCGTGAGTGTACGAGCGCGCGCGACTGTGTATGTAAGTGTAAACGTGTGTAGGTGTAGTCGCGTGTCGTTCAGTTGTACAAAAGTATCAACAACACCAACAACAACAAGAACTAAAACAACGACAACCATAACAGCAGCCAGCAGCCGAAACGGTAGCAGCAACCTAAAAAAGAAGCAAAAGCAAAATATAAAAAAAAAAACAAACACAAACAAAAAAAAAAAAGTTGTGAAACAGAACGTTTTGGTGGCAAGTGTTCTGTGTGGCAGGCGGGCGGTCGAAAATTCTTGAACAATAAAACAGGTTTGCACTGTGGTATGTCAGGGAGAGATAGAGAGAACTTTGAGAGTCGCTGAGAGCAAGTAAGAACGTGCGAGTGTGCAAAAGATACAAAAAAATGAACTTGTGCAAAATTTACTGCAACAGAGTGGCGGTAGGGCAAAAAAAAAAAAACAAGGAAAAATTACCTTTAGTATTTACTGTTCGCATCCTTTGCAAGGTCTTTTGTAGTCCTTAACCAGCGACAATAACTTGTAGTGCTTTAGACACACTGTGCGTTGTGGCTACTTTGATTGCCGCTAGTTTTTTTTTTTGGTTAACCAGTTTTTGGTTGTATTTGATTTACATATTCATGTAGATTTTCTTCAATCAATTGGAAAAACCGTTGGACGCTAAAGACCGTTACTTATGGGTTGCCATGCCAAATACAAATTCCAGTCGTATACCCTTACCCCTCTCTGCAGTATATTAAGTGAAACAGCTGAGCTTTTGCAGTTGGCCCCTAGCAACAGCGCGTGGGGTAGCAGTAAATGTTTGAACGTTTCTCAGCTGTGCGGGCTAAGCGCAGGCGCCACACACGCACACACATAAATATACACATACATAGATAGTCACCATAGGCTGTTTCTTTGGATTTTGCCTGTAAATTGCATTGCTGCCATCTCGCTCCCACATATGCCATAGCATTTTCAGCAACACATGCCGGAAACAGTGTTGTAGTTTTTGTTGCTTTTGCTGTATTCTTTGCTCTCTGCAGCCGCTGCTTTTACTGCTGCTGCTGCTTTTACTGCTGCTGCTGCTGCTGCTGCTGCTACTGGTGCTGGTGCTGGTGCTGCTGGTGTTTGTGTTTCTGTTGCTGCTGTTACTGCTAGTTAATGCCGCTTGGAGTCAAGCTTTATATAAGTTGACATATCGCGTACGCTTTTAGAGCCCGGCTGCAGGTCCTTTGCTCAAGTTCTATTAACGCTCAATCAGCTGCTGCTTCTGCTGCTATAGCGACGTTCGCTGTCGACGTCACTTGCAACTAGACGCGTTGACTTTTTGCAACTTGTTTCAGTTACTTCAACGTTTTGTTTGAAACCGGCTCTCAAAAGGTTCGCCTGCGTCTGTCTGTTGCTGTTTTTCAGCTGTTTCGTCGCTTTTGTGGCACATTGTCAAAAAAACAAAAAAACTTAAATACTTAAAAAAAAAAAAAAACTAAAATAAAAACAGTGTAGAAGAAGCAGAAAGAGGAAAGATATAGAAATAAAGTGGTTTAACTGCTTTTTTGGCTCTTTTTATTATTACACTTTAATTTGTGTGTTTTCTATTTGTTTCATTTTTTCAACTATTTTTGCCGTTTTGCCGTTTGCTGTTTGCTGTTTGCTGTTTGCCTTTTGTGCGTGGGCCTTTCGAAAAGCTTTAAGAAAACTTGATTTATAGCGCACCCGCAGCCAAAACTCTTGTCCGATCCCTCCTGCCGACAACAACAACAACAGCAATAACAACAACATGAACAACATCAGTAACAAAAGCAACAATAAAATAACGTTAGTAAATCAATAAAACAATAAATCAGAGACAGACCAATTAATGATGCAGTCAAAGTGCTGATCAAAACCCGTTATTAAAAAAAGAACAAATTATCAAAATAAGAAAAAAAAATTAAATAATTATAAAACAAGAAGAATAACAACATAGAAACAAAAACAATACCACAATAGCCATGTGAAATAACTAATTGAAGAGCTTTTTGTGCCCCAGCTGCTGTATGTGTACAAAATGGCCGCCAGGATGCAAAACAATAACAACAACAACAACAAGAACAACAACTCCAACAGCAGGAACATCATCTTCTAGCAAGAGCAACCGCTACATATACACTCACACACACACAGCCACACATGCACAAATACTTAAACATTCACAACACAGCCAGAGGCAGTGGCAGTGGCAGAGGCAGACACAAAAAACCTCCTGCTTTTAAAGGTAAGTGCGAATTATACGCAGTTGCTATGCAAAAATATATTATTAATGATCAGCTTAAGATATCTACATTGAAATATAATACCCAACTTTAAATATATATATATATATATATATATATATAAATGTGATCAATTGCATAAATTCATAAGATCTTTAACACAACAAGTGCTAAGAACTCTATATTTGGTGTATGAATAGTTATGTGGGTTCTCCCACATTCGTATACTCGTTAGCCACATATCAATAACAATAGTAGCTAAAATTTTGTATCTTTGTGTTATGTTTATATATATGCTTAACTTTGATTAACCTTTTTGATACTATTCAACTTGCTTGAGGCAAGTTAAAAACTTAAAAATTTATTCTATAAGTTACTACCGTCTTTTAATTAAAGGCCAGTAAAGCCAGTATAAAGCCATATAACCTGGCTTGTTCAGTTATTCTCTGGCTACAGAAATTGTGATTAATGTTTAATCAATTTCAATGTGTATTTAATTTTTTCTGATAAAGAATTGTATAAAAATCTTTAGGGAAGCTCTTGAAGTATTGCCAAGCAACAGAAATCCAAAAATTTGCTGAGTTTTTGGCCAAGTGTTGAAATGATACCAGTTTCTAATTGGATTGTGTTCTTTGTAGAAATTTAATATTGTTGTTGCTGTTGTTTTTTTTTTTTATTTATTTTATTGTCAGGCTATGAATCGCATGATGAATGACTTTAGCTTTAGTCTACAATCAATCCCTCATCTTGTTGTCTACTTTAACGTTGAACTCCCAAATCAACACCGAGACTTCAGTTTATAAGCTTTGCTTTTTGGTTTTAACTTCTTTTCTTTCTTTTTTTTTTGCTTAGAGCATCACAAAAAACATTTTTTTTTTTTGTACAATTGAGCGTTGTGTGCAGTTGGTGTTTATTTATTATGCTTTTTTTTGTAGTTTTTTTATTGTTTTTTTTTGCGCGAATTTTTACGACTATTTGGCTGAGGCACTTGGCCGCAGAGTTCAACTGAAGTGAGGGCAAATTGTGGCCAGAAGACCACGGGCCCATTTAAAAGCCCGTCAAACCAGTCGCAGCCATTTCGCTTTTGCCTAGCCAAGCGCACTGTGGCTGGCTGACTGGCTATCTGAGGCTATCTGACTGGGGCTGACTGGCTGACTGGCCGACTGGGCTGTTGATGACTTTTTACGTAGCCAAAGAAGCGACTCGAGACTCAAACTCAAACTCAAACTTAACGTAAACGTTAACGCAAACGCAAACGCAAACCCAAACGAAAACTCAAACTCAAACTTAAAACCATACACATAGCTTCATACCTAAAACCAAAAAGATACGACCATCGCACGTATCTAAACTTGTTTCAAACGTGTTACATTTAAGAACGTTCGCCGCGAGCGGCAAGTGGCAATAATCCTTTCAAACTGACAGCGTTGCCATGTCGTAGATGAAGGAGTAGAGCCACAATATATACAATGTTGAAACAGTAGAACCAGAAACATTACCAGAGGAAGAGCAACAAGGGAAAATCCAAGTGGGAGTGGCACATTGACTGAGTTTCGCTTTAGTTTTACACACATATGTGTGTAATTCTACTACGAGGGCTTATCCACAAATTTAACATTATTACTTATCTCCAGATAATCTCTATAGGTAGTGAACAGGTTATAACAGATAAATATAGTTAGTATCAGAATAATATTAAAATATTCAGTTTAAAAGAAGTGAAAGCTGAGTTCTTAGATTGTTAATTTTATATTCTTTTTATTCATGTATTCAATCTTCATTTACATTGTTTACGTTTATTTAGCGAATTTTTTCATTGTGTTTCCTTTGGGATTTTCTTTTCTTTTGCAAATTTTTTTATACAGCGCTGATATCATTCAATTGAATTTCCCTTTCCACTGCTAATATATTAAATTGCGTAGGATGAATAGAAATTGTCTGTTTATTATTGCCAGACTTTGGATTAGTTAAAACATATTGAACCACCCTCTGCCATAGGACTATTCGTACTCCTCCATATGCTGGCTGTCATTCTCGGGTTTCGAGTTTGCAGACATTTTGATTGCCTGTTGGCTGTTTATATTTTTATTTTTTATCATTATTTTTGTTTTCCTCTTCCCCTGTTTTTTTTATAGCGCCGCCATTTTGAGTTGTCTCAACGATATGAGCCCATTTTTTTACCGTATGATATGGCCTGTAGATAGAGCTGTGTTCTGTTTTTCAATTTTTCCTTTTTATTATTTGCAAATTGCAAGCACAAAATGCAAAAAGTGAAATTGATATTTTCGCACAAATTGCCGTTAACAAGGTATCAGCCTAGCAACAGAATTTTGCTTGTCAAACGATATGCAAGTGTGAAGGAGTTTTCCCATGCACTCTATCAAAATATAAATAAAATAACGAAAAATAATAATATGAAATAAAGTTAAAAGCGAAAAAGAGAAAGAGAGAAAACTACGACAGTGCCAGGTGAACGGGAAATTGTTTACCGTGGTTCCAAAATGATGTAATTTCGCGTGCTCGTGCAATTCAATTTCCTGACAGCGGAAACGCGCGTCGCTCTCTGCTCACCCATTGAAGCCAAACAAGCAAAGTAAAAGAAAATAAAAAAAAAAACAACCCAAAAAACAAGCCCAAACATCAACAGCAACAGCAACCTCAAACTGAACCCCAAACTCCAACCCAAACTTAAACCAAAAACCCAACTTCAAACCCAACTCCCAACTTCCAATCACAATATCAATCCCAAAAACCCAACCAACGTTACTCGTACAAGCTGAAGGCACTGTCCAAATTGTTTGGCAGTTTCTCTTTTTGCTTCAACTTTAATTGTCCTTGCACAGTGCAATCCTGACACAGGAAGAGAGTGAGAGAAGTGGCAGAGCGATAAAAAAAAAACGAAAAAAAAATATAATAATATAAATAAATAAGAAATCAATTTTGTGAAATTTGCTATCTAAACAGCTTATCCGATTTGGCTCATCCTTCACTCAAAGGACGAAGGACTTAATAAAATATTTCACATATCATTTATGTGCAGCTAAACAACAGTTATATACGAGCATATCAGCTTTAGCATTAGGTTTGTTATATAAAGTAAAAAGTAAGAAATTTCGTAGCATAAACTTTGTTATCATAGAAAAGGATAAGAAGTCCTTCATTTACATTTCTATGCACCATAAAATTTAAAATTTATTTTACCAAAAATTTGATTCAAGTTAAGCCATAAACTGGACCATCTGGAAGTTCCTTTTTATACATTATATTATATATCCTTACAAAGTGTATACCAATTTCGGTATTTTGTCGCCTTGTAGCAATGCTGTGTGTGTGTGTGTGTGTTGGGAGTGTTGAATTTTCAAACTGTTTGGCATATTTCGCATAAATAAATTACATTCAAAGCCGAATGGGGCTCGGTCAGAATTGGTTGGCAAAGTGTCCCTATGCCTGTACCGCTTCCTATGCCTGCCACTGGATTGCCCAGCTGAGCTCACTATAGTTCAGTTCAGTTCAGTTCAACACAGCACAGCACAGCACAGCTCAGCTCTGGCTGTCCGGGCAGCCTATATTAACAATAATTCCTTTGTGCCTGGCAAGTTGCCAAAAAGTTACTGTGGCCGCACAGCAGGCGACGAACGTTTTGTGGCCAATTTCGTTGCACAAGAGTTTGGTGTGGCGCAGTGGCATCGTCTCTACGTTTTGTGACCCATTGTCAGTTCAACTTAAATGCGACGCCTGACACAAAAAATACAATAAAAAATAAAATAACAAAAAACAAAAAAAAAAACAAAAAAAAACAAACTGCCAACGACCAAAGGACAACGCACAACTTACGTTCGGTCCATGGACAATGAACATACAAAAGTCCAAAGCCTTCTTTTGCAACCTGAACAAACGTACCATTTGCCTACAGTTATTTCCCCCAGAAACTTAACTGAACCTTAAAAACAAAAACAAAAAAGAAAATAAATTCAAAATCTTATATAGTTTCTTTATTTAAGAGTGGGTTCCGATCGTAAACTTTATTATTTCTTTGCTTAAAATAATAAAAAATTTTCAGACAAAAGCCAAATTCTTCAAAGAAACTGAAAGAAGCAACAACTGTTGTCTGCCACAAGTCATTAAAATAACTTCTTCAGATACTGCCATGATTTTATTTAACTGTTGTTTTATATAGTTTATAATTTCAACTCTACACTCTTAACCTTCAAATACTATATAGATAGGATAATAAAAACTCAATGAAAGATCATTTTATATAGATTTTTTTTTTAATATTGATGACAACTACAATTTTGTTACCATATATATGACACATTATACAAAAGATTGGCGTTCTGTGTTATATATATAATAATAGCCCCCATTAAAACGCAGTGTGGCCAGATTAGTTGCTGTTGGATTTGTGGTGACTTGATGATCCATGTGTACACGCATTGATGTTGTTGTCAGACTGATTGTGCGATAGAAGAAGGCGGTTAAAAAACTAGCACTGATCACGAAGGCTATAAAGAAACCCAAACAAAAGACACAATCCTTGTTAACATGGAGACACAAGCAAAATGCAGAAATAAAATCGCCTAGTGTCTGGGACATGCGTCCAAGAACTGTGCGCCGTTGGGTACGAGCCGCAAATGGTGATGGGCTGTTAGCGCTTATGGTGATCGTGTGATGTGTCCTTTCACAGGGTGGTATTGTGCTTGATGGTATGTGCGACTGTTGGTGTGTTGATTGTAGCTGCCGCAGCTGTTGTTGCTGGTGTATCCTATTGAGTTTGGCTGCCGTGTTTGCATTTGGTATAATATTGCTCAATGGCATTGTTTGTGTGGCCATATCACAATATTGTCCTTTGAGTCCTTGAACTGGCTCTTTAAAAGTAACAGTACGTGAATTGGAATTCGCATCACGATTCACATTTAACACATGTTCCTCAATAGCTTCCAGATTGCGTGTATAACGATCCAATAGATGCAATAAACGTTTCAGTTGCATATTTTGCTGTGGCTGTGGCAGTGGCTGTTGATGTGGCTTTGAGTGTGGCTGTTGTCCAACACTGTTTGTATCCTGCAACATTTTATCGGATTCAGATTGTGGCAACATACTCTCAATCATAGTTTTGATGAGCGCATTAATTTCCTCTTGCTTTTGTGCAACTGTTGAACTTCTGCCACTTGTGCTGGGCAATTCAATGGTGACATGTTGTTGTCTTCCATAATCATCTGTGTCTGTTTCACCCACAGCAGCATCATCCAATTGTATCAATAACCTAGTTAGTGGTTGTGTTTGTTGTTGTATTGATGTTGGTGTTGATGGCTGCTCATTTTGTTTTTCTGGCTTCTTTTGATTGTCATGATGCATTTCAAATGTAAAAACTTGGATTTTCCCCAGATATGAAATAAAAAAATTTTACATTTTTGGGCGATAACTGCTAAGTTGACATATCATTTATTTTTTAATATGTTTGTTTTATATTATTTGAAAGTTTTCTGAAAATTTTCAAAATTCTTACCTCATGGCCTTCAGACAGACACAATCTGCAAACGTTATAGACCCTCTATTAGCCGATTTGGTTCAAGAGGCTATCAATAAACGGTTACCGATCAAAGAAACCCTAAAAACTTCAGCAAGTCAAAGACTCTTCGATATTTTAGGTATTTTACCCCGAATCTTCGAAGACGAAGAGTCCAAAAACGATGTTGAAACTCTTAGGGACGTGTCTAACAAGGACACCAGCGTAATGATCACTAATAACTGTACTATATACAATCCTCCAAAGAACCATTCGGTTAAGGGACAACAGCGTCATTGGCACTGTTGGTTGGCACAAGCAGCAGCTGCGGGTAATTTATTTCCAATCAATACGATTTCAAAGTTATAACAGTTAAAAATATTTAAATCTATAGAAAAATCTGAAGACGAATTGGAAATTTGTAAAAATCAAGTAGATCCCCTAAACCAACTCATAACTCATACCAGTATGGGTTGCCAAACTGATCAACCGCGTTTACGCAAATATGAATCCAATGTTGCTAGAACAGCTGTAGATCAGGCTCTACTTGAACCATCACCCTGTGAATTGACCCGGCAAACAGTCATGATTGATGCTGTGCCTGTACCAACGCCTAGCCAACAGAATCGACCGCCATTGACCGCTCGTTTCTGTTATATAATGACAGATTTTGCTTCGGCTCTGTATTGTAGTCTTGCCGTGATGTGTTGTTGTACCCCCAGTATGTTTCGATAAAAAAAGAGTTTACGATTTTGGCAAAGAAATATACATTTTAATACGCACAAAAAGAGAGTACTACACATAATATTCTGCGCGCATATCTCTATCTGCCACTCATCTAGGAACAGCACGGATACGGGTCAAAGTATGCTTCAGATTGGGCTGCTGTGTAAGGTTGTTCTCCAGAAAGCTATAGTAATGTGAAATGATCAAATAAAGGCACCAAAGGCATAGCAGTACGAAGAGTACATAAGTAAAGTTCTCTCCCATCATATAGAAACAGGCAAGTAATGAATGACCAGCATCGGTCACTACTTTCAACAGGCGTTCACGTAATGGTGCACGTTGCAAAGCGGTAGCCGAGCTAACCGATTCAACTTCAATATGCAGCGTATGTTGCTGCTGCAAGTTCTGTTCCATAGGGTGAAGTAATTTCACTTTATTTGGTTTAGGTTTTATCAATCTTTTTTTATCTGTTTTTATCAACGCATTGCAAGTTGTTTGGCAGCTTATCTCACAGGTGTTCTTACTTGGCATGGCTTTGAGCGTAGCATCTGATATCTGCATACGACTTAAGCTAACGGCGGTCTCTAAACGCCCACTTGACTCAACTATAGAAATGCATATTAGGTTTCTATAGACTATTAACTATCATTTTGAACTTACCTTGTGGCAGCATATGACCTGTTGTAAATTGCAAAGATTGTGCCCTTTTCAACTTTGGTTCTGTTCCATAATGCTCCTGCTCGCTCTGCATAAGCTTTGTGTAGTCCTCAAAAAGATTAAGAAGCTGCACTAAACGATCTGTAATCTGTTTATGGCTAGTCTGTACTTCATTCAAATAGCTTAATGTAGCCATCTTTTTGGGATTATCAACATTGCTCTTAACATTCCAGCCAATATTATCATGCGTGTTCATGTCACAATTATCGCCCTCCATATCCAGCCTTTTTTTTGACTCAACTTCTATGTTCTCCTTCAATTGAGTGGTCATTCTTAAAGTACGTGTATAATCAATGCTCTCTTCAATAATAAATTGTAATATATATAAATATAACTTTATGCAACCTGCTGACAGTGTGTGCTGTCTGATTTTGAAAACATTTGTATGAATATTTTATATATATAAATCAATGTATTGTATTTTTATTTTATTTTTTTTTTTGTTGTGTACATTTATGTCAAATATATATCAATATATAAATATATGTATACATATATATATTGTCATTTCAAAATATGTTTTCTTTCTTTACATATATAATGGCTACTCTATACAACATCCGTTGGCTTCACCCTCAGCTTAGTTGAGTTTCGTTCAGTCGTTGTTCGTTCGTTCGTCTAGTGAATCATTTTTCTCGGTAAATTAAGCAATTTTCCAAAACCGTCTGCATTTTGCCCAAGTTCATTTTTGCAACTGGCCACTGGACGTTCGGATAACGAGTTACACATCTCTTGTCCAACTTATCTACTCGTTACACACACTAATATGACAATTATAACGGTCTAGTGCACTAATATTTCTATATATTTTGCATAAATGCATGTTGTGCCATAGCTTTAAGGTTTACATATGAAAATCCAATTTGTCCTTTCTACTAAATTCCTTAACAATTTTACACAGTGCAACAAGATTTTGTTTTATATTATAAATAATGCAATATATTATGCTATAGGATTAGGTAGCTTCCTTTGAAAATAGTTTACAATCATTGAGTATATTGCTCTTGAGTGTATAATAATATCGTCTATACCCGTTGGATATTTCATGAGCTTTATTTGTTTTCTTATTTTTCTTTTTTCTTCTGTATTTCCGACACCTGCCACCAGCAGTGGCATCTACAGTGGCTGTGGCAACTGTTGTGTGGTATCTTTTGCTTGGGCCATTGATATTATTTAAAGGGGCTTAAGTGCGCCGAAGATTTATATTTGTTGGACATTGGCAAAAATCTCCACCCAGCCATGAGCAACAGCAGCAGAAGCAGCAGCAGGAGTAGCAAAAATAATATAAAACCGCACACACACAATTTATTGATTTTCTAGCACATAGTATATCATGACTGTGTTCATATGTGTGTATGTGTGTGTCTGTGTTGTGTGTATACATATTGAGTGTGCATAAGAGGATGCTGTTTGCCATGCATTGAAATTGCTCGTCTGCCAAAGACTACAGAACCCCCAGGACAACACCGACATCACCGGCATCAAAATGGCAGGGAATGCCAGCACCAGATTCGTCTGCAGCTTGATTGCTGCTCGTATATATCGAAGGTGCTGAAGCAGAAGAGCTCAGCCCTGGAGCTGACTGACCCCATGCCAGAAATTGATAGGTGCTTAAAATTTTCAGATTGAATATTTGCTTACAGTGCTTGCAGCAACGCTTAATTAGCCAATCATAATTTTACCCACAATATGCATAGTCAGCATTTACACTTGAGTTGATCTTTAGCCCTGTCTATTCGTCTGTCTGCCCATCATTGTATTCATTGTAACCATTCGAGCATTCAACCATTTGACCATTTTGCCAACCAAACACTTTTTGTTTATTTTGTTACACAATTGACACCAACTTTGCAATTTTGTTAATTGTGTAATAAAACTTTTTGTTTTGGTTTATATATAACATAAGCTGAACTAATATATTTAAGTTCTGTTTAACACAGTACAGCGTAGGATTAGTATTAAAATGATGCTAAGTTAGCCCTAACATCAATCGAATATCAGTGCTGCTTTGCTTACAGAATATTATAACATAACATAGGCTTAACAGAGCTAAGCTAGCTTAACATACCAGCCTTAACATAACATAGCTAAGACAGCCGAATACTAACAGATCTTCTAGTTAGCTTTTTCACTTATTTCGTTTGCAGAGCTGTTAACACATATTGAAATCTATAATAATTATTGAGACTATTTCGTTATTATTTTGCTGCTTTTTTTTACAGTTTTCTTTTGCTTAAATTTTGTTAGAAATATTAAAGGCATACTTCTCTATGTTAATTTATGAGGTGTTGCTGATTATTCTTGACTAGGCACATAAATATAACTGGCATACTCATACTCTTAATATGCATACATATATGCTGGTCTGCAGAGGCGGCTAACCGTTGCCAAAAATTCTTGTTGGCCATCTTCTGCTGCCCCATCCTTTAAGCCCCCTACTAACAGTAACAGCCCATAAATATTATTTGCTTAGAGATATGTTTTTGGCTTAATGCTTGTTTGTTTCCTATTACTCGGCTCGCTCGTTTATCATCGCCTTCTGTGATTCTCATCCTAACGGATGCTGCAAAGTTTAGCAACTTGAACGCCCAGCATGCATTCAATTAAGCCTTACCACGATTTTGCATTTTTATCATAACTATCATATAACTGTCTTCATCTTTATCATCATTATTAATATTATTATTATTATTATTATTATTATTATAGTTATTATTATTATTATAACGACCATAATTTGGCAATGCCATAACATGTAGGGAAACTCGTAGAAGTTGATATGTTACCACTGAATTGCTTTAAAAACTTTTATATGCTACAGAAAACCAATTGGCTAATGAATACTAGTCAATAAGTTTTGTTTATTATAATTATTGATAAGTTCTTACGAAAAATAAACCAAATAATATATATTTAGATATAATCAATATTATAATAACAGCTAATAATAAGAAAAGAAAGGTATTCAACTAAACTTTGAATCTATATTTATATATAATATATACAGTTAGATGATTTATTTACATTAAATTCAATCGAATCATTGTTAAGACCCAAAAGAATTGTATGTGTAGTGATATCAGTTTGTATAAACAAATTTATTTAGGTTCGTTTTACCAAAGGGCTTTTTCCCGGTGATGCTCAAATTTCCCAAGTAAAGTTCTTATGTCTAAAAATTTCAAACAATTTGATAAATCAATACAAAGTTTAATATATAATTATGTATTTTATAAAGATCTAGAATATAGTGTATACTTTTTATATTATTTCTTATAAATTGTTATTTCAATAGCCTTCAAGAACAAATTGAAATTTTATTTTATTGCAAAAATTTCTTACGTCAATTTAAATGCATTTTTATCGTATTAATTAAAAACAATTGTATTTATTTTTAAATAATTTTTGTGATTACAATAATGTTCCCTAGAGTTTAACGTTAATGTGCAACAGATGTTTTTTGATGAAAGTAAATTGTTGCCTAAATAACTATTTTTAAAATATACTTTTTAATTATTATTTTGTTATGATATTTTTATGAGAAAACTTGCAAAGTTTTTAATTATAAATTTTATTTTTGAAACTAATTTAAAATTTTATTAGAATTTGCAGCTTAAAATTAAACTTAATTAAAAGTTTTCATGTAAATATTTATTGTCTACATAGGAGACTTCAATTGCGATTTATATCGGCAATTGCCTCATAAGTAAACAGCTGCATATGATTAATAGACTAACACTAAATAAACAAAGATATATACACATATATATTTGTAATCGAAATTCGATCTATACAATATTTATTCATTATCTTTTGAATTACTTGTCAAATTGTAGAAATTTTTCTAGTTTAGTCATCGTAATTTCTTGCATGTTATCGAGTCATAATATTTAAACAACTTCTATTTTTACGCTTACATTTAGATAAGTTTTTTCTTGTTGACTTTGCCACACACACACACACACACACACACAAGCACAACCACACACCCACACACCCACACGAACAAACAAACACAAATACACTCAAATTTCTTCCAATTTGTTAGGTTTCTATATAAATATTTGTATATACTCGTATATCTATTTGTGTGAGTTTGTGTCAGAGACAATTGCTTACACCTGAAAGAGACGTCAAAAAATTGTCATAACATTCAGCACTTTTCTATGGGTAAAAGGTGCAAATGTTTTATATAGAGAGAAAGTATAGAACTGGCAATCAGTTGCTAACTGGCCATATTCCCTTTACGTTTACCACAGCCTGATCCTAACACTACTTGCTTTGCTCCTGTAAACTGGCCACTTGGGCGCCACTTGCTTCATTCTGCCTGTTAGTTGACATTTAATGGTATTTGACAATCGACATGACAAGACAAAGTAAAAACATCAGGTGCAAATGCCAAAGAAGAAGAAAAAAATAGAAAGAAAACTAAAACCTAGAAGAAGGTTCCACAAGCATAAGCAGTAGAATCCAGGACTAATAAATACCCTACATTTAGTCAATTACATTTCTCAATTTTCATTCAGATAGATATTTTTTATGCCGTTGACGTATATAAATAATTTATAGCAGTCATTCAGAGTTATTTCAGTATGTTTACTATTTTGATGATAAACGTTTTATGGTCTCTAGGGTAATCAAATGGTATATCTATATATGGGTTATATCCTTACTATAAAAAAATAAAAATGGCCAAAAGAAAATCGATAGCAGCAACCCAAAGACGTGTCCATTGCCTAATGAAGTTGTTGCTGCTGGATATGGAATTGGAATTGGTTTAAGGAGCAACTGCAGAAATAGCAGGAGTAGCATCAATTGAAGTTAGGAATGGAACAAGAACAACATCCATGCACTTAATACTTTTGTTTGCTTAACTTGTTATTTGATGTCCTTGCGTTGATGTTTTTTTTTTTCGTTCTTACTCTTCTCTATTCTATTCGACGCTGCTCGTCTGCTCGTCTACTTGTCTAACTTTATTTTCTTTTACTATTTTTTGTTTTTTGTTTTTTTTTTTTTTTGGTTCATTTTTCTATTTGCCTTCTACGACAATGTTGTTTACAAGAGAACGCGATAACCAGGAGCCAGCCATATAGATGTTTGCCTGAATCAGCAACTAGCAACCAGGAGCTAAAAGCTAGCAGCTAGAAGCCAGGAGCCAACCACACACATGTTGACCACTTCCATACGCATGCACTCGACGCATACGGCTTGGGTTACAAGACATTTGGATAATGCATTTACCGTTGATGGAGTGTACTTAAAGTATACTAAATGTCTGGACAAGATGTTTTCTCTTATTACTTTGACTGATTAAATTACTGTATTACTTTGTGGTTAAATGAAAGTTGCATATTTAAACATTTCTTTCAGTGTATAATTCGATAAATGTAGTGTAGGAAACAGGATGTGTGCTTGTAGGCAAAATGGCTGAAGCCTCTCATGTTGCATGTATTTTTAATTAATTGCATGCCCCAGCTCAACCAGGCACACAAATTGAACCATTCTGCCCCATTATAATTGTATCCTGTAATCAAAAAAATTTTTAAAATAGGTATAATAGACTTGTAGAAAAGTTCAAAAACTATCGAAATACTTGTAGAAGTTTTTTAATACCCTTTCTCGATTAGGCTTCCTATAAAATAGCTTGCGATTACTGCCCCAAACTTTCTTGGCAATATCTTTATGATCATCTATTAAAACAATTTGATACTTTTTTGATGACTTTTCTGAAGTATTTTTCTTAAATCATTTGCTGTGATTCTCTGTATTCTCTAGAAATACAACGCTGCATCTTTTCTACCAACACAACTTACCATAAAACCTCATCTTTTCTGATATAAAAAGTATTAATATTATAAAACTGAATAATTCCAAGAAAATTCTATACATAAATTTAACATATTTCAGAATATTATATTAAAAATATATATTTGAATTTATAACATAGATAGGTACGTAATGCCACACGATCTTTATGCATAGACGTCATATGCAAGTGATCTTTGAATGTCCCAGTGAAATATTTATATTTCTTTATTGATTTTTAATATTTCTTATCAATTGTAATAAGGTTTAAAATATCAAATTACGTATTAATCAAGCATTTCTATTTCATTATTTATTGAGGCGTTTGACACATAGATGACTTTCCCTTACGTAGACAATTACTGATAATTGCTCAGGGGTGTTACTGATAAGACGCATAGAAATCAGACAACAGATAAGAAAGAATTAGAATCTGCTTCCTTTATACTATATATAAGTGCAAGGTTAGGGTATTTAAAAGTTGAATACTTTAAGCTGCTTTCAAAGATAAGGTAAATGCATAGCGTATGTGTTAGTCGTTCATTGACACATGCACTCAGTTGCCATAATTTTAATTTATTTTTATATAATTTTTTTTTTGTTGGTTTTTGTTTTTGCAACACGACTTGACCGCAGGCCAAAGCCTGCCGACGTCACCGCAGTCGCAACATCATTTCTGGTTAATTGTAATTAAAGCTCAGTGGTTTGCTTCAATGCACACACA
>JBAMBS010000500.1:0-160221 GCA_037044455.1 Zygothrica quintamaculata
AAAAAAAAAAAAGAGAGAGATAGGTATATACTGAACGGTCCAAATGTTGGAGAGCGGCACATGCCGGGCACTTGTTGATGAGAAACATTACGTGCCGAGCGTAAACAATGTTTGTAATAAAGGCAAATGCGAGAGTAAAGTATTAATTTAAATTATTTAAAAATAAAAATAAAAATAATTATTTAAATTTAAACTTAATTTAATTTAAAACAATGTGTAAAGTGTATGTATTAATATAAATTTTAACAGAATTCATCAAAGTTTAGAATTTGTAACAGTTTGTAGCAGCTGTGGCCAAGGCTATGTATATGAGAGAAATTGAGTAATAAAGCTATAGAGTGGGTCACTGTTAGATCGGGAGAGCGTTAGATTCTACTCGTTCTTGTAAATGTTTGAGTGTATGTGTTAGAGTCTTATAAATGTGCATTGGAATCAGCTGTTGAATAATATGTTTGACAGTTGGAATCGAGCAGTTGATTCGCGCAGTTTGACAATTGTGAAGCGGTTTGATTGCAAAATTAACGCGTAATTTATATATAAATCTGAAAAATATAGAAAAAGTTAAAAAAAATGAGTATGATCGTGTGGAGCCTTGTGGCAGTTGCATTGGTGCTGTTCTACAAATATCTTGTGGCCAGACATCAAGAGCTTAAGGAACGTGGTATAGCGCATGATAAGCCATTGCCGCTGCTGGGCAGTCTTAAAATAAAGGAATTGCTTGGGCGTGTCCCAACATTTCAGGCACAAATTGATTATTATTTGCGTTTTCGAGATTCGAAAATTTACGGAACCTACATTGCGCGTGATCCGTTGATTTTTATATCTGATCCGGAGTTATTAAAAAATGTAGGAGTTAAGGAAATTGATCATTTTATGAATCATATACCATCTGAAATACTTGAAGCACCCTTTTCAAAGAGTCTCATACAACTAAGAGATCGCCAATGGAGAGAGATGCGAAATATACTTTCACCCACTTTTACTGGTATGAAAATGCGTACCATGTATGAACTGGTTAATGCCTGTAGTGAGGTGGGTGTTAGTTATATTGAGGATCAATTGAAACTGGAAGGTGGCAATGGAATTGAACTGGAAATGAAGGAATACTTCACACGCTTCACTAATGATGTCATTGCATCTGCGGCCTTTGGTATTAAAGTGAATTCGTTTGAAGAAAAGGATAATCAATTCTTTAAAATTGGTCAAGCACTTACAACTTTTTCGACTTTTGCTATTATCAAGGCTGCATTAGTATTTGTCATGCCTAAGTTGAAGGTATTTAAAATGAATTTTCATTTAAAATAAATTTATTTAATAATTTCTTTAATTATAGCGTCTAGGAGTTAAAGTAATGGATCCAAAACTTATTAAATACTTTGAGAGATTGGTCTTTGATGCCATTAAATATCGCGTCGAGCATAAGATTATACGACCTGATATGATACACCTGTTATTGGAGGCACAGCGACAAGGTGAAGGTGAAAATGAGAAAAGGTTCTCCGATGAGGATCTATTGGCACAGTGTCTGCTCTTTTTCTTTGCGGGCTTTGAAACTATATCCACGGGTCTCTGTTTCCTCACCTATGAACTATGCAAGAATCAAGACATACAGAATCAGATTTATGAAGAGATATTAGCAGTTGAGGAACAACTGGATGGTAAACCCTTGAATTATGATGCACTTACACATATGAAGTATTTGGATATGGTTGTATCCGAATCATTGAGAATGTGGCCACCTGCCCAAGCAACTGATCGATTTTGTAGTCAAGATATTGATATTAAAGATGAAAATGGTGAATTTTTAGTGACCCTTAAGAAAGGTGATCGAATTTTAGTACCGATCTTTGGTATACATCATGATCCAGAGAACTTTACAGACCCAGAAGTGTTTCGACCGGAACGTTTCTCAGAGGACAATAAACATGAAATTAAACCCTTTACATATCTTCCGTTTGGCATTGGGCCAAGAAGTTGTATAGGTAAGTAATAAAAGTCAAAAAATTCATAAAATTTTATTCTTATACAAATAATTCTATATATTTTTTACAGGCAACAGAATGGCGCTGATGGAGCTCAAATCTATTATATATCATCTGATACTCAAATTTAGGCTCGAACCAGCACAGAAAACTGTAGAGGATATGATGCAAAGTATTAAAGGTGTTAAACTAGCTCCCAAGGATGGCTTTTGGATTAAATATGTACCAAGAAAAACTGTTGTGAATTGAAAATGTAATGTAACAAGGAAAATTTTTGAGAATAAAATCCATGAGAATTAATTAACTTCATTCTAATTAAAAGTTTTTATAATGAATCGATGCACTTTGAACTTTAACTTTGCCAAAAGCATTTTTGCTTTCATTTATCAATTTAAAGTCTAGGGAAATTTTTTACAAAATTCGCTGTCAGAATATCCTTTTAATTAATTTCTTATTAAAAAGATTTTTTTTTTTTGTTGCTTTGCATCGAAAGTTAATTATAACTTATCGAAAGTTTTCTGTTTACTCTTATTCTATCGCAATGACGTTATAAAAAAAAAATCAACTAATTAAAATAATATGATTTCAATTTACAAACAAAACGCATGCAGCATATACAATTAAACAAAAGACTCATTCAATGATTGAAAGTTGCAATTTGGCTGAAAATTGTCATGACGAATTCAAAATCTATTCAGTATTAGCTGATAAGGCGAATTTATGTATGCGGCGAATTCGTCTGCAGCTTATAAATTTTTATTAGTTGATTAGATATAAACAACAAAGAAGCATTCCAATTTAGCTGCACTATTGTTAATAATAATAATTGCGCTCTTTGTGCAGTATGCTCTTAAACTGCAGCCTAATACAATTCGTTTTGTTGTTCTCTTTGTCTTTACGGGAATGGGTAGAAGGAAGTAGAAGAACACGAGCATCCAGTAGTTAATTGCTGATCTTTAACGACGTTGAGCGTGTGAAAATTTTTTCAAATGAGCGTTGCAAATTTTATTTCGAGTGTTGTAATATTTCTTTTGATTTAATTACATTAACTATTTCCAAACTATACAGTGTAACTGTTTTGCAATAAATCAGAGCAATATTTGGTTTATAAAACATATAAATATAATTTGCAAAAACGTACAATTCATGAAAAGTACTATTCACCATGGGGCTCCAAGCGTCTGGTGAATTTACCTGCAGTTTTGTGTATAGTCAAAAATGTATTAGGCGACGCATGGTGAAGGTGAAACACGCACATATGAAAAAAATGATACTGAACAGCGGCTCAGCTTTTTGCTTGCTTTCCCTCTTCCACTCGTTTATTTCCATTATGTATGTAACTATGCGTAAGGCAAAGGAAGAAAATATATGTATATACTGTCGTTAATTGTTGATCGTAAAATAGTTTTCGTGTGTTAAAATATGTACGACGCGTAATTTTAATTCGTCCGTTTATGTTTTATTCGGGTTTCTGCGCGTGTGTAAAGTGAAGTGAATATTATTAAATTAATAAAAGTATTTCTATTATACAATGGATTAATTTTTTTTGCCTGCATTGTTTCTAAGCAATCTGCGTACAATAAGAGAGCAATACTTAATACAAAATATGTTAATACATTGGCAACAATACACATTAGCCAATCTGCTAACAATAAGAAAGAAAATATTTAAAATATACTTTTAAATAATTCATTAATACATTGATAATACATTGGCTGCCATACACATTAATACAACAATTAATATTTACAGAAATACATTTTATTGCCCATGGTATGTAGTGTTGAGTTTACCTGCACTCATGTATAACAAATTTGTGGTGTATAAGTGCAGTCCACTTATGTAAAATAGGCTGAGCAGCGGCTTGGCGCTCTTTTGTCTCACTCTCTCTCTCTCTTATATGAATGCAGCAACTAAAGGCAAAGGAATAAAATAAGAGTGCAATAGTCAATTGTTGATTGCAAAGGAAGCTGCGGGGGTGAAAGTGCTCTAATAAAATCCGTTATATATATTTTATTGTTTTATTTTTTTCAAGTGGTTAAGTGTTTGTGTTTTATAAAATTATTATTATTATTTTTTTTTAAGTGGTTAAGAGTGTGAATTTGTAATAATAATATTATTATTATTATTTTTTTTAAGTGCTAAAGTTCGTGTTGTGTTGTGATAATAAAAATATGATGAGCACACATTAAGTATAATCGATTGTAATAAAGGTAAGAATATTATTTCTTTTATAATGTTACCCATCTTTCATGAATAATAAGCTTTTAATCGAGCTTTCAATACAATAATCCAGCTTAAGCTTGTTGAGAAAAAAAAGGTTCAAAGTGCTTAGCGATGTGCAATCTCATCAAAAATTTCTTTATCCAGTAGCCTGGCCATTTTCTATGTCCAGTATCCTTCAATGGCCAAAGAGGAGTAGCTATCAAAATGGCCGCAACATTTGCAGCTGACTGCGAAGGCAGTTTAATTTGGTAAAGAAATAAGAAATGTTGGCCAAAACTTTTTGACATTTCGTTATTTATGTGCCTGGGATATTTAGGCAAAAAGTTTTGGCCGACTAAGCAGTTAATGCGATATTGATTTATTTGTTAGTCAGCAACAGCTCCAAAGCATCAACAACAGCAACAAAAAGCAAAAAAAGCAGCAGCTGCTTTCAAACACTCGCAATAAATATTATGCAGCTGATATATATATATATATATATATATATATATATATATATATTTTAAAGAGCTGATCCGTAAAACTTTGTTTTTTGATTTTCATTGAAAAATCATAGAAAATCTTTATCTACAGCTTTGCGCTAAAGTTTCTTACAATTCAAGGTCATGAATTCGCTGTTTGATATTAAAAAGGCAGCAGGCGATTAAGCTATGAGTTTGAGTGAGTTTTCACTGAGTTTTCAGTGAGTTTTCACAGAGCAAGTTTCATGAGCTGCTAGACAGCTAAAGCTAAGGATCTCAGATGTCAAATGGGAGAAGCGAAAAACTTCAAGTTCCTATCAAAAGGCAACAAACTTTCCACGGGAAAACTTGGACTACGACAAGGCTGGTGACAAAAGGCGCGAAAAGAAAACAACAACTTAAAAATGAAGGTTTTATTTCTTCTCTTTAATAATTTATTTTTTCTTTTTTTTATTTAGTCTTGTTTTATTTTGGGTGTGAGTGTGTGTGTGTTTGCTTGCTTTGCATTTGCTGTGATTTTGGCCACGAGGCAAAAAGTTGTTAATTATTTTCACTTGCTGGTCAAAACAATGGGCGAAAAGTTTTTCTTACAAAATCTATGACTGCCAGCGACATTTAAAACATTTTTTTTATTCCCCCTCCCCCCCTGCTTAAAAATACACAGTAAAAACTTGCTTTAACTTGGCTAAACTAACTGCTTAACGGTAATGTTGTACTCTAGACAGTGGCGTAGTTCTATATCCCCTTGCGGTTGGCTTGGGGGTTTTACAAACATATCTCAATCTTAATGATACATTAATTTGATGTTATCCTTTAATATCTTATTTAGTATAACATTCAACCTTGGCGGAAGTAGGGGATAATAAGTCCCCCTGGAATGCCATGCCATGCCACTGTAATGGGACCCCAATGCATTTGTTGCAGCTTAAGTGCGTAGCAAATTGTGGCAAACTTGTAATTTGTTACTGTGGCCAGCAGCGGCAACTGCCTTTGTGGTTACTGCCTGCCACTTGGACTTGGCCAAGACCATATCCAACCCAGTTTACTTCTTATCCTTGTCCTTTTTTTTCCCCACTTCTGCTTATGCCCAGTTGGCAGGCGGCTTGACCACTAGTTGACCCATTTGCATAATTATTCATTGCGCAGCATTATGAGCATAAATAAAATGATGCTTCACTGCACACACACACACACACACACGCGTGTGTGTGTATGTGATGTTGGCTCTAAGATAATGTCTTGTAACGTATAATAAACTCATGTGTATCGCTCTCATTCCTTGCCTTAACTATGTGTTGTATGTAAGTGTGTGTGTGTGTGTGTGTGTGTGTGCGCGTGTGTGTATGTTGCGCTTTTTACATCTTATTTATTGTTTAACATTTTTTATGATTGTGGCAAGCTGCAAGCAGACTACTATCTGCAGTACAACATTTTTAGCAATTTATATATATATATATTTTTTTTTTCTTTTTTTTTTTGGGGTAAAAATAGAAACGAATTTGCACTGCAAATTCAATTGGCAAAAACAATTTATTTCAGCAGCTAAAGTCGATTTTGCTATTTTCTTTTCCCTTTGAAATTATTATTAAAGAACATTTCGAAATATAAAATGTTTATAAATTGCAATATAAATTGAATAATAAAACTTTAAGTATCAGTAATAATTCTTCTTGCTGCAAACGCATTAAATTATTCACTTTGCGTGCAGCAGAAAGCAATAAATATTTAAGCTTTAATTGAAAATATTTTCATTTTATTACCAAAGATTTAACTACTGTATAATACATATATATATATATATATATATATATATATATATATTATATTGTGTTTATATAACATTCCTTTAGTTTCTCCCTTTATATATTTGGTTTACCTGTGGGAAAAATGTTTATTAAATTAATTTTAAATCAGCTTTTTGCAAAAATAGTTTTACTTTTATTGTTGTTGTTGTTCTACTATATCTACAGGGATTAATTAACTTTGACATTTTCTAAATTTTACCCCACTTGAGTGACTCCTTAATGTCTATTATTATAATCCTAAAACATCAAGTCCTTTAGGTGTGTCAATGAACTATTTTTGGCTTTGCCTTAAACCCATTTGAATTCTTCAAGTTGACACAGACAATGAGCAACCGCAAAAGCAGCACAAAGTTTCTAAAGTATATACATATATGTATATGTATATGTGTTTGTATATATATATATATATATGTAGTATGTTCTGTGTTATGTGAGGACAACCTTTTGCACCGAAATACTCAATTAAATAAAGTTCTACTTGAAATTGCATTACATTTATGAACGTGAGTGCGTGTTGCCCTCCATTGCATTAGAGTTCTTTTTTTTGGAATTGCAAGCACTCTGCCACCCCTCCCACCCCCAACTTGCCACTCTATATATGTTACCATATTCCGTACTATCAAGCCTCTACAT
Organism: Zygothrica quintamaculata; assembly: GCA_037044455.1. NCBI lineage: Eukaryota > Metazoa > Arthropoda > Insecta > Diptera > Drosophilidae > Zygothrica > Zygothrica quintamaculata. Next base: position 7,108 of record JBAMBS010000500.1, read on the forward strand.
ATGACCACAAGAGTTGTAAAACTTTTGCAGCTCATACAAAAATATATATTATATTGCACGTGCGTATATATATATATATATGTATATGTATATGTATATATATAGATATCAGTTTGTATATGTGTGCACATGTGTGTTTGTGTGCGTATGTAAGCCGCAGAAACAAGTACTTTTGTACCAAAAAGTGAGAGCTGCACATTTCGATTGTCAAGTGCAAATCATATAAAATGGATTTTTCCGTTCTACTCATCCGGTTTGTGCCAGTATGTGTGTAGGTGTATGTTGCGTATGTGTGTGTGTGTGTGAGCATACAGATTGTTAATCTTTATATATATATATATACTTGTATTACACCATGTGACCTTAGTAATGATTATAAAAATAAAAACGGATATAGATTGATATAACGGATGTCCTGAATGACCATTTGCTCGTAAAAGATGAAAGCACAATTTTCTATAGCTTTATATCGTAGCTGCAATCTGAACAAGTTCGTAACAGTAGCATTGAAGTTCGGACTAAATTATACCCTTTACTTAGACCAAATCTTGAAAAATGTCTTTGAGTATAAAGATTGAGTATGAGTCAAGCAGTTATTCACCCAATTTTATATTTAAAATGGAATTTAATGGCTTCATTTGATATGAGCTGTATTACAAGCTTTTATTTTAGCTTTTATATGTTATATATATATTAAGGGTATATTAGTAAATGTGCCACATAATCTCAATACACTGAGGGAAGTATTCAATAAAGCATCATACGCTCAATTATGGTAATTGCTAGCAAAACTTATAGCCAAATGTGATTTATATGCAATCCTTTGTCACTTCTGCGGTGTTGCAATTAATATAATTTACAAAATACTAAATATAGTCCTGTATATGGTTGGTTGAAATGGAAGAAAGGATGGTTAGGGAGGGTGGGGGGGGGGATGGATGGATGAGTTAAACACATATATATGTATATTTTATGCTATACTATAGAGAGTGGATTAATAGGCAAAGTGCTACGGCTGGTAGCGTATTTGAAATGCCAGCCAATTGTCGGTTTTTGTGGTTTGGCAAATGTTTAAGCCTTTCGGCTTATTGTTCTCTTGATGCCGGATTCTATATATACATATATATATTTATATCGGATTCCGGAATTTGCATGTAGTACTTAGTTAAATTGGCGTCGAGTGTTCCACATGGAATTCAAGCGAGCAACAAATTAAAATTTTATGCATATAATTTATATCATATTGTATGCAGGATGAGCTCTTAAATTCTATATATGATATATACTGCTACTAATCAAAAGAGTTCAAGAACATATGACACTCTCTTAACAGTAAATGCTCTTTGCTTATGGCCAAAGAGTAAAGAGCTTAAGCACATAGTAAGTGTAAGAGAATTAAGTGTCAATGCGAATGTCCTTTAATAATCGGCTCATATGTGATTTTGGTAGTAAAAAGTTGGTAACAAATCAAGTGTAAGCTTGTCCAGTTGTTACTGCTTGAGTTTTATGAATTCTTTTTTATTTATTTTAGGAAGCAATTTAAAATGAAAATTTGTTGCTGATTAAAATGTAATATTCTATTGTGATTTTACTATTTGGGCACATAAAGTTTTATTTTATTTATTATATTTTAAGCTGAAGGTTTGCATATCATTATAGCCAAATAATTTGGGTTTTGTACAAGCTCTTGGTATGCGGCTTAGTATCTTAACTGTTGTCAAAGTTGTACCAACTTTTATGATTAATATCTGCAACTGATTTATAATTTCAATTTAAGTTCTTAAGTATACTTCAGTTATAAATATATATATATATAAATGTCAGCTATTAATTGAGATTAAGTACATTGCTGTAGATGACACCTTTAATCTTAGTCTTTATTCCTTTGTTGTGGGTGTTCTTCTTCCTCTCTTGCTTTTGGCTGTTTGTTATCATTTTCATTATGATTATCAAGAGGCCTTAAAACTGACTGAGTGCGTTAGCTTTAGCCTGGCTATTGTCATTTTATGATGGCTTTAAGTGCCTATTTAAGGAATCAAAAGCATAAAAAATAATGTTAATTTCAATATTGCCTTATTAAATGGCCATAAAAACCTAACAGCCAAGAGCTTCAAGCCAAGAGTCAAATGTCAAAAGGAAAAAGTGAAAAATGTTGCGCATGTGTGCAACATGAAAATGTTGAAAATTTGTTCATTTCAAGCCTGTTAACGTTTTCATTTTCATTTTCATTTTCCATTTTACATTTTACATTTTATTTTTATTCTTTTCCTTTCATATGCATTCGGTGTGAAATTTAAATGAAACGTGTGCCTTTTATATTTTAGACAGATTGTCGAGCAGCTGCTGCCGTTATTTCAACTGCCAGTTGCCAAAGTGATGTGGCTTTAAAACGACCCTCATTCATTCATTTTCTCAGTCTTTCAATATGTCACTCTGTCACTTTGTCAGTCACCCAGTCACCCAGTCAGGCAGTCAGTCAAGAAGTACAACTGCTTGGTCGCGTCGGGAGTCACGCATTCCATATGGTTTTCGCTTGTCGTATGTTACGCAGGATGCCAACATATGCCGACACACACATACACATACTCCCACACACACACATATATATATATACATAAAAACACACATACGCAGCGTGTGCCGGGAAATGTGACAGGATGTCATTTTGCAACGCATCCGAAACATAAACACGTCGCGCTCTTCCTTTGTGTCTCTCTGAAAATTATGCTGGCAAGAGGCGGCAAATGTTTTTATTTCCTTATGTGTCTGTCCTTCGTTTATGCGACTGTATATATGTATATATATATATATATGTATGTGTGTGTATGTGTGTAGTTAAGTGTGTGAGTGAGACAGTTGAAACTACCTTTAAAGTAGGAAGAAAAAAACATTTGCATAAGTGCTTGTCGCCTTCCCACACTTTGCCCGCTGTGTAGTTGTATATCTCTGCCACCCCTCCCCCCGTCACTGGCTACCAACTTTACTTAAAATACACGTAATATTCATAATATGACGCAAAGCGTGTCATGCCTCGCGTTACCCAAATGTGTTGAATAAATATATATATGTATAGATATATATATTTATATTTGGAAACTTGTTGAACTCCATTAAAGGTATTCAATAAATAAATATTAAATATCAAAATTTATGATCATTTGACAACACTTTAGGCTGTCCAAACAGGATATTAAGGCTAATAAAGATACTCAACAAGTGGCTCAATGAATTTTCAATGTAAAAGCTACTTGAGTCCCTACAGAGCAGCAGTCAAGGAAGCAGGAAAAGCGCCTTAATATATAGCATAATAAATGATTTTCTGAATTTCCATTATTTTTCAAAAAACTTCTGAATTCAACGAGGTCCAAATTTGCTCTTTAATATCCACGGAATATTTTCGTTTGTTTTTTAATTTTTTTTTTTCATTAAAATACTTTCATTTTGTTCTAAAAATATAACTAAAAATTTGCACTTTAATTTTATATTATAAATTTTATATTTTTGAACAAAATTATACAAATATTTGCACAGTCAGGATAATTTTAACTTGTTGTTGAAGTTGTTTTTGTTCCTGTTATTGTTGTTGTTGCTGTTTCTCTCATTTATTTTATTATATTTTCAGTTTTATTAGCATGTTTTATATTACTATCTCCATCTCTTTCTAACGAACAACTAACCACTAAAACCATAAAACTAATTTTGATTTTACAAAATGCATTTTACTCGAAATTTTCTATTGCTTTTTTCCATTGCATTTTCCATTGGATTCTTCAACGTTTTTTCCATGCTTTTTCCATAGTTCACAAAATGCACACAATTAATTTTAATTTATTCGTAATTTATGTTACTCTTTCCTTTTTTGCCTTTTGCATATTCTGAACTGTAAATAAATGGTGAGAAAAAAAACACCAACAACAACAATAACATTTGTTATTTAATTGAATTTAAAAAGTGTTTAGAATAAGCGGTAAATTAAACTAAATTTTTAATTAGCATATTATAAGCATTGATTATTGAACGGATATTAGTTTTATTATAATATTAAACGTTAATATATTTATAAGAGTTTCATAATCAATTTCAATAGATATAGAAAGAAATCTAAACTATATATTCTAGCAGAGACAGTAATATCGGAAGAACCTATATACTTTATATTTCTTCTAATCTATTCTAAATTTCTATTGAATCAACTATTCTATATATATATATATATATATAATATAATACGATGTATCTATGTATACTATATTTCATCTTGTCAATTATATAGTTCTATTGAATCATACATTCTATATAATAAGATAAGCCTATATATACTATATTTCTTCAAGTCAAATATATAGTTCTATTGAATCAAACATTCTATATAATAATCTTTATAGTAAGTTGAATCCTTGCATCCATTTGGGAGCAGCTTAAGGGATTCCTAATCGAATTCAATGCATATCTAAAGAAATTTCTTCTATATATTCTAGAATAGAGATAAGTATGTAACTTTAATGGATATCGAAAGAAAATAATCTATATATTCTCAACTATTCTATATTACTATTGAGGCAACTATTCTATATACTATATAGTTGAGACAAGGATTCATCTATCTATCCACTTGGCAGCAGCATAGAAAACTATTCTTTGAGCTGTTTAAACTATGGGAAAATGTTGCCGAGTTTATTGTAATATAGCTGTAATCAATAGTTTTTGCACCACTGTGCACAAAAAAGCAACTTAATTAAAATGCCATAATCTATTAGTAGACAATGCTAAGTATCATTAATAAATCATAAAAATTGATATGCAAATTAGTTGCATTAATTGTTATAGGGAAAGCTTAAATACCGTTTAAGCCCATATTTGTAGTTGTAAATGTATATATATATATATTGGTGTATTATATAGTATATTAATAAACTGCCATCATGTTATTTAATTTGTTTATTATATGAAAATTGTGGCTTATCAAAATGAAAGTTTGTCATGAAACTGCAACATGTGCAAGGTACTGCTATATAATTAGTTGAAAGAGCACAAAATAAAAACATAGGAAAAGTAACATAACAGAACTCATATATAAAGTTAAATTGTAGGCAAGAAATGTTGAGTATATTGTATGCACGTGTGTGACTAGTGTGTGTGTGTGTGTAAGGGTTTGTATGTGTGTGTGTAAAGGTTGTATGTGTGTGTGGTATGTGTACAGTAGTTGGTAAACATTAAGTACAAATTGCACAAATAATGATACAGTTGGTAAACTTTCGCTGATGTTGCAACATTTGCTGATGTTGCATGTTGCGCAAATCTACTGCTTAAAATCAACATGTGTGTACTCTTTACTATACTCTCTACGTATGTGTGTGTGGATGTGTGTGTGTGTGTGTGTGTGTGCTAGTGTATATATTATTTAGCAGAGCTTGTGGCATACTACACAGCATGTCATTTGGCTTATTGATTTTTAGCAAGGGTGTAGAGCATATGAAAAGTATCTTAAAGTTGGCTAAACACTACGATAAATAACAACAGCAACAACAACAACAACAACAACTAAGAATAATTGAAAACATTAAGCCAAATATTAGTTGCCCTTACTTGTGGCATAACGTATTATTTATATTAACTTGATTCATATCCTTTTTCTTTGCAAAACAACCTGCAACAACTTGCAGCAACATCTCCAAAGATACATATATTTTATGCTATAACATATGATACTCCCTTTCTCTCTTTCTCTTTCTCACTCTCTCTGTATAACTTTTTGACTGAATTCAAATACTCTTTCGGGGGCATATAAAAAATGAGCATCTGTCGCAAGTTTCTAGTCGCAAAAAACTTGTCATCTCCCTCAAGGCATTCACTTTGCATGGCAAATAAATTTAATAAGAGCATCAAGTTATGTGTAGCAGCAGCAGCAGTAGAAGCAGCAGCAGCAGCTAACTGACTTTTTCTTGAAAAAAGTTTGCAATTTGTTTAGAGAGTAGCTAAACAAATTTTTGGTTAAGTGATTTTCTTTTGTGTGGTCATAATTAACCGTTGTTTCAGGCCAATGCATATTATTCATGAGTTTCTTATCGCCCATTGGAATTGCTGAATAAACTTATTTATGCCCGTTTTATAGCCACATTGCAGACCTATTAACAATATGCAGTCAAATTTAATTTCAACGCTTACAGCATTGACCAATAGGTGGACAACTAGACACAGTTTATATGGTTGCAAATTTCTTATAAATTAACAGATACCCTGTAAATATAGACAAACTCTTATATGCTATAAACTTACTTTAGCCACTTTCAACTTGCATAAAGTATAAGTTTAATATAGAGATTTCATCTATAGTTTTGTTTACTTTAGTTAGAGCAAACTTAAGTAGTTGTTTTACAGGGTATATAAACATATAAAAAGTCGAAATTTATGTGACAGAGTTTGAAATTTATTTGCTGCAACATTTTGCATGGCGGCGGCTGCTGCAACTAAATAAAGTTCCATTGACCCATTTTATGGGCTCAGACTCAGACTCAAATTCAGACGCAGACACAGGCATAGACACAGACACAGACACAGGCATAGACACAGACACAGACACAGGCGTAAGTTATATAGCAATACCCAAACATAAGCCACCAGTGCTAGTACAATACACATACGCCCCGTGGTACACCCCACAACCAATTGGCATGCAAAGTTTTTCGCCTAGGCAACAACAACAACAATAACAATGGGATGAAAGGCGTCCAAACAAAAGCAGGCAACAAATGCGCAGACGATTAGTGTGCCATTCGTTCTATATATACGTGTGTGTGTGTGTGTGTGTGTGTATGTATATAACACACATACACATTGGCCAGTGTTATTTACTGTTATTTGTTTAGCTGGGGTTCCTGTTTATTTTTCGGCTTATTTGTTGCCATTGTTGGCTGTCATTGTTATTACTGTTGGCTTGGTGGTGGACACTGGACACTCAGTTTATGCTGCACTTTCTACGATGTCACAAAATGAAATATTTAAGAGCGCATTAGCCTCATGCCCCATTTATTCCTATCTCTATATCCTTATGCTAGCTGACAACTGGTGCCTAGGGTGTGCAGGATAATTGCAAAAATTACCACAAGCACTGCAAAAGGGTTGCAGCATAGCAAATGAATGAATTAATGTATGAGAATTGAAATTGCTATGATTCTTGTGTATACTACACATTGCTCCCACTATACACAGATCTATCCCAGATCACATATATACATATATATATATATATATATATCTATTTAAACCATATGCTGATTTCAATTGATTCTTGCTCTGTGGCTACACTGCGTATCGTTTGCATCGTTAACTTTGCAATTTCTGTGCGTTGGTCATTGGTTTTGGGTGTGTGTGTGTTTGTGTGTCCGGTCAGGTGCAGCACGTTGCATGTTACAGTATGTAGCTTGTTGGCTGTAGCATGTAATAGCAGCATGTTGCAGAGTTGCAATACAGCGTAAAGGCATATTATAAATGCCACATACACTTGACCAAACCAACATTGAACAATAGCAGCAGCAACAGCAATAGCTATAGCAACAGCAACAGCATCAGCATCAGCATCAGCAACAGCATTTTGCCAACATTAAGAGCCTCTTATAACAGCCAACTTAAATTTGTTTGCCTTTAAACGAAAATTGGAAATTGATTTTTGATTAGAAAATTATTTTCTTTTTATGTTTTCGTCCAAAAAAAAGAGGAAAAACAACAAACAAAATTGATAAAATTTCCTTTATAACTTTCAAAGAATTTTTTGGCCAAATCTTTAAAGCCATCAATTTAGATATTAATACAAAATTTTATTTATCAATTTAGAATTTTGCTTAAGGCTTGATTTAGAGACTTGATGCCACTTTTATTTGTGAATTTATGGCTTAAATATATATGGCTTACATATATATAACGTTAATAAAAACAGTTATCAAAAGTGCGGCTAAGTGTTTACTCTCTTTCACTTTGCCTCTCTCTTTCTCTTTTTGTTTTTTTACTGAGTGCACTTTATACAATTAAATGTTATTCTTTATGTTTTGCATACGTTTGCTTTGAAAGGGTATATTAGTGCTATAGAAAGTTGATACTGAACTACTGATTGAGGTTGCTATAAAGCTGAGGATATCTGGGATTTAAAATTTGGTAAGTTTGTTACGACTTTGGCATAACTTTACCTGTACTTGTAGAGCATCTGTTAGTCTACTATAAATTTTTTTATATGCAATATTTCAAGTACTCAGAACTTTTGTTCATATGTTGTACTTAAAATTCAACAAACTTTTGGCCCTTTCACAGTTTTCACACAACCTTCACAGACCACTTTTGGTCAGCAATTTACAGAAATAACTATGAACGAGTGTTTATAAAGTGTTTTTCCTCTTTTTCTCTCTTTTTGTATTTTTATTTTATTTTATTTTATTTTTATTTTATTTCAGTGTGTATGTTTTATTATATTTGTTTTAATTTCAAAAAGTTCTCATTAAAAGTAACTGAAAAGTTGTAAATAAAAAAAAAATAAAACAAAAATTGTAATTTAAGTTAATTTTCTATGCATTAATTTCATTACATTTCTAAGACTTCGAAACTCTAATTAAAATCCAAAATGAAAACAAGCTGTTCCTAACTAAAACATTTACCAGTCGCATAATTTGCGTTGTAAATTAAAATAGTTTTTGGTAAATTTACTAAGTGAAAGAAAATTTCAGACATTTTCTTGTCTTAACTCCAAGAATGCAGCTCAAAGCTGCTGGCTCATTAAAGAATAATACAAAAATTTCAATTCATGTGAGCTGCCATTATTGAAATGAGCTTGGATTTAAAGAAAATTTACCAAAATTTATAGTAAAAGTGTTTAAATTTAAAAATTAAACTTTTTAAATTGATTTAATAAGTTAATAATCACTTATTAGAGCAACCAGTTTTGAAAAATTTCTGAACTCGCGTCAAATTTCAATAAATTGTTACAATTACTTTTTGCAACTATTTTAAGAAGCTTTCAAAGCGCGTTAAAAGCTTCTTAAGTGTAATTTTCAACTCATTCTTTAAAGTTACTTATGTGAAAATTAGTAATTTTTTAAAGTTTGTTGCAAAATACTTATTAAAACTGTTTTAAGATGCTTTCAAAGCGCATTAAAAGCTTTTAAAGTGTTACTTTCAATTCATACGGCAAAGTTACTTATCTGTAAATAACTTTTCTTGAAGTTTCTTCTTGCTTTGTGGTTGTTCCCATGGTTTTATAGCATATAGTTGAACTCGCATGTATAAAATTATTGTTGAAAGCTCAACTCAAGGACTGAGTACAGTTTCTTTTGTGTGCAGCAGCCAGAAAACCAACGAAGAGCTCTGCCCATTGAAACGTACATTTTGTTTAATTGAAGTACAGTTTGATTTAAGTACAGTTGACTGCACAAATCTAACGATGAGAGATTTTTAGTTGGGGAGATTTACGCGAATATATATATCGAATATATATATATATGTTAAAGTATATATATGTATATATAGGTATTTTTTTGTTTTGTTTGGAATTTGTGTTTAGCGACACGTAAAAAATTGTAGAATGTTAACAATGGAAAATGCTTGCTTGGTTCGAAGTTTATAGTTTGCCCTCTTGATTCAGCACAGGACAATGAGCAGCTGTAATTGGAAACTCTGATGGTTAGCTGATGGGATGCTGCCTCTTTTATAATAACGAATAGATAAATATGTGTGTTCAAAATATAACAAGAAACAGTGAATAAGATATATATATATATATCTAAAGAGACTGTAAACGGGAGATAGAGGGAGGAAGAAAGAGCTGGAGTAAAAGGAAAGTGAAATGCAATTATAGCTGTAAGCTATAGTAAAAATATACGCACTGTATATAGTTAAGTAGTTTATTTTTGCTTTAGCCATAATTGAAATACCAACTGTTGTGCGCACTGTATATATGTATGTGTGTGTGTGTATGGCTGTATTAAAGAAATCATAGCATACATTCCAGCGCAATTTCTTATAAATCGCATTGTCGTTAGTTCTTGGTGCTGTTGCTGTTGTTGCCGCTGTTGCATTGGTATTGCTTTGGCTGTTTGTATCACATTGCATTGCATCAAGTTGAAAAACCAATTTGCAGCTATCAAAATGAAGCTGACTGCTAGACTTCAGCTTGCACACTTCACTCCCTGCTCTCCATAACTCCCTAACAACTTACTATTGCATTTTATTGGCCCCTTTTTAGCGGGACAATTGATCGATTTGTTGGTATTTGCCAAGCAATCCAACTTTGTCAGCAGCAAACGCAGAAATAGCAACAATTCCATTCTTTTCCTCTCTCTCTTTAGCTGAGAGTTCAGTTAATAATCATCAGCAAGCAACTGAAGCTACTTAGACAGTTTTTATTTATATAGAGGGTGAATCATTGTGCATGACAAATCAATGAAATCCGTTCATATTTATTACTGATTAACACTGATAGCTGTCCAATTAATATCCGTATAGCGCTTGGCAAGCAAATTGATTCCAGCAATCCTAGCATACTGTCATATGCTGATGATATAATGAAATGGATTTCAATACCCTTTAGAGCTAACAAGTAGTGGGTTGATTATGCAAGTGTGCTGTTTGCGAGATATATATATGTGCTTGATCTAGGCCAAGTCCTCATTAAATAGAGTTGCTAATCCTGTTTAAACAGTTGGGCCACGTTGCGTATTCGTGATTATTAAATTGGCTGTAAATTCATTTGGGTGCAAAGATAGTGCGTATAATAAAGTTTAAAGACAAATGTGCTGATTATAGCGATAGCACTTGATTAACGTTGTGTGAGGAGGAGTCGGGATATATGATGGGTTGAGATTGGGATTGAGTTTGGGGTTGGGTTTGGGGCGTGATGGAGAGCAAGGTGTTATGCAAATGAGCAGACGCGGGTAGACTGAAAAGGTGTCGTTCACTTGACGGCGCTAATGAAGGCAATGGCAAAGGCAAAAGACGCAGGCATAGGGCAAAGTGGGGATAAATATTAAGAGAAAGAGAGCGGGCAGATAAGAGTTGGAGGCAGCTGTCAGCGAAGAAACCGCTAACACAATCACGAAAGCAAATAAGCAAACAAGTAAACAGTTAGTCAGAGAGACAAAACTGACGGCCCAAAAGGCCCGCAACAGACAGACAAACAGACAGAAAGAAGGACACAAGGACAGAAGAAGACAGAAAGACAGGCAAGGAGACAGACATAGAAGTCTGACAGCATTTTTGGATTGGTTTCTGGTTTTTGGTTTTTGGTATTTGGGTTTTTGGCCATGTTGTTCGTATACATATTGTTGTGTTGCGGTATTGAGTGTGTGCTTGGGTCTGTATGTATGTGTTTGTGTATGTTTATGTGTGCTGTGGCATTGTTTGGCCCGCTGCTTATCGTTACTTGGCTTAATTAAAATGCTTCACACTGCCAATTGACGCTACAGACGCAAGTCAACACGAGTCATATAAAGCCACTTGATATGGCCTAATAGTAAGGGGCATATGGCCTAAATGAGATCGTCTTAAACGATAGGCGTTGCCAGGTAATTGCTGCTGTTTAGATCTGATATCTTTTCAATATTTGGCTTAGACAGTTGCACTAGCTTTCATTTAGATATCATAATCAACTTGGAGTATACTTCTAATTAGGCCTAAATGGTATTTTTTTTTTGCTTTCTTTAGCTCTGGGAAACGTTGCATAGTTCCGGGCGCTGCGGCTGGCAGATATTTAAAAAAAAAAGTAAACGTTTATTCAGCATTTCTATTGTAAATTTAACAAACAGTCGCATAAGACCCACTTCAGACCAATAGACAGACAGAGATGGACAGAGAGACAGATAGAGATAGACGAAGAGACGGGGAGACGCTCGTCAACTGACTGACAGACAGATAGACAGAGAATTGTGGCTGCTTTTGGCCTCCTTTTCATTTTGGCTTTGTAATGCTTGCCGTCTCTCATACAAAAACATAAAGTATCATTAATAAAAAAAATAATGCCAGAATAAGAATACCGCATCGTACACACATACACTGACACACCATAGACATCATACACATACAAACGAGGAACTACAACAGCGACAACAACAACTACAACAGGAGCTCTAATTGAATTTCTTATGGTCCATTAACTGTCAGTCCAGAAATCCGCAGAGTCAGAGTTGGGAGACAGAAGTCTGTAGAAGTGTAGGGAAGAAACTGAGTGAAGGCCCAAGGTAAGGATACTTATTTCTATAGTCCTTCTATATAACACCGACTGAATGAGTAAGCAATGGGCCAACGAGTCAACGGGCCAATGGGCCAATGGGCCAACGAGCCAAGAGAAAACGTAAACGTGACAGTTTTTAACAATATTTAAGATGTCAGCATGATATATCGTTTAATTTATGTATTATATATCAGTATATTGCTGTATGTGTATACGTATATATATGTATGTGTGTGTATGTCCTGAGAGAGAGATAAATTTAATAAAAACGTTTTGTGCGTACTTCATTCAAATCCAAAATATTGCCGGACAGCCAAAATTCTAAATGCTTAATGCCTAATGCTAAGTGATATTTTGTGTTTTTGAGTACTTTTTGACGTATTTTAATTAGGTTAAAGATATTATATTACTATATGCCAAGAGACTAAAGAGAAATTTAAATTAAGTAACAGTTTTTCCTGCTTTTATTGACAAATTACATAAGCTGCAGGAAACTTGAAGTTAAAAAAAGAGAGAGAGAGAGAGATAATAAACATAGATATAGAGTGAAAGAATAAAAATTTCTTAAAGTGCCAAAGAAACTGTAAGCTGCTGGGCTTAATGTAAGAATTGTTGTAGTAGGTTTTAGGCCAAACTATAATAAGATTTATAATAAGATTTCTATTTTCATCTAGTTATAGTTAATTATAGTTACATACTGCCACTAATCATAAATTACATTATATTCCATCAACTATAACCCTTAGAGTCTCCTATATATTGCCTCAGTTTATGGCAATGTTTTCATTTTATTGCGTTGACATTTTCACAATTTTCCGCTCCGACAATTCACAATATTCACGAGGCGGCAATGGCTGTTAAATAAAAAATAAATGTAGATGCGGCTTCAGGATTTGCAGGTAATGCAACTAACTGTATGCCAACTTGGCAGGGAAGACAGGGAAATAACCTTATCCGGTGCTGCCAACGGTTTCCTTTTATTTATGTATATATATATATAAATATATTTGCAGGATTTTCTTTTAAGCTTCTTTCGTATTTTTTTTTTATTATTATATTTTACGTGTTTAATGTGCTATTTATTTTAGTTTCATTTTATTTATATTTATTTCTCATTTTTTATGAATATTTCATGCAACGTTGAAATTGAATAGCGTCTGCTTAACACATCAGCGCATTACATTAGCTTTAAGTTTAAATTGCATTAATTATGGCTAAAAAATAATTGATGCAACTGCCACTTGTAACAAATTTCAATAGACTTTTAACATACATGTATGCTTGCTCATAACATGCAACACATGCAATGTGCAACATGCAACAGTGAGGGATGATACTGGACAGTAATAATAACCTATTAGGAGCAATTATGTGCCGTCAACATGGTGGAGCCTAAAGCGATTTTAATTTCAAGAATTGGAGTCAAGGCACAGTGGGGTAAAAGTGTTATTTGCAGGGCAAAATTTGAGCTAAAGTGTAGTGGGAGTGTAGCTATATTAATAATTAATAATATAACTATGAAGATGGATTTTATTTCCTTTATTGAAAGCTCTCGATTTGTGTTATTTTCCTATAGAAATCTTTATTAAGCATTAAGTATACTTACCTCACATTGTATAGCAGTTATAAATGTGTCAAGATTTGTATATAAATATCCCCCTGTGCCGATGACTGTTGCCTGTTGGCAGCGTTAAATTGCAGCGCCGTCTACATGGCGTATGTGTAATATGCACTACAATAAAAGCCAAACTGCTTTCCCGCTGTGCCTTTGTTATGCATAGTATGTAGCCTATAGGCATGTGCATGTATATATATATATATATATATATATGTGTGTGTGTGTGTGTGTGTATGTTTATGGCTATGTGTGTAGTCAAATTGGCATTTAACAGAGTATTTTTTCTTCTTTTCATTTGGCTTGAAATCTCATTTCGTTGGCTTATTGTAGGTACTTATCAACTACGCTTATTGCGAATCTTTTTTCCACTAGTTGCGTCGCATGGCCTTTTCTCTCTCTCTCTCTCTCTCCTTCTTTCTCTTCTTAGTACTATATTGTGCATCTCTTTCCTAAAATGTATGCGGGACACGTACAAATTTTATATACTTGGATTGCTCATATTGTTGTTGTTGTTGTTTTTGCTGTGGTTGCTGTTGTTGTTGGTCTCAGTGCTCCACTGTTCTGTGCCCATGGGGGTTCAGTGTCAATGGCAAGTGCTGAGCTGTGGGACCCTGGAGCATAGTTAATAATAATTGCTTGCTTGGCATTGAACATGAACCTTCATCAATTTGGGCGGGAAGTAGTTGTTGCCGTCTCGTACTTCTTCTCTTTTTCCTAAGTTTTTATTTCCCTTCCCATTGAGGTTTATTAAAATTGTCACGTCTTGTGTTATTGTAGCGAAATAAATATATTTAACTGTCCAAGTCTTTGGTCCAGTTAGTTTACTTGCCATCTTAGTTGAAAAAAGCTATAATAATAAAAAAAAATTTATATATATATATATAGGAAGTAAGACAACATTTGTTGGCCAGGCCAAAAGGCATACAAGAGTGCAAAGCAGAAGAGAAGAGAACAGAACAGAACACAAACTTGGCCCAAATGAGTTGTTTGCTCATGTGCCGCTCCACTGACTGAGTAATTAGCTTAGCTTAGTTCTAGAGAGTAGCAGCAGTAGCAGAAGAAGTAACAGAAGCAGTAGAAGGAGCAATAGTAGAAGTAGCATAAAGAGCAAAAGGATGAGTAGGTGAAGTGGGAGTAGGAGGTATTTTGACTTGTTCGTTTTGCCTGCTTGTTGGACTTACGCTTTAATAAATAATTATTTCACTTTGGCAACAGCTTTTTGATCTTAACTTTTCCCCAAACATTCGCCAAATGAAAGAGCATATTAATCATACGCAATGTGTTCCCAGTTTTTCGCCTCCCCTTCCCTCACAAGTAGTAACCATTTGTGGGCAAGGCTTGTTGTAGATAGTTTCAACTTAGGTTGTTCTTTTCTCTTGAAATTTGCACAAAAAATTTGTTGATTAAATCTTGAACTTATATTAAACAGTTAACAGGGTTATTAAATACATATATATACTATATTTACTTAGAGTCGAATTGCTAGCGATTTATTGGAGAAATGGAGTTTTGGCAGTGTTGCCAATGGATTACCATCGAAATGTATAGTCAAAGCAATCAGGCATGACTTTCATTAAAAGCAGACGCACTTAATTAATTTCAATTAGCAGTACATACTCATACACTTACCCGATACACCCACACACACACACACACTAACAGAGATATAGAGAGAGAGTGAGAAAGGCACTTGAATGGTGTATGAATCATGTTTTCATATTGCTTTTTTCTTGATTTTATGAAATTATGTGTTGAAATATTCACATAACTTTGATGAATCCCAAATTGATTGAGCTCTACACGTGTCTGTCTGAGTGTGTACGTGTGTGTGTGTGTGAGTGAGTGAATGAATGTGTGTATGTGGCTTATTTGTCTAGCTTTGGTGGCTATGTATTTGATATTAAAATTCCTTGTTGAAAACAATTTAAAATATTCCAGTGCATACTTTGCGGCGTCTTCTGCATGCTGTTGCTGTTGCTGATGTTGCTTCATCTGCTTCTCGTACTGTATGCCACATGCCATTTGCATGTTGCTTTCAACTAGTTGTTTTTGCTGCTGTTGCTGTTGTTGTTGCTATTTGCCAAATTGTTGCTATGCTGTTGCCACTCTACACACAACTTTCTATTTTCTATTTTATATTTTCTACTTTGCAACTCGATTCTCTTGAGAGCTGTCTGCATTTTTTCTCTTATGTGCAAACAAATAACTGTAGTCTGAAACGAATACGAATACGTATATACGAATATCGATACTGTTACCGTTAGCAATATGGTTTTGACTAAGTCTAAAACAATGACTATGTCTGAGACAGAGACTAAAAGTAACTGTATCCGTCTAAGGACTAAGGATGAGTATGAATTGTTTTACTTTAACTGCCAGCAGCTATTTCCGCCATTTACAAGTGCAATAAACTTGCCTTGACTTTGATTGACAGCCTTGAGGGGGTTTTTGTGTACATGACACACACATGTCTTATATACAACTAACAACATGAATCGATTATTTGACAAAACCCAAATACCCTACCAGTATATTTATAGAAGTTTAGTTTCTAGATGAAAGCAGACGTTGCTCTCTTTAGATTGAATAGTATAGTTAATATTGTATAGGGAGGTTAGGAAGATAAAGTCCATTATACTCTATGCTTTACATTGAACCTAACATAATTGATATAGCCTTGCTGTAGGGTATTTATATTGAATATAAATCTATTTAATATTGTGCACAAAGTATTAAAGTTGCCTTTTAAATTGATAATACAAAAGCTCAAATACTTAAATCATATATTTATTTAAATGTGGCATTTAAATTGTGGCATCCCACATAATTATATATATATTTTTCTCTGTCTCTCTCCCACACTCTTTCGACTGTCTCTCTCTTGAAGTATTTGCAAAATAAAATTCCATTTGATACTGAAATAATAGTATGCAAATTCTAATTACAATATGGCTATATACGTCTTATGAGCATCTTGTTTATGCTATGTATATATATGCTATGTTTTGGCAATTGGCAATTGGAAATTGGAAACAGTCTCATATCCTGAATATCCTTTCATCCATATGCATTGTTTATGTTATGCAAATTTCATGCACGAACGATAGATGTCAAATTTTGAGGCATATCTCCGGTTGATTCTATTGTCTATTGTTCATTTCTCAACTCAAAGATGGATGAGGACAAGAATTGACAGTCAATATATATAGATATATGAATATATATAACTTAAAACAACAACAGAGAAATATACACTGAAATAAATGGGAAAAAGTTTGATAAGTTTCTATTTAAAGTAAGAAGAGAGCATGTTCTAGTCGCTCAAACTCTATGTAGACTTTTAACAATTTGCTTAATATTTCGTATAAATATAATAAATCGCTCATAAAATATATCATTTACATATGATTTTGAATACATGAAAACATTCATATTATTCATTTTGAATAATTGATTTAAGTAATGTAAAAAGAAGGATAGCTTTGAGCATGAATATGAATGGAAATGGAGGGAATAGGGAAATGGAAATGGTAAATGGAAAATGATTTGAAGCTTACATTTTCATTTTTGATAGGAGTAGTTTAAGGCAATTTTAATTACTCAGTCGATGCGGAAAATTGAATTTTCTATTACTCCAATGGTTGGCTGTATATATATGTGTGTGTGTGTGTGTGCCTGTGTGTGGTTACCCTGTGGTTTTGCTGCACTTGGTCAGCTTCAGGCCACAGATGTTAACTGGACGCCGTGGGGAGTCCTTGTTATTGAGATGTTTACAACTGTTTTGTGTATATGACTCTATACACATATACATCTACATATACATGTGTTTGCATGTATATTTGTGTATGTGTCTCAAATTGCTTACAAATGCAAGTTGTAACTAACTTGGTCAGAACCTTACATTTATTTGTTATGCTCGTCGTTTGTAGTACTACAAGCTGTTCGTGTTCAGCTCATGCTGTTAACTTGGCTAACAAAATGGCTTCAATCTAAATTTAAATTGTGTGAATTGTGCATATTTTGATTGGATTTGCAACACTGACAATGTGGTCAATCTACACAACTACAGTAGCAGCAACAGCAGCAGCAGCAGTAGTTACAGCCTTGTCTTGGCCAAAATGTGTCAAAAGGTAACTGAACAATAACAACAACTACACTTACAGTTTATATAAGTTGGTATAATTGTGTGATATTTTCAGCCAGTTTAAGTTTATACCATATACATTTATAGCATTTAACCTCAATATGTCAACTGTTTCAATTCCTATGCAAAAGCTGCTTAATAGATAAGCCAAGCATAAGTCATAGGCATGACAGAGATGCATATATATGACATATAGAAAGGGATAAACATAGTGTGTTTTACAGGTAAGGGAAAGGTTGAGTATATATGAAATGAAATCATATAGAAAGGGATAATCATAGTGTGTTTTACAGGTAAGGGAAAGGTTGAGTATATATGAAATGAAATCATATTCATTAGCAGCTGAGTGAAAAGTAGTTAAGCTGACAAAATTAGATAGAAAAGATTAGAGACTTGTCCAAAAAGCGATTAGGGTGGAGCATAAATGTTGACCTAAAGGTGACCTTGCATAACATATTAACAGATAATCAGTCCTACAGTTATCTATTATATAAATATATATTTGATTTGAAGAAGCAAAATACTATTTATTTTATTATAGAAAACTTTCTCTTTAATACAAATAACTTTCTTTTGCAACAAATAGCAATGAATATTATGCTATAAACCATGTAACAATTATATGAGTGATTGTTTATATATAATACATATATTATTTACTGTTATTTTCCTTTGTTATTTGCATATTGTATTTGCCTTTGTCTGCGCGTGCTTGTGTATGTGTGTGTGTGTATGTCTATGATACTTAAATACTCCATTGTATTCCGATTAAAACACTTATTTGAGTCAACATCAAAAGTGGCAACATGAGCAAACTCTTGACTTTCTTTTGTGCCTCTCCCCCTGCCCTTCTTTCCTTTAATTTCTTTTCCCTCTTACTCTCTCTTTCTCTGTTTCTCTCGTTTAGTAAGCAACAGCAACAAACAATTGCAAATGCCATCAAAAGTTACTCAAAAAGTTCAGAAGTTGGTCAAGCATTTTGCAAATACTCGTACTCGTTGCCAGTTGCCAGTCAAGCAGCCAATCTGAAGTATCCGTTCAGTTTGTAACTATACCCTATATATATATAAATGTACTATATACTATATATATACTATAACCCTTTAGCGTTAGTTTTATTCACAGTCTTATATACATTTGGTATTGCCATCATCAGTTAGCTATTCATTTTTTTTTGTTATTTTTTAGTTTCTGCTCTCTAGCTGGCCAAGTGCTTTATTAGCCATTCAAGTTGCCATTCAGGCCGATGCGCAAAAGTTTTCATTAACTGCTCTGCGGAAATGGAAATAGAAATGAAAATGAAAATGAAAATGAAAACGCATAATGGCCAGGTATAGACTCTAGGCCGGGTACTAATTGTTCAAGAGAAAATAGCAAAAATTTAATAAGTTTTTAACAGTTACTCGAGTTGGCCATTTACCAGGCTAAAAATCAAAACTAACCAACAGCAGGCAGCAGTTGCAGCAGCATCATGCAACTTGTTTGAGTGTTTTCTGCCTCACAAAAGTTTTAACCTTCTACTTACTCTTCACCCTTGCCCCAACTCCCTTTAAGTGCATACAAATGTTGAGCAAGAGCTCTATCTATCATTTGTAGGCATTATGCAAAACAGTTGAAACAACTCACTGAATAACTAATTATATATTTATATATCTGTCAATATATTTTTTATGTCAAATTTAATTATTAATATGAAACATTTGCAGTTTTAAAAAAATGTTAAATTAATATATTTAAATGTTGATATTGTTGCTGACTTTTTGTAAAGTAAAAACAAATATTTACATTTTGTTGACAGTTCAGGCAATAATTTGCCACATTTTTTTTAAATTATAAAATTAATTTATGAAGTAGAAATAAAATTTTATAAAATTGTTATATTTTAAAGTATTTAAAAATATATTTTTTATTTTTAAAAATTTTTTTATATATTTTTTTTATTATATTTTATGTTATTTTTTTCCATTAAATTGAATTGCCTTTTGCAGCTCATTTTCTGTTCGTCTAAGCTGTTATATTTTTTGTTTTACAATTTTTTTGTAATTAATAATTATATTTGAAGTTTGTTTTAAATGAAAATTTGATTTACATTTTGTATAAGTTTTAAGAGTATTTATAATTAATGCAAATAATTAATTATGTAGCGGCACGTTTGCATTTTCATTAATTGCACGTTTATTAATGTCAACAATAAACAACAACAGTAGCAGCGGCAGCAACAGCAGCAGCAGCGAAATAAAAATAAACCAATAACAACAACAACTAAGTATAACGAACAGCAACAATAACAACAACAACAACACGAACAACAACAACACGAACAGCAACAACAACTTAAAAGCGCATAATTAATGCCATGAAATGTGCATAATATCCAAATGTGCTCCAAAGGCCAATGGCAAACAACATTTTACGAGTGTAGCCGTACGTTTCAAGGATGGGGAGAGGGTAGGGACTTTTGGTAGCTAGCAGCATAGGGAGTTAACTGGAGGTGGGGTGCAAAAAAAAGGTCAGGTGCGTGGTGTCAACAGGAGTAATAAATACTAAAGCTCTGGCAGATATACATATGTGTGTGTGTATATATATATATTTATATATATGTGTATGTGTGTAGAAAGGATTAAAAGAGGTTAGAAAGAGATAGCTAGAGTGTTAGCGTAAGAGTACGAAGAAGTTGGTTTTATTTCCAAGCGACGCTTTATTAATTTTCATGTTGCATATTTGAAGGCGCAACGCGCATAAATCACAGCAATTACAAATTGCCGCTTTAATTAAACATTTAAATTAACAATAAATTACAAGTGACTAAATTACAACAAATGGGCAAAAAATATAAAAGAAAATATTTAAAATTGTAACAAGTCAACAACAATTGCTGCAGCGGCTGATGCTGCTGCTACTGCTGCTGCTGCTGTTGTCGCAAACACAATAAAATTTCAGATTTGTTTGAAACGTTTGCAGCAAAAGGATCAACTCCAAATGGAAGCCAAAGATAAAAATATATAAATAAGTAATTGTATATATATATATGTGTGTGTGTGTGTATGTGTTGTTAGGAGTGTATGTCAAGTATATAAACAAAACATTTTATTGCATATATATAAAAGGTGAAATAAGTTGATTTGTTCAGCGAAGCAAATGTTATTTCAATCTTAGATAAGCTTATGAAAAATGAAAAGCATAAAGGAAAACCTCTAAGAAACAAATATAAAATGAAAACGAAAATGGGAAGTAAAAAATACAAGAAACTTAAAATACTTTAAGTTAACTGTATAAATGTCTACTTTATGGCCAAATGATAGCAGCAAAAGCAAAGCAGCTTTGCTGTCAAATCTGTTGCTTGGTCAAATGATTCGTCCTGTGAGTGCTTTGAGATAGTTTCCGTATAACATTCTACATTATTTAAGCCATTTAACATATGCTTTTTGATATAATTTTAAAGGTTATATATATATTATGCCATACAGCTTTGATTATCCTTGACTCTGCTTAGCCACCGAAATGTATCCTTGTTTATCTATAAATTTTAATTTACTTTTACTTTCACATTTGTGGCTTTCAAATCAATTGACATTCTTTATAATTTAATTCTAAGATTCCTGCGGATAATAAGCTAATTCAAAGATAATATTTAAGTAAAGTTCAAATCTAAGCTCAACTTGATTTAAGGCTGTACGAAAAGGAAAGCGAAAGAAACGAAAAGAAAAACTTCTTAAAATTCAGTTGATTTTTTTTTGGTAATAGCGATTTGCTTTCATTAGCCAACAAAACGAGCACCTTGCGACGTGTCATTACCATGTTGGGGAAACGAAAATTTAATGGTTAACAGTATTTGTGTGAGAGAGAGACAGACAGGGAAAGAGAGAGAGAGAGAGAGAGAGAGAGAGAGAGAGAGAGAGAGAGAGAGAGTAAACACCTTGAAGGTAATAGAGATTTACAACTGACAATAAAGCGGGCACACAATGGAGTGCTCATGACATCAAAAGAGATTGTTCCCAGGATACAATTGTAATACAGAAAATGGCAAAAATCTTGGCCAAATTATTGTTAACTTTATACACTAAGTTTTATGGTTAGACATTTGGCAACACACTCACACAGTTAACAGCTTACAATTCGCTTTATACTATATAAATTCGGTTTTTGCAAGTTTGTAGCTTCGTTTTAGGCCCGTTTACTTAACCATTAATCTGTGTCATAAAAAAGTTAAGAGCTTTATAAACGTGATGCCATGTGTCAGTTTGGGGGCTAATTAGGATTGGTGCTAATGAAAAATCCAAAGCAAATAATTCAACTTTGGTAAACTTTTCTTTATGGTAAGATTGGGTAAGGACATAGAGAGAGAGAGAGAGAGAGAAAGAGAGATGGGGGTTGGAAATAGTAGTAAAACTTTTAGCTTTTTGTTTTTGGACAAAACCATGTAAGTTTTGGTAACATCTTTTATATATGTATATGTGTATATATGTATATGTGCGTGTGTATGTGTATGTGTGTGTGTTTGTGTGTGATGAAGC
This sequence comes from Zygothrica quintamaculata, assembly GCA_037044455.1. NCBI lineage: Eukaryota > Metazoa > Arthropoda > Insecta > Diptera > Drosophilidae > Zygothrica > Zygothrica quintamaculata. The sequence goes on from JBAMBS010000500.1 coordinate 29,592, forward strand.
ATTTTGCATGCGTGTGGCAAGTTTTTAATTAAATAAAGTCCTTGCGTTGCTTTTAGGTCCTTTGTTCTTGCCTGTTGCAAGTTTTTTCTACTTCCTCATTTACTTATACTTGCAACTTGCTTGTTGCAGCTGTAGCTGTAGCTGTAGTTGTAGTTGTAGCTGTAGCTGAAGTTGTATATGTAGCAAAAGTTCCAACAATTAAAAATTAAGTCAAGAAACTTAAAGTTGCAGATTCTTATACTTGTTATCAAACAGAATGCATGGCAGTAGAAAAGTATCTTAAAGATACTTTTTTTTTTGGTTTTTAACAGCTTCTTCCAACTGCTGTTGCTACTCTTACAGCTACTGGGACTCCTACTGCTACTCCTACTGCTGTTGCTGTTGCTGCTGCTGTGCTGCTGCTGCTGCTGCTGCTGCTGCTGTTGTCCCAGATTAACTTCAGTTCATCAAAACACAAGGATAAGTACAATGAGATTTGTGAATGCGAAATGAAAAGCAGAAATAAAAATAAGAATAAAAATGAAAATGAAACGTACAAAAAAAAAAGAGAAGAAAAACGACAAAAAACAAATCACAAAACAAAACACAAAATAAAGCGAAATAAACAGAGAAAACTAATAACAAAATACAAACAATTTGTGGCCATATAAAATTTTCGTTGGTACATCCTAAAGTACCACAGTACCATCCCATCAAATGGGACATGGCTGAACTGAAACTTCCTTCCACCTGGTGGGGTACATATAACACTCCAGGTGCCTCAGCACGCAGTTGGGCTGGAAAAGATAGGTAAACAAAATCACGTTGGGTAAATATTATTTCGTTTGCACGACTCATGAGCCGTTGGATATGTTGCTGCTGGTTGCTGGTTTGGTGGTTGATGGTTGATGGTTGATGGTTGATGGTACAACAGTACCGGAACCACTGTGCATTAGCAGTGGCAGCGGCAGTACATGAACCAGAAACAGAGACAGAAACAGAACCAGAACCAGTCAACGTCAAAGTCGCCGGGAAACCTACTTTGGGGATTTCTTTTTTGGTCGCCGCCGACGCCAGCATTTGTTGTTTTGTTTTGGGTTTTATTTTTTTGGTAGAAAACAAATTTCAATTTTAATATTTCGGCATTTTGTCGTTGATTGTTTATTTTATTTTTCACCTTCTCCAAGTCTGCCCCGCCTCTTTTCTGGCTTTCTACTTTTACTTCTTTTGTTGCATCGTCTGGCGGCGCTAACATCAAACACAAAAACTGATGAAAGACGCACAGGGGAATAAAGTGCAAAGTTGTTTTTTTGATTTATTTTCTTTTATTTTCTTTTCATTTCATTTCATTTCTTTTTTAAACATCAAAATTGATAAACAATTGTCAAGAAATCACAAAAACAAACACAGAAAAAAGTATTTTTAAGTTTTTCACCTTGTAAAGGGCTGACGAAGTGTAGCTAAATGAATTTCAAATACATTTCCATACCCAATAAACATGCTTAAAAGGATATGAAAATGGAATGGGAGAGACAGAGCAGAGAAAGAGAAGACAAAAAGAGACAATATTAGGTTAAATCTATGTCACAGATAGGAAAAATAAATCTGCATTGAATTTTATTCTACTTAGAATATATTTAAAATGCTTCTCTATATATCAAAGGACATGCTGTGCTCAGTTAAGTAAAGGACTATAATGTATACAATATGATAAATTAATCCTATCCAATTGCTTAACAAGGCTTAAAGTAATGGCTTAAATTCAAGCAGCAATTGTCTGCTGTCATATGCTGTATGAGTTTATTAGAACTATTTCATATGCTATATCCTTAGGTTAAATATCCTTTTCTGTGCAAATTGTTTATACATTCCTAAGGCAATTCATCAATTGCATCTTATGCAATTTATTACGTTAACTTTTTGTCTGACAATTTTGGCAATTATCTGCGTCAAATAACATGCTAACAAATCGTGTTTTATTATTGCCAAATTATTTCACATTTCAGTAAATTCAGCAAGAGTTCCTATAGTGTGTGTGTGTGTGTGTGCAATTCTTGTAAATCTAAAATCAAAACTCAAAAATATCTTATATATATATATATATATATATATATATAAATTTGAACATTTTTCATGTCAATAACTTGCTTGAGCACGTTTTCATTGACAATGCGTACAACGTACAATGTTTTGTCATATTGACAATTTTTGCACTGCTTCGTGCCTCAAACTGATTCCACAGCTAAGGATAACTCTTTTTCTAGATTTATGTGCATGTGTTTGTGTGTGTGTCTGTGTGTTTGTGTATTAGTGTGTGTGTGTGTATATAGAAGGGAGATTTTTGCTGTCCAGCCATAAGTAATATTTTTGTATGCCAGCTTGAATTCTGTCAACCAGCTGTCAAGACTGCAATGCCTGCATATCCTGCAGTACCTAAAGCAATTGTTACTCCCCCCCCACCCTCCTTCCTTCTACTATTTCAGCTGCCTCACCCACAGCAACTGTACTATTGCTTGAACATTCAATTGTCACTTGGATCTCAAGCACACGTGTGTGCACTATCTTCGGTTTTACAAGGCAACAGACTGTGCACAACTAATGCATACCAAAAATTCAGACAGTCAAAAGTTAAAGCAACTTTTTGTCTTTATTCATTTTGAATTTTAAACAACAACTTTTATATTAACTGTAGAATATATTAAAGCATATATATATCTATATATTTAAAGTCTATTTTGATTATAAGCTAAAGTGTTTGCATATAGCTTTCTAAGAGATTTATATTATAGGTATATAAGCTGTATACAAACAGCGTACACATTTCATGCAAATCCTTTAACAAGTTCAATATAAATATATGATTAAAATGTTATCCTTACAGACTGAAAATCAGATACTGTTGCGAATTGAGAATCAACAGTTGAATCATTTATATGTATACATATTTATATGTAAAATTGGCGCTGTCGGCATTTAATATGTCAATCAGTATCTTAAAGGATAATAATGTCAACTAGTTGCCATAGAAACAATCATTGCTTGTGTCAAGCCTTATGTTTGTGTATAAAAATATATTATAATCCTTTGTCATTAATATGGATAATACTTGGAAAGTTGTTGAAGTGACATTAAATTGCATAAAACTGTCTTGTATGTGTGTGTGTGTGTGTGTGTGTCTGTATATATCAACATTAGTATATCATTTCGATTTACTTAGCATTGCTGTCGCTTTGGCACTCAATACACTAAGCGCATTACACATACGCTCCGTATGCCCAAGAGATATTTGTTACTGAGAAGCTGACAACGTACCATTCAGTTGATTCGCTTAGCTCAGTAAGGCAGACTCATACAGAACTAATGCCATGTAAAATGCTTTGAAATACACAAGTGCAACAACAACAACAACAGCAACAGCAACAGCAACAGCAACAAGAATAATAACAATTTAAACAACAACCAATAGAAAAACAACATCCAAGTAAGCAACATACAAGAAGTGAGAAGTGAACCAATGTAAGTGAAGAAAATCCTTTGGCGCTTTACTTTCATTTTGATGGCCTCGGTTGAGAATCCTGCCACTGCCACTGCTATTTTTACTGCCCCTTGTTACTTGTATTGCCTCTGTCCTAATGCTGTTTCTATTGGTGCCATTGCCAAGTAAGTTTTGCCAGCCAAAGGACTGAAATGAAGTGCAAAAGTGTAAAGTCGTAACAGAAAACGGTTTTGCGGCTTAAAACGCATGTCAGTACAATTAAGCCAGACAGCTTTTGGCTTTGATTTCTTCTACTTTTTTGGTCTCAGTAGCACAAAAGCTTCTTGAGATTTCTTACTTTATTTTCTTTACTTTTCTTTATATGATACTTAAGTAATTTAAGCACCAATAGCATTTGACTGGTAATTTTCGCCAGCGTTTAATATTTAATGTTTTGTTTTTTGCTAAGAACAGGCCAGAAAAGTAACAGTAACAGATCTGGGACTGAAAACATCTAAAACTAAAACTTGTGGCTGCTTTACCATCATAAATCAGCTGCCAGCTGGTTTAAGAGTTTACTCTTTAGTCTTCACAATCATGTAGATGGTGCCTGGAGCCTGGAGCTGGTAGCTGGAAGCTCAGCGAACGGTTTGTAACAAGCAACAAATTGTCGGTCTGCGGCTAGTTGATAAATATGCTCTACTTGCTTTTATAATTCTACCAGTACTTGTACACAGCCCCACAGTCCCTAAACTCAAGCCCAATGTACCCAAGGTACTCTTACGTATATGTATATATATATATATATATATATATATATAGATATATATATCTGTTTTATCAGTTTCCTTAATTATAACGAACTTTACTGCGACATCAAACATCAATTTTGGTCAACATAAATATCTCAAGCGTGAGATACGTTTTGCAAACTTACAAGGCAAATTGAAAAGCAAAGCTTTTAACAAGTTACCTAACTGAGTTTCAAAGCAATTACACTGAGAAAAATCTTATTAAATTAGGCAAAAATATGCATAGGAATATCTAGTATTTGTCGTCGATTTTATATTTGACTTTAGAGGCATGCCAAAAAGTATGCTATATAAAGTAGAAAACTTGTATATAAACCTAATTGATATAGAATACTGCTCACAGGATATTTTGTAGTCCTGTGAAAAGCTCACAACAACAAATACCTTTATTAGTAATGTCAAAAGGACCAAATACTATCGTACATAAAAATTTTTGTGTTAGAATTCAATTGGCAAACTTGTACTGAGTTGCAGCTTCAATTTAGTTCAGTTACTGGCTTACTATAATGAACTGGTTGTCCTTTAAGCCAACGCTGTTTGGTTTTGAATTGCAACCAACTTTCAACTAATACCAACGGATGCGACAGAGACATCCTCGAAACAGCTGCTAGCCACGCCGGAAACATAAATTCGGTCAGGTTCGTTTGCGCAAAACCCTGACAGTTCGTGGCAAAGCAGCAACAAAGTGGCTACCGACATTGCTGTCTACGTCGACGTCAACGTCGCTGTCGGCGTTGTTGCAGCTGCTACTGCTGCTGCTCTTGTTGCTATTGCTGCTACTACTACTGTTGCCAGCCGGAAATGCAGACCTAAACTTTAAATTACTGTGAAATTTGAAGAGTTTGTTCTGCAACCATTAAGTGCTAGCGGTGCATTAAAATTATGTAAAAACTCCAAAGAGCTGCTGTCCTTTGCGTTCTCATTTTCCCATTACCGTTAAGTGTATACTCTAGGAAAAAAGACAATATCAATTTTAACTCTAATGTAAAATCTTGAATAGATTATAGAATAGTTATTATCTATAAGAATTGATAGCGTAAAAACTTTTTATTACATTCATAAAAACAAATTGATGCATCAATATGCTCTTTGTTAGGGTATTCGTTAGGATAATTCATATATATATAAAATGTGAAGGAGAGGAGAAAACACAGTTTTAAATCATCATCTAAATGGATTTTGGGCTGGTGCTCACTTCGGTGGCCGCGTTAAGAGTTCGTTTGCACCCTCTCAATTCAAGTGCTAATTGCCGGAAATAAAAATGGAAATAAAAATGAGAATGAAAATGAAAATCACATCCTTTACTTTAGTTGCCGGAAACGAGGGAAACACCAGACCATAGCTTTTTTTTTCCCCATTTTTTTTTCTGCCACAATGAATGAATTTTCAATGCGTTTGGGTCTTAATTTTTATACCACTCTCCTGCACTTACTGCACGCTTCCCCCAGCTATTACTTTCACCCTCACATTTTATTATACATTTATTGTATAGTGTTTTTTTTTCTGCCACATTTGCTTTTCATATTTTCACGAGCAAATCTAGCAAATATGAAATTATTTTCACTTGTTATTAACCATAAACCAAAATTTCATATATGCAACTTAGCTTGTGACTAAAAGCCACAGAGAGTGCGGTAAATCATTATACCGCCTGCTGCTTGCTGCCTAATTTAATTTTCCAACGTTGGAATGTTTCATTCCAATATTTTCCCCTCCCAAAATAAGATAGACAATGCGAGTTGCTGCTGCATATCATTAATTTCAGTGTGCGTAAAATTCCAAAATAAATTATGCTGCACACCCAAATGAATTCTGAAAATGTGTATGAAAACGAAAAATTGTATACTGGTAGAATATCAAATGCTCTGCAATTTACAATTAAGTTGAAACTTTTAATATATGTGTATACTTTCTACTGATCTTTTATAGGGAAAGTTCTATAAAAAGAGTTTTACTCTTACCCCAAGTACTGCTTCCCTAAGAGAAAGTTAATAAGCTTAACTTATATCTTATTTGGACACATTTTAAATATTAATGATTATCTTTTAGTGCATCCTGTAATTACTTTAATTATAATTAAAAATTTCTAAAGTTTCCTTTCCTTATTGGCATTGCGTATACGCCGCGTTGTCAAGCCTTTAACTTTGACTGTAAGCCAAGGGTCGTCGCTTCGTTGTTTACTCATTGCCTAATTGCATGAATATTTTTGCATGAGCGCCAATTGTTTATTGTTTGTTGTGTGTGTGTGTTGTTGTTGTGTGTTGTTGTTTTACTTGATATTTTGGTATTGCCGCTGCTATTGTTGATTTGGCCGTGGAATAAATTGTACGGCAATTTAAATATAAATTGGGTTAAATATTTACACTTAATTTAGCTCTAAGCAAAACACAGCTGAAATGCACGCTAATTGAATGCAGATATATATATAGATACACTCGAACTTGCTTTTATATATATATATATATATATATATAATGTTTAGATATATATATGTATACGTATTACATATAAACCGATAATATTTCATAAATATTGATTGTTATTTGAACTTAATAAGCTCAATTATTGCTCAGTCATTGTTCGATTTCCATTGAATCGTATCTTTAGAGTTACTGAGCTGAGCTGAGCTGAACGCTGTCGTTCCTTTTACGTTTTCAACATTTTCAACAACGTTTTTACAATTTCATTTCATTTCATTTCATGAGACATCTGTTGGTTGCCTTTGACTGGCATTCAGTTCGATTCGTAAGAAAAATCTCTCTCACTCTCTAAAGATACAGGCAACTGCCAACTGGGCAACCACTTGCCAACTGCAGTTACCAGTAGCAGCTGTAATCTTGCTTCATCCTCACCCTTCCTCTGCACTCTATATAGGTATAATGCACTTTTCTATACTCTAGTAGTTAGCAAGGTTATATGACTTGTTTATAGTGTGTGTAACATGTGCTTTGAGGGTATGTTAAAAGTTGTCTTAAAGGATATTCAATCTTCGTTATATGGGGTCTAAGTGCGCCTTCTTATGCGCATTAAAGCATGACCTGAGGCGAAGCAATACTTGAGCTTATATACTTACTTAATATATATAAAATAAATGTATATAGTTGTAGGGAAAAGCGTAGGGAAAGAAGTAGAACTTCCATGGGGAGCAACAAATTGCTGCTGATTTGCTCTGGCAGCTTCCGTTCTTCGAGTATTTTTCCGTTGCTTTTGCTGTTTCTGTTTTCTGTTTTTATCTATGCAACTTGTGTGTTGTATATATATATATAGTGTGTGTTTGAAGGTGTAGGTGTGTGTGTGTGCAGCATTCATTTAAATTAATGTCATTAAAGTGTTAAAAGCTTCGCAAATGTTCGCACGTTCAACAAATGTGTTTACACCACATGAAAAACGAAAAATTCTTCAGACAAAAATAAAAAAAGGAAAAAAATGAAGAAAAAACTCAAATGAAAATAAGCCCCAACATATGTATATATATGTACATATATGTATATATAATTAGTTGTGCGTGAGTTGATTTCCAATTGTCGTTTGAATTCTGTTTTATATACATTTTTAAGAAAATTTCTCACGTACTTTAGCTAATTTTATTGCTTTGTAATATAGGAAAATTCACTTAAGAACTGCAGACAGCACTCTCCCTCTCTAACTCTCTGATATGCCCCAAATGACAATGAAAATGTGGAACTAACTTGGTTTATAATTAATATAAAAGTACCGCTAAGTTCTATGTATTACATGCTATGGCTAAAGTTTCGCTTTTCTTAATAATAATTTATGCAAATTAAACTCATTTTCCTAATTATATTTTATACTCTACTTGCACAGCTTGCAGTCTTATATAAAAGTCATATAGTACATACTCTATATATGTGTGGTATATGGTATAGTAGTATACAACTTTGTAGATATGACATATTTAAGTAATTACATAACAGGATTCTCAGAACATCCCAGATGATATACGAGAAAGTGGAAACGTGATGTGCAGCTGTCGTCTATGAAAACGTGTCAGCCATTTTCATATATAAGGCCAAGACAGCTACATATCTATCTGGATATAAGTATATTTCTTCAACTGTATGTGTATGTGTGTATGTGTGTTAAGGCTATGTCATGCATAAAATATACATGCACACAGTTTTATGTAATGTCAAAATGTGTGGAAAAATGCGGTTAAATGTATATATTTCATTATGAACATCTTTTGTCTATGTCAACGATTTACCTCACAGGCTGTTTCTCCTACTCTCTCCTCTTCTCTCTCTTTGTCTCTCTCTCTCTCTGTCTCTGTCTCTTAATGCAATGACACTGTCTGAAAGTGATATTTTATCTTATTGAATGACAGTTATTATATGAGCAACTTTAAGGTATATATTTAAAGCAGTCTGTGCTCTCTGTAACGCTGGGTTGATCTTTTTTGGTCATACATGGCGTATACTTAATCTTTTTATAATTCATTTGCAGCTACATTCCATTGATCTTAAGATGTTTTGTTCTAAAATCTAAACTATATATATGTAGTTTTTTTTTGGCTAACAGCATTGTTAGCAAACAATCCACTTTAGTAAAATCTTCTTTATATATTTGTTTTATTTCATGCTCCCTAAGTCTGCTTTTCGCCAAGTGCCATTGAGATACAGTACGAAAAAAAGAAGAACAAACCTTCAGTTTCTTATGTTGTTGCTTGTTGCAACAAAGCAAAGCAAAGCAAAGGAAAGGAAAACTATTTTCTTGATACGACTGTGTCAAAGGTAAAATAAAGAGAGAGAGAGAGACGCAAAGAAAAAGTACTCCTTAGGGAGGTTAGAGGTCCTTCTAGGTTGCCTTTTATTATTACGTATATAAAGTATTCTTGAACTTTGGCCGTAACTTTAGCCTTGATTTTGTCTGTTGGTTGTTGGTTCAAGTTGTTGCTTTACCATTGTCTGGATTCCCTGTTTGTTCATGCAATTTCGCACAATTTATTCTCAATGCTCCCAATTCTATTTAAGTTCACGTCAATTGACTTGAAGTAATTCCCTACCCAACCATATCCTTTACTTTTTCTTTTCTATATCTACATCTACATCTGCATCTTTAGTCATAGCCCCACCCCTTAACTCAATATATATACACTCCCACGCCCCCATCCTTTTACATCATCCGATCAAATAAAGCAAACTTTAGTTCAATGTCAGCGCTTAATTTCTCGGGCTTTGCTTTTGTGCTTGTTTACGGCTTAACTACATTTTGGTGCTTATTAGGCTGCTAATTTAACAGCAGCCCGACTAATTGTATTTGTACTACTCTCTCTCTCTGTCTCTTTTACTCTTTAACCAATCAGGATTAACAAGTCAATGCGGGGGTGTGTATAGGTGGGTAAAGTGATGGCAAAGGTCCTTGACTGTTGGTATAGCAATTCTGGGCAAGTCTACTAATTAGGCTTTCGATTAAGTTTACCACAAGAACAATAGAACAATATCAAAGTTCTATCGACAATGGACAATCGACAAAGCTACACGCGGTGCCCATAATCATTGTCAATACTAGCCACGGGGGCTGTACGCCCATTTTATGGCGGCTTTAACGCCCATTTTATTGTTGTTGAAAATCAACGCCGGAAGCGTTGATATAGTAGAAACAAGGGACTGATGTTCGTCTGTGTGTCGGTATGTTGGTGTGTGTGTGTATATATGGGTGTATATTGGTGTGGGTGTATGAGATACGGAAACGGATGTAGAAGAGTTTTGAATCGTTTTGTAAATATAATCGAAATATGAGAAACATTTCAAGTGCTCGCAAAGTTTTTGTGGTATCATTTTTGGAAACTATAGCCTGAAGTGCACTAAGTGCAAGATTTTGCTCAAAAATTTTAACAATAGAATAAAGTTTTATGAGTTTAGGAGAATGTGCAGAAGCATGGAGGAGGAAATGAGTAAGGTTATATACAAAATCTCTATAGCCATTTTGCCATAAAATGGAATCCTTATAAAGCGCAATTTGAGTAAAAAGTTGCCTTGTTGTTAGCTAAATGAATTGCAAATGATTAGTTAAAGTTATGAATATATTTTTAATAAATTCTCTACATATTGTGCAATAATAATTATGATAATAAATATTGGTTTAAAGCAGCTTCTCGTTGTATTATTTTTTACTACTTTTCTTTGGTGGAAAATTTAGTTATAATTGGAATTTTAATGAAATGTGAGAAGCGATGAGTAGTCTATATATAGTATAGATAATCATGTGAAAGAATGTGAGTAAAAGATACTAGTTACTATATATAGAAAGCAGAAAAGGAGAAAGATGGATCTGAGCTAAACTGGATGCAATTTTGAAACAACTTTAGATAACAGCATCCTGCATTAACTCTAATTTCCTCACAAGTTGTTCATAAATTTTCTATTTCCTCTCTGTAAATACTTTACAGATCTCTTACAATATACTAATATATACATAAAATCAACTTAAATTTGTTATATATAAGTGAAAAGCGTATTTACTGGTTGTTCACCTGGCAAACTGCTATTAATTAGATGTTAATTAATATCTTTTGTTGCCAGCGTCAAAAGTTGCCATTGACAACCATTCAGCAAGTTGAAGTTGAAGTGGAAGTGCTTCAAGTTATTGCTATTGTTCATGGCCTATGGTAAAAAACTTATAAAGGATAATAAAAAAATGCTTAGCATATCCTTTTTTAATGAATCCTTATCAAAGTGCTGCCAGTCCAAATATATATATATATATATATATATATATTTTATTCATATTCAATGCATTTCGTTGGTTCAATTAATGACTCTATTTGTGGCTTTGGCGCGTGGCAATAATAAAATAATAAAATGATAAAGGAATAAAAAATATGAAATGAAAATGTAACAATAAAAACTAAAAATGAAATGTTAAATACAAAATGGAAAAAAAATGATTTGAGTGCGGAAATCCGAGGAGCCACAGTACTTGCAGCCAAACAGTGGTTCGCTTGCTCTCCTTCATTACAATCTCCATTTTCCACTCTTTCTCTTTTTCTCACTGTGTCTCCCTCTGCTTATCGGTATGTTACTCACTCTTTTATATGCTGTTTTTCTTTCACTTATAGTGTTTTTATTGGAATGTATCTCTCTGTCTCTATCGAATAGCCACAGATACAGCGGTCTGCGGTTTCACTTAGTTTCATCTTTTTTTTTATTTTATTTTGTACCACTTCAAGTTTTCCTTCTGTGTGTGTGTATGTATGTGATTGTGTGGCGCTTCAAATATTTCAAGTATTTGCATGTGCATGCGTACGTGTGTGTGTGTGTGTGTGTATAAGTGTGTATCTGAAGAGCTTCTCGTAGTGTGGCAACAATAAAAAAAAGAGAATCAGTCGAGTGTAAACTATGATATATCCTCTACAGAAACTCTGTAGTATCTTCATATAAATACTTGAAGTCAGGCCCCGATACTATATATATTTATATAGACGTTAAGTCTGATATCTGTAAGACTTAAGTCATATTTTGTCTATGACACATTATACCCTATCTGCATAGGGTATACAAAAATAAAAAATGAAATAAATTTAATGTAGCCACAGTTCATTTTGTATTCATGCACTTTACAAATTTCTTGTTTCCGATGCAGACAAATGCGTTGCATGCCACAATTGGCTGCAAGGCTTGCAAGTATGTGCATGAGCCCCTTACCTACATTATATCTCCCCTCCCCCTTACCCACTACTATAAGTTTTATTATGTTGACCACAGCAACATGTGCAACCAACCGTTGTGCTTGAGTGGACCTCACTACAGAGCCTTTGCTTTGCTCCCTAGGCTCCAACATTTGCTATACTCTGGTGATGGATAATCTTCGGCCATGTGCTCCAAATGAGTTATGAGTACAAATGCTACAAATGTGTTGCAGCTTTGATGGGATTTACTTAATAATTGGCTTTAGCCACTAAGTTATGAATATGTGATAGCTTTCGTTTAGCTTTAACACAACTTTGAGTTGAGAATTATATAAAGGATTTTCTATATATTAAAGAGATACTCTTACTGTCTATAATATCTATAAAATTGTTTGTTTGTTTTACCTCTTGCTCGGCTACATTATCGCCTTAATTTGTATCCTTATTTGTTGTGATTCAATTTGAAATGGGGTAAATATAAATTGGATAAGTATTGTGTAATCAACATTGCATTATTTACGAGTTTTCAACAGATTTTCAATAAGCTTCTTTAAGAGAACAAAAGACTTTCATTAAATTACTGAACCGTACTGAACCGTACTATCTACTGTCTGAACCTTTTTTTTTATGTTACCTACCCTTTTTCTCTCTCTCTGTACAACATTTAAAATGACAAATGTAGTACGAGTATTTAAGCACGCTTTAAGGATTTGCATTTACATGCGAAAATCAGTGCAGAAACTCAACGGGAACAATGCAATGCCAATGCAAATATCGAGCAGGAAACACGTGCATAAAGGGAACACTATATATATGTATATGTATGTGTATTTGTGTGTGCGTGTGTGTGTGGTAGAGCTGGTGACAATCATTACGACAACGATGAACATATAACAACAAACACAACAACAGCAACAACAATCAGCTTAAGCAAAACAACTACAACAAATGTATCTGACAGACGGAAGCGCAAACAGACACAATTGTAAACACTAACACACAGATATAGCTTGCATGTGACTATGTATATGTTTGTGTGTGTATGTGTGTATGTCTGTGTATAAGTCTGCCTGTATATACAGTATTTATATAGAACATCACGTGTTGCTGTATTTTCCTCACAATTTATAAAACACAAAAATAAAATATTAAACTGAATGCTTGTATTCATATCCTTTAGCAAGAACGAAATATGAATGTCCTTATAGATATGAGATGTATATAACTATATATATATATACATATATGTATATAGCATCTTTTGAATCCCTTCTTAAGCTCAATTATATGTGTTTAAAATCTACACAAAGTTTTCACTTAGATTCTGTTTCATTTCTGCATAGATTTGTACACATTCTTTAAATTGGTACAAAGTTTAAACTTTGGTACATTTCTCATGCAATATTTGGTTGCATATACCCTCTCATACTGTATATATCTCAATTTGTAGGGTATATAAAAACGAAATTCACATAATGTCAAATGTTTTTGTTTGTCTTTTGGCGCATGTCAACGCCTTTTATTTAAAACGTGTTCATTTTAAACACAATTTTCAGTCAGAGAACAGAAAAGCGAATAATAAAACTGAATACAGCTAAAGTGTACAATGAAAATAGCGAATAGATAGAGATAAACAACAGCCAAATATAGAGAGAGTGATAGAGAGAGAGAGAGAGAGAGAGAAGAAGGGAGTGGGATAGTATAGAAGGTTCTTCACTGGCAATTGAACTGAAATTAAATACACACAGAGAGAACACAAAACTTAACTTAAACAGGATATACAAGTACAAGGAGTAAAACAAGTCCACTACAAGGAAGGATTCAAAAACTAAATCCGTTCATTCGTTAGGAAATTTTATTTTGACTGTTTGAAATTCCACAGTGTCCTTTGGCTTAACTTACCAAATTGACTGGCTATACAAGTAAATAACAGAAGAATGAAAAGCAGAAAAAGAAATATAAGAAAAGGAATGAAAACTTAAATTGGGTTAATACCCTGTTATCCAAGGACATGCATTGCGTACTTTTCTGCTATATATATCTGTGGTCCAGCAACAGGATATAAACTATATAAGAAGCGGCAGCAGCATAGCCCGAAGTCTTATCTACATGCATGCAGCATGTTTGTCTTAAAAAGTTGTGAGCCATTCACTCATTTGTCTCAAGGATATACGAAAATTATTATCCTCTGATTGCAACTAACTTGCAATAAGATACATCCTTGTACCTTCTTCTCTCTATATATCAAATTTAAGCTGCTTACAATAACTATCCCAAGTTTGATGTATTAAGTGTAGTGAATGTCCTCGCAAACTCTATTAATATTGTATAGAAGCAACAGGAGTATTAGGTGAACAATGAGTACAATGAGTACAAGGAGTACAATAACATAAGGATGTAGCTGGAAGTTCAATTACATTTGTATGTAAATGCTGATAACATAATATTGTATTACTCATACGCAGTGTATGCCATGCGCCGTGTGCTGTTTACTTGCAATTATGCTCATCAGCAGCAGCGGCAGAAATGGCAGCAGCAGCAGCAGCAGAACATCAAATAGTTTTAGGATGAAGCACTCAAGGATGAGGAAATAACTGCTTATCACAGTATCCTGCAATTATTTGCAGACAAGTTTTCTGATTGGCAGCATACAAACATTTCATGTAATTGTCTGTGTGTGTGTGTTTGTATCTGTATGTCTAAATATATTTGCAGTTTAGTTTGTCTCAATTATAATAATTTAGATTGCAACATTAACTTGTTTCATTCAGCATGATTAATAATCAAATTCATTAAAGACAGAGTAAAGACAATCATTTGATATATCTCCCTTGTAAATATATATATATATATATATATAATCTATATATGTTTGAATTGTCTTGAGTTGTTGTTTAAGCCACTTTAAGCCACCGCAAAATGTACTTGAAATCCAATGTTGGCCATAAATCAATGTTGTAAATTTAAAAAGTTTATTTATTTTTCACCTGCTGTGCTGAAAAATGTCAGCAGCAAGCCAAAAAAGAAAAACATATCAGAGACTTTTCCTTTTGAATAAAAGTATATATATATATATATAAAACCAACGGTACAACCATAAATTCTCATCAGTTAAATCTTGACTTGACTTTGAAATTGAATTTGAAGTAGTATAATATATATATACATATATATATATATATATATATAACTTGAAAACAGGATTAATCTGTTAAGTAAGCAGATTAAAGTATATAAAATTCAACAGCCTTAAACAGAACTTTAAGCATTTTAAACAGAACTTTAAGCTCTAACTTCAATGCAATTTCTTATCAAAAATTTACAGCAACTTGCTGAAAATAAGTTAGACACTAGGATTCATCTATTTAAGTTAAGCTTAAAGCTTGTTTTACACATAAATTTTGTTGTACGCTTAAGCTAGATTAATCAATGCATTTGTCACTTTAAGCTGCTGTCATTGCTTGTTAGCTTTATTATTGTTGACAATTAAATGTTTATTTGAAAAAAAAAAACATGTCTATTAAATCATAGCTAAAAGTAAGATAAACAGCTATACACATCAACACACATACATATAAACACTCTTAACTATGGCCCAATTATGCGGGCTGACAGCGCAAAAGTGCTGACCACAACAGAGACATCATTAGTATGCAGTTTGTTGTTTGCATTTACAACTTTCTATAGCTGTATGTGTGTGTCTGTGTGTGTGTGTGTTGAACTTTTGGCCACAAGTGACTTATGTGTTGGCTATAAACTATTTTTGCTACAAGAAAACAAAACATACTTGTAACCTATTTAAAAGCAATAAAAACCAACATGAAAGACAAGTAAAAATCTTAATTAATATGGGGAAGGACACAGCTCACTCTCTGGGTTGTTTGTTCATAATCCTTATATATATATATATATATATATATAAAACTTGATGTGCTTTCTTTATATACATACACGCACATTCACATTCACATTCATAGTTATTCAACTGTTAACTGCATACACACTTGGCTTATGTATTGATGAATCAATGCGAAACACTCAAATGGGAACTGCATAAAAGGCAGCGCTTCAATAAATTTCTGAAGGTAAAAGACCTTAAAAACAACAACGATAGAGTAGGCAATAGGTCAAAAGCTTACCCATTCATTAAATGCATATCAAAAGGGTATAATAAACTTGTATAAAACCAACTTAATTGATATGTTATACAAAAAGTATATAGGATATCTATTCGTTGTCTTTTGGTAGCTTTTTCTTCTTCTTTGTTTTGCTGTGTGTAATAGGACGACAACAACAACAATGATAGGACAACAACAACAACTTACAAAGCATGTCAATAGACATTGCAAGTTTGATAACTGCTGACAGGTACTGATTGTTTGGAAAATTAAGGAAAATCATTTGAAATTTGCCCCTGTATTGCATCAAATGCAGTTTATTCAAATGTCAAACAAATGTTGGTATTCGCAGTTTACTTTTGCTTTAAGAATTTTCCTACATTTTCCCTCCAATATTCCCCCATTTGCAATAGAGTGTTTAAAGTTTTGTTGGTGGCTAAGAATGTAAATGTTAATAATATATATATATATATAGTATATTTATAATATATATACTTACATCTAGGCAGTATACCTCATAATCGGTGCATTTGAGGTGTCGTCGTGCATCAAGTAATAGAAATACAAGTAAAATTACAAAAACGCAGAAAAGGTAAACAAATGTCCAGTAAATGCATCTTTTAGTCTTATCATTCTTATGATATTCAATTCTTTCATTTACTTTGATATAACAATAAATTAAATAAATGAAGAAAACAAAAAAAAAAATTACTAAAATTACTTACAAGCATCCATAATTATAATTAGTTTTTATTAATGTGCATTACAACTAACGTCAAACGATGAGCAATGTCCAAAATCAGATTTAAGCATCATAAATATGCCATAAGAAACTGAGGCCAATAGAAATATTGTTACTATCCAATAGAGCAGACGCCAATACCACTTAAAACGTCCTAGATGCCTCCTTTGCTCTGGTTCTGTATTACTTTTTACTTTACGTTTTTGATGCGAAGTCACCATGCTCTATGCTCATACTAGTTTATTTGTGAACTGTTTTGTTAACAAAAGTCAGTTTGAATATACCTATGTTAACTAGATTTCAAAAAATTATAAGCCAATAAGTCAAAAAAAAAAAAAGAAGAAATTATCATAAAAAATTTTTATCGAAATTTTATGACCAAATTCATAGTCAAGTCATAAGCCACAAATCCGGAACTGGTTGACAATTCGGACAATAAGTTTATCCCTACAGACGAAACTTTGGCTAATTATTTAAGTTAATTGGCCTTTTCGACCGCAAAAAGTCAACACAGTCAACACAGTGGCAACACGAATATACAACAAAACGTTGTGTGAGGAAAAGGGGAGGGTTAGAGAATGGACAAAATTGAAGCCATTTGGACAAAAATAGGTTAAATATTTGCACAAAAGGCCACAAATGTCTCGCAAATTTGTTAAAATTACTTACAAACAAAGTTACACAATTTCAACATCCTTCAACAGGGGCACAGAAGAAGTATAGTAGAACAGTAGTAGGACAACCATAAAAAGGATATATGAGGAGAAAGGGCAGTGGAATGAAGCTCATAAAGCACACATAAATTTAGTTTTCTACAGAGGACTTTTGTTGGCTCAATCTGAATTTTGTATCTGAATCTGAATCAGAATCTGAAACTGAATGAATGTGAATAGATGTATGTCTATGTGTGTGTAAATGTATTGGTGTATGTCTATGTGTTTGAATTGTGTCTATGAATGAATGAGGAATGTAAATGCTTTAGGTTGCGGCTTTACTGAGTGTGAGATACTTAAAACTCATTTCTCCATTATTTGCTAAAGTAATTGGTTGCAATTTCGCATATTTTGTTAAAATACCTCACTCACACACTTATACACACACACTCTCTCTGTATATGTGTCTTTCACACTCAGTCTTTATCTATCCATTTTGGTCTATGTCTATTTGCCTATTAGCCAGCTTCTACTAGGTGGCAAATGTTTGCACATCAACTTGCGGCCAATTAAATATGCTTGTGGCAAGCACTGCGATTGCTGCCCAATTAACACACTCTACATATATAGAGTTTAAGTCTATAAAATGAGTCATTATAATATATATAGTATATACTATATACAAATATTGTTCAAATAGTTTTCAAACTAATAAAATTTAATTGATTTTAAGTTTTATTTGAATGGCAAAAATTGTTAGTGAAATGTGGCTAAAAATGCAGTAAATTGGCAACAGAAAAGTTAAGTTTTCTGCGCTAACTTAACAAGTTTAAGTTCAACTAAGATAATTATAATACATATTAGTTTAAACTTTCAGCTTATAACATTGTTTTGTAACATTAATTGTTATTATTTAACTCTATTGTAGAGGCTGATTAATTATAACTAATTGCATGAATAAACAATGTCCTTTGCACTTTGATGTGCCGTTTGCACTTAACGTTAACGGATGTATATACATATACACATATATATATAAGTATATAGCAATATATATTTATAAGTATATACGCTTCAGTGATGTGTGTTCATTATGGAAAGTGTATGTTACATAATATGGTTGCTGCTGCTGTTGCTTTTTGCTTCCTCGTTGAATGTCCTTTGGCTGTGTCTGTCTGGCCTCTTCCTGGTTGCCGGCTTCAACTCAACAGAATATCTGTTTGATATTAATGAAAGTTTCCGTCGTGCAAATAAAGCCAAAAGCATGGAAATCAGTAAAACAAATTGCAATCTGCTTTTTATCGTATGCTGCATGGTACAAGTAGTCCCAGTAGAGTGACTTGAGTACACTCTTTCTCTCTCTCTCTCTCTGTCAGTGCTCATCGATTGTGTATGTGTATGTGTGTGTATTGGTAGTGTACAGTTCATGATATTGACTTGCTCATTACGAGTATAGTCCTGTTGATAATGCCGTTTGCCAGC
The DNA here is from genome assembly GCA_037044455.1 of Zygothrica quintamaculata. Classification (NCBI taxonomy): domain Eukaryota; kingdom Metazoa; phylum Arthropoda; class Insecta; order Diptera; family Drosophilidae; genus Zygothrica; species Zygothrica quintamaculata. Next base: position 48,501 of record JBAMBS010000500.1, read on the forward strand.
TGCTTGTTGACTGCTGTTTCGCATTCAGTTCGATTTTTGTACTTCGTTTCTTTTTATTTTTTATTCCCATTTTCCCGTTTCATTTTCAATTTAGCAATGCCACAAAGCATGGGGCACTTTCAACTTGTGGTATCGTCGCATTGCAATCAGTGCTCATTTTACCATAAATTGATAATTTTCTAACGGATATTCAATTTCCTGCCAACAGACTTTTTGCGACACTTTATGCCATTGACCTCAGCCTCAGCCTCAATTTTAACTTCAACTCTAAACTCTACTTCGGTCTCCGCCAGTTAACATTACGTAACTTAGTAAACCGCAGATAGTAAGATAAACAATAAATATATATATATATATATATAAAGGAAAATATATTAATAAAAATTCAAAGTCTTTAGAAAAACTCAAAGTTTTTGCTTGGCCCAGACACAGAACACAAACAACGTACAGACATTCAACCTTCCTGTTACTCAGCTTGATATTATCCAACTAGCCAAAGTATCCTTTCTGGCCAACTATTCAACTAACCAACTGTTTATTTTCACTACACTTCTTGGTCGATGCCTTATTATGGTTCAGCCTGCAGCTTTATACGAAGTTCTATGAGATACTTCCACTACTTCTACTACTCCTTCCTCATTCTAGTTCTACTTTTACTACTACTTCTACTACTACTTCTGCTGCTATCACTATTTAGACGATTCAATCTGCAGTATTTTCACCCCTCCAGTTTGTGGCAAGTTTTACCCTTAGTCTGACGCAAGTTGTCAAGCAACTTTGCAACAATAATCGCCTGCCACAGATGCAATGAGAAAAGTGAAATAGCAGCACTCGCAGTAGATAAAAACCCGAGAAAACAATAAGGCTTTGAGGATGCATTTGAATGCAATGTGACTTTTAGCCGCATTTACACAGAGCTCGAATCCTAAAAAGCGGGACATAACAACCCACTGAATATAGCTACCAGACCCACGAACTTTTATAATATCTCTTTCCCTTTCGCACACGCACAACTATCAGAAGCCCAACATTCACTTTGCACACATACACAAAAGAAAGAAAATTGTGCATTTTCGGTTGAAGGCAACGAAAAGGACTCTTCAGATTCAAGTTGTGATTATTTCAGTTTTTTGTACTATAAGCTGGCTTATTTCGCTTTCGTATTTATTTCTACTTACTTTCTTTTTCTTGCTTTCCTTCTTGCTTTCCTCCTCCTTCTGCTGCCGCTGATCAAAACAGCTTTGACCTACTATTAATATATACATATGTATGTGTGTGAGCCTTTGAACTATAAACCGTTGTAGTTCATGCATAATGAGTATTATACGCTATTCTTATAGAAGTTAACTTTCTACTTTAGTCGCAGGATTTAAGTCCTTTTGCCATTTCACTCGAATGATTTCAATAGCGCAATTAACTGTTGCCTTGGTTATGCCTAGGATTATATCGGGCTTAAAGCAAAGCATTCATTACATATTGATACAAGCTTCTATTTAAATATATAGAAGTATCAAATATCAAGTTAATCTAAAGACTCTTAATATAGTTTCCCTTAATCATTATTTACTTATAGCTATTTTCAGTATTTAATTAAATTTGCTTTGAACTTTGCTAATTTGTACTTGCATTTTGAAATTAGAAATTTATACTATACTATATTATGCTATTAATTTGGCGAACACAAATTAATTAATTAGCTTTTATATAACTTTTTTTAATTGAAATTTGAACTGCCTCAATAATTGATATTTAACATGTTTACATTGAGAGCAATGGAAATCCGTTTAATTTATTGCAATTGTTGCTAAATTTTAATTGGCTTATTTTAGTTGCCAAATTTTATATTTTTTTTCTTTTTTTGCTGTCTGTGCTAAGTATAGGACAAAGGACTCGCAACTTAAGTGGCGCGTAGTATGCGTGGCATATGTAAATTTCCAACTAATTTAAATTAGCATATACCCAGGCGGTTTAGCTAGAACTGACAACAGCAGTAAGAGCATCAGCAACTGTGGTATTAGCTGTATATGTGGCAAGACCACATTAGAAGGACTCAGCAGGAGGAGTACAATACAGCATAGAAGGCAGAGAGAAAATAAAACTACGCGTTGCCAGCTGATTAAAAGGGAAAGCTTACAACCGTTTGCTCTTTGTGCCATTTGTGTCTCACATTAGAATCGTAAAAGTTTATTGTTTTTATGTTTCTTTTTTTATTGTGTGTTTTTTTTTCCTATCTGCCTTCATTTTTGTTATTTTTTTTTTATTATAATTTTATTTTAAGCCTTGGCAAATGCCAAATAAGGGCATTATCCTTTTTAATTAAACTGTTTTGTCTGTCTCTTTACTGTCACATATTGTGCTTTAACCCCACAAAATTTTAACTAAGAAGTATTAAAACCTATTTAACTAAAATTGAGGGAGGGAAGGGGGAAAACAGACACATCGATTACAAAATACCATTTAATTATGATAATTATATATATACGAGTTGAGTGTGGGGTAAAGTGTAAAGGATTTACTTGAATGCTTATTAATTGCTCATACGCCCTGTTGAGCTTATGCTTGCTTTAGTTTTACTCTTTAAATGAATATAATATAGTGAACATGTTTAAGTGAAAAGTGCATAAATAATTTCTGTTTCTCTACAAATTGAAATTGTGCATCTGCATACAAACACACAATACACACAAACGCAGACAAACACATACATACATATATATATTTATATATACAGAGATATAGAGATATTTTTCATAAGTTTTTGACTCAGTTCACTTGAATTATTGTTAAAAAGTACTGAATAGCTTGTGGTATATATATATATATATATATATATATATATATATATTTTATACATTTTATACATTTATGTGTATACATATGTATGAAATCTATAACATAAAGTTGCATATATAAAACCAAAAAATGAAATAAAAATAAAAAGGATGCAGTCAGTCAGACAAATCCATTAATGGATGCAATTTTACCTATATAAAAAATGTATAAAATGTAAAATATTTTATGGCAAATTTAATGGAAATATTTTATTAATAACTATAGTTATTATAAAGATGTTAAACAACTTCATTGGTTATAATAATCCTTTATACTAGCACAGCTCAATGAATTTCTTTTGTATTGAATTGAATGCAACCAGCTGCAGCTGCTTTATATCTGGTAATAGATAGAAATCTTTTATTTTTATTTTTAGTTTTAACTATAGTTAAAGTTATAAAAGTATTTTAATACTTTTAAAAAATTTTTCTTTGATTTTCTTATTATTTTTGGGAGTTACGTTGGAAGCTTATATAGTTAGCTGAGGTGAGAGTCAAAATTATCTATATGTTAGATCTTTTATGTGGCTGCTACATTTCTCAACCTTTGTTTGCTTTGGTATAAGCTTCCTTTCGCTTCCTTTCGCTTCTTTTCGCTTCCTTTAGCTTATTGTTAATTGCCGGAAGTGCAAAGACGGACGGAACTTTAGACGCTTTAGGGGCCCTTTGGTAAAGCACAGAACCATGAATAGATTTGCATTTTAAATGCGTGCACTGAGTTTGGCTGGCCTCAACTTATTTGTATTTGTGCTCCTTTTATTTAAGCGTCGGCCTTTGTAAACACTTTTTATATATATATAAATATATTTAAAAGAAGAGAAAATTGAAGCTCTGTTCTATTTTTTTTTGGGTTGCGTAATTTCCATTTTATTTTTATTTTATTTCATTTTATTTTATTTTTGTGGGCTTTTTTCTTCCACTCAGTTCGCACTAAACTTGAGTCCATTCGCAAAGATGTTCTTGGGTTAAATGGTGCAGAAATAAACGCGGTTAATGGTTGACTGTTGACTGACCTAAGTAAAGCTAAGAATACCGTTAAATGCCATACTGTTGTTTACCTAAATACGTATATTTGGGTGTTCTTCTATATATATATACATATATTTTGACTGACTTAAGAGTCCTTCTATCAAATGTTATTTACTTATTTTTAGAGTTTTGCTCTACTTGACAATAATCATTGAGAAAAAATAAATAATAAAAAAATTGCTATGCATTATTTTATGCCAAAGTGCAAAAGTGTCAACAAAAATAAATGCATAAATAAGGATCAGTGGCTTAATCCTGAATGACATTTTGAACCGACTTAAATCCTATTCGTTTACCCCCCCAAGTCACAAGTCAATGCTAAAAATATTCAATTTTCTATACCCAAGTGGGAGCATAAAAAATGCGCACTGTTTTATTATTAAAGAGTCTGTGTATATGTATGTGGTATGTGTGTCTGTATGTATGTAAGTATCTGTGTATGTGTGTGAGTGTGTACTCATCCTTGATATATTGCAGTTGAGCTGCTGCTTGAAGGATTCGTTGCAGTTTTTTCTGGTGTGAAAATTTTCTTATGCCCGAAGCTGCCATGCATATAACGCATACTAACAGATATACAGACATACACTCACACACAGATACAGTTACAAATAGTAGCAGAGACATTCAAACAGACAGACAGTAAGACTGTCAAACATATCAAGCACGCAGCCAGCTGGCATTTCACAGCAAAAGAAACTTGCTTTATAAAAGAAGTCCTTTGAAAATTTAACAGAAATATCATAGCATACTTTTTAGGGCAACACAAAAGAATAGCTAATCATCGATTGTGATAACTAATGACACTTTGGGTTGCCTTGGCTGCTAGCTTTGATTTCTGTAACTGTATGTAGATGAGACAGAGGTCTTAGCAAACTGACCAACTGGCCATAAGCTGGCCAAAACAATGGAGTTAACAGGCAACAGCCACATAGCAACAACAACAACAAGAGATACAAGCCAGTTAGCAGCTGTGGCATTGTTCACGACTTTGCTTTGAAAATTCTCAGTCGTCCATTTTTGTTTTCATTGTGCTTTTCTTTTGCTCGTGTGGCTGCATTTTTTCTCGCAACGTTTCAGACGGATTTACTCTATTTATATGCGTGTGTGTGTGTTCGCTTGTGTGTATATATGCAGACATAAATCTGCGCATTCAGCATAGCTCTGGCTCATAATATTGTTGCTGCTGTTGTTGTTGGTCTTGTTGTTGCTGTTATGGACAACACTTGGAGAGCCACAGGAGTGCGTTGTCATGTTACTCATATGCGGAAATTTGCGCTGTTATTTTATACCCTTACTAAAAGGTTAATAAAATATTGCAATAAACTTTGATATATTTTAAGGGACAAAGTTTTTTTATGTTTGCCAAATTTTGATGGAACTAAAAATTGGCAACAAGTCTGAAAATTTCTTTTCTCTCATCATTGTATACATATTCAACTGATTAAATTGATTATGAATATGTGTAAATGATTGGTATATAATATAATTTTAGTATATACAATACTAAAAGTATAGAGTATTAAAAGTTCGTTATACGGAAGTCAACTATTTTTAGTACCTTCTGTTGTCGGTCAGGGAAATATTTTGCCAGTCATCCAGTGTAAGATACACATTTATGCAGCTGCCGTAGTCAGTACTCTTCTTCTTGTTTTATTTTTGCAGATTGTGGATTTTTCAAGGAGCGGGGGAATGGGCGGGTAAGCGGTAGGATTAAGGAAAAATCTTATAAAGGAAAATTCACATCAATTCATTTATTGTAAAATACGCTGGCTATGGCCAGTTTATCCTTTGAGTCACTTAATACATAATGTACATAAAATTAATGTATACAAGTATATATATTATATACCTACACATATATATAAGTATATATATATATATGTACATATATATATATAAGTATATATAGTTTATAGCTTGACTTAAGTTAGCTGCAATTTGAGCTACCAACTATCCATCATCATCATCATCGTCTTTATTATTTTTTATTATTATTATTAATATTAATATTATTATTATTACTATGTATATTATTACAATAATGTTTTTCTCTTTTCGTTTTTTTTTTTACTTGTATTTTTGGTATATGCAAAACTGCAGAAAAAATAGTTTGTGTTGCTTTCTTGTTGAGTTTTCATTTTCTTTTCTGTTTTCTTCTTTTTTTTTTTATAAATAAAATTAAATTGTGTTGTGTATTTTGTTATTTTTCTCTTTTGTTTTTTCTATCTTTGGCATATTTATATATAGAAGAAGAAGGAGAAAATATGATAAATCAGTTTGGAAAATTGTAATAGAGTGTAGCAAGTGTGTAAGGAAAATGTTGCTAGAAATGATATGATGGCTGCTGATAAAAAACACATTTACAATACAACAATTACTGTTAATTAAAACTAACATTAGGACTATACTTAATGACTGTTTTGGTTTCCCCAATATATAGTATATATATTTTACTATATATATATATATATTTGATATGGACGCTTAACTCTAAACACTAGAAGAACACACGGAAATAAGCAAAGATATTTCATATATATATAAATATATGTACTATCTATGCTTGTGTTCTGTATACGAATTGCTCGAAATTTTTTTAAGTATATTTATTATTTGTCTGAGATGCCTATGCTAGACGGTCTTGTCTTAAGAACTAATGGGTAATTGGTATTGGTAACGGTATTGGTAATGGTATTTGTATTGGTTTATATGGAAATATCTGCAGAGAAACACGCACTTATTTGTTCTGCTCATAAGTTTGTTGATATGTACCAGAATAGAGAGTTCTGTACTATATAGAGATAAGTGATAACATTTATATATATATATATATATATATATATATATGGGTATATAGAGAAATCAAACTGAATAATAATTGGTGCTATTATTAGCATATAGTTTAATGAATTTGAGCTGCGTGAACTTATGCCTCTATGAGATCTGCTGAAACACAAAACAAATATATATATGTACGGGTTGCATATTATATTTCCATTTGGACATGTGGACATGTGGCTATGGTTATTGGTTAGTGTTACCTAAACCTATGACTAATTAACTAGTTAATGCATATGCCTAGAGTAAATATAGAGAGCGAGTTTATACCCTATTTACTATAAGCACTTTCTGTTATGACGAGGCTAATAAGCTCCATTGAAATATAGTATTAACTACAACTTATAATTAAGAAATATCTCAACTATTTACACACACACACACATACACACATACAAGAGATACATTTTTATATGTAAACATAAAGAAATGCTTTCAATTTCACTTTTACTTTAGCTTATGCATTCCTTTATGTTTTGCGGTCTTTTTTTTTTGTATATCTTTTTCTTTCTCTTTCTGTGTTCTATTTTATATATATATAAATATTTTGTTTTGCTTTATACATCTATATTTGTTTATGTTTTATATTTTATGTTTTATGCGCGTTACACACGCACGCACTCCAAACTATAGTAGGCAATGGCTCTGGTGGTTCAGTGAAGCTTTTAGCTGGGTTTAGTAGCTGCTTGCTTACGCCTGCGCAGCAGCCACGAACTGCACCACAGTGGTTGGCCGTGTGCTGGACGTGTCCTCGATGATGAGTTTTGTTGTCGTAGGCGCCTCATTGCCATTGCTCGGCGGCGCACACTGTTCGCTGGGCAGCCGCTTGACCAACATTTGGCTTGATCTAACCGCAATCCATTCATTGCGGCTCGCATCAAACCAAGTCAGTCCCAGATTATAGCGGCCATTCAGATTGGCGTGCTGGCAATGAGAGAACCACCAGCCACCCTCATAGTTAGCAGCACAATGCGTCTGTGATATATCGCGATCATCATCGATTGCTGAAAATTGCATGCCCTGTTGATAGTTCAAGGCATCCGATGCATTTCCACTATATTCCCCAATATGTAGCCTATAGCCATCGGAACGTGATGATATATAAAAATGTTTATATTCAGCTACCCAATTGTTGTCATATATATCTTGCATTTGTACACGCAATTGTGTACAATTGTTCAATGTCAGATGATGTAGTTGTTCATTGCCAATCCAATATTCTCCGCTTGGTGTACCAAAACCCTCAGCATAATCTGCCCAAGAGCGATTGAAGTCTGCACTGCCATCAAAACGACGTTGCACAGTCGTCCAACCATCCTTGTTGCAGTGTGTCATCAATGGATGATGTTGCCCAGCGGGTGCTATCAAATGCAGTCCATCCACTTGTGTCGATAGTTCACTACAATCCTGCGGCAGCTTATTCACAATCGCTTCATACTGTATCTCAACATTTTCCAATTCTGCCACCAGCGTTTCGGCCAAGTCTGTTTCTGCTTTCATATCAGTTGCCTTCACTTGATGATGTGCACGTTTATGTGGCTTATTCAGATGTGAAAGCTGTAAATGGAATAATAAATATATATGGATTATATATTAAAACAATTTACGTCTTAACTGCTCTTAATTTACTATAGTATGCTGACTGACAAAAGCTGCATGCTATAAAAGTTGCTAGCAGTTTTCAATTGCTTATAAGAAGTGAACCTAACTTAACTTTAGGCGCAACGAATGTAATATAGCTTAAGGAAACTTTGTCTATTATTTAACATAATCCTTAAGACTATATATTTTATGATTCATTATGGTATTCATAATTGAGTATTCATTGCTTACCTTATTGTGCAATTCAGTATTGACCAATGTCTGTACTCGATCCACATTCGTTTGCAACTGTTGCACAGTGTTAACAAGTTTTTTAACACCCTCACGTTCGTCCTGTAAGGCGCTTACACTGACAGCCATTGCTTGTAGGGAACGAGCTGAATTTTTTCCCTCTTCACGTAAGAGATTCTGTTCAGAACTTATTTGGGCATTGGCAAACTCCAGTTTTGAGATCTCATGCCGTAGGTCAGGTAGATTCTTATCCATTTTACTTTGCAAACCCTCAACATCCTCCAATAGCTCCAACATTGATGTATGTAACTTGTCCAGTGTCGCAATCTGACGACTTAAATTGAAATTGGCATTGGCTATGCGATGTTGCTCCACCTCAATACTCCTCACGCGCTCATCAATGTGATGATACTTCAGTTCATTCAACTGTCGTCTCAGTGTACGCTGGCCCAGCTGCAGGTTATGAATTTGTTGCTGTTGGAAACGGCAATGGCGACGTCTATGGTCTGCCAGTTCACTGGGTGTTTGTGCTTGGGCTTGAGACTGTAAATAGATAGAGAAAGAGAGAAAGAGATTTGAAATTTTTAAGTTTTGCAAAGTATGTTTAGAGTCGGCTTTAAGGCTCTGTACTCATTTATAGCATAGACAAACTTAATGGAATTTTAGTGCATAAAGTTTACACGTTATAGAAACTTTCGCACTAACATTTGTTGTGATTAATTATGTATGTATATGCTGCAAATACTTGAGTAGCTTCATCGTGTAAACGTAAAACGTGAAACTTAAAAACTTTTATGTTGTCTTATAGTAGTGTACTCGCAGTATGCATTTGCTTTGGATTATGTGCTGGGAATTGAATTCTAAATCCATTTATAATAAATGCATTTCATAACGCACCGCAGTACCACCCACACACACAAAGAAGAGACCCTAACACACCCTAACACATATAGACACACATACACAGAGAGAAACAGGATGAAAGGAGAATGTGCAACAATAATGTCAGTGACAGCAAACGCGCTTAAATCCCTAGCGTGGAGAGGGTGTGTCTACACATACATTCACACACAGACACACACCTAAGCAAAGTTGTCTATGTAAGCGCCATAGAAGTTTATTTATGCGTTCTTACCCCCATATAGTACGAGTATTATATATGTTATATATATATATATATATACGTGTGTGTCTGTGTGTAAGTTTGTATATAGTATAATTTAACTGAGTGACAAGCGTTAACCAAGGTAATGGCATTTGGGTCACATTTGTGATTTGTGAATGAATAGAAATGTAATGAATACACGCCTGTCACACATAGATACACAGATACATAGATTCAGATTCATAGATACCAGTACAAAATCAGATATATATATATATTTGTGTGTGTGTGTGTGTTAGTGTGTACTATATCTGGTTTCCTTTCATTAAAAAGGCAACAAAAATGAAGAGAGAGAAAAAATGTTGCATGTTTCATTTAGTCTTTTGTCTACGTTCGCAACGGACATCACTCATTGAAATGTCCCTCATAATTGACTAATAAAGGATCTAAAAAATAGAAATGAAAAAAAAATATACTGAAATGTGCTGCTAATGAATGCAAAAAGAACAGAAAAAAATATTGCAAAAACAATATTAAAAAAAAAAAGGAGAATAGAAATAGAAATCTTATTTGATGTTAGTCCTTTCAATTAGACTAGACTTCAATCAAGTACATATTACTTTAAGATTAAAATAAACAAAAGAAAAAGCTTAGATAAATTATGGAAAATCACAGTTTTTATAACATATAAGAATAGAGTGAGAAAATCATGAAAAGGAAAAGAATAATTTTCAAATTATATAAGAATAATGTGAGGAAAGCATTAAGAGACTTTCAGAAATCTTTTTTGCTGCTTTGAATAGAAAAGGAATTTATTTATGCTTTATATAAAACTGATTTATTTATATCTATAATATAATATTCCTTTAGATCTGATATAAAATACTTTATTTATTATTTATTTTATTTGTTTATATCTTGAAAGTTTTCTGGAAGTTTTTAGGCTAATGAATTGTAATCTTTTTAAGAACTTAAGGAAGAAATCATAAAAGTAAATATTTATAGGGAAATTTTTTCAATAATTTTCTTGTTGTGTTTTTTTTTATGGTTTTAAATTCAATTATTCATGTAAGAGGAAGAGCTTTTCCTTTAAAATACATATACATATATATATATATATATATTTATATGAAGTGAACGACTATTTACGCGGAACTTGTGCTGCCAATCGAGGCGCAACTTAACGGTATTTCCTGCTGCTCTGTTTGCCTTGCCTTGAGGCACGTTTCGCGGATGGGTGTTTGCTTGGTATGTGGGTGTGTGCGCTCTGTGTGTGTACGTGTCTTTGTGTGTGTATATTGGTGGCAGGAAACCGAAGGAGTAGCAGTTGGCAAGGACGTTGCGTTGCTGTGTTTTTATGCGAAAGGTCACGAACATTGCTAATACGCCACGTTCGACAGTGGCTACAATATATATATATACATATATATACATATATATACTATATACCTAGACATTTACATACTTTCTTTATATTACATAAATATATATATATATATATATGTATGTAATATATAGTATATATATTAATATAGGGAGAGGAATGTGGGTGTAGAAAAGGCTATCAAAAATCGAGGCGCCCCGAAAAAAGGTGATATACGATTTGCAGCAGGCGACGTCAACAATATAATTAAATGTGATTTATATGCTTTGGGCCAAGTTAGCGAGAGAAATGCCGTTTTACCAATTAAAATTACAAAAAGAGAAAAAAAACGATTTTAAACACATTTTGTGGCAAGTAGCAAGTGGAAAGTGGCTTTATGTTTTGTGGCAAGTGACACGTGCGCTAATTGAAATCGAAATTGAAACATAAATATTTTACGATTGCCTTTGTTGTGTGTGTTGTTGTGTGTATGTGTATAAGCATATGTATAAGTGTGTGTATAAGTGTATGTAAGTGTGTCTTTTATCATAATCAAGAAACGCTAATCAGGCAAAAGGAACAGCCTCTGGACTAATTAATTTCACAAAAGTCAAGCACACACACACATGTATATATATAGATATATAATACACACACACACACATATACTCATATATATATATATATATATATATACAGAGGGGGCATTTACAATAAAATAAAGCGCTTGGGTCGTAGCAAGGATTAAAGTAAAATTCTACATGTTGTGCTCAAGTGAAGGCTAACAAGGATTTGCTATTAGCATCAGCTATGCAGGCACAACCATGGGAGTAACACTGCTGTTGTGCTTTGTGTGTGTGTGTGTGTGTGTGTGTGTATAATGTGGGTGTGTTTGTATGCAATGTAAATAGAAAAAATCTGCTGCTACTTTTGCTGCCACTGCTGGTTGCCGCTTGCTGCTGTAGCTCCATACGGAATTGTCGTAAAAATTTAATAGGACTTTTGTGTGCTGCTACCAAAGTTACACTCACACACACACACATACACATAAGAGTTACAATATATAAATGCGTGTATGTGTGTGTGTGTGTGTGTTAGTGTTGGCACAAACTGCCACAAAATGCTATTAACTTAATGTGCATTTAGTTTCCGCCTTTTGGGTGGCACCTCTTCTACCACCTACAGCTCAATCTGACTACCCCATCCCCTCCCAGCGAATGGTAGAAAATGGCAAACGTGTGCATAATTTCAAACTAAATATGCGAAAATATTGCAACGCAGTTTCCAAGAACTTTTTAATAAAAATCAACGGAGCACTTTCAATTTTGAAGGTTGCTTTCAAAAGAAATTGCAATTCGAAATCCTTTTTTTTTCTTTTTTCTTCTTCCATTCACTTTGCGCCCTTTTAAAGCAAGAAAACTTTGTAGGTAGACAAGGCTAAAGTCAAAACAGCTACTTGTAGTATGGCAATACACATACCTATACATCTACTCACAAACACACACACTTTGAAATAAATATATGCATATTTTTTAGAATCTCTCTCTCTTTCTGACAAGGATAAGAAAAGTGTAGACTGTACATAGTGGAAAGGGGGGAAAAGATTGTTTACAATCCGCTTGGGAGCATCGAATTTCAACGCGACCTGTTTTCCCAGAAAGGAGAAAAGAAGAAGAAGTAGAAGCAGCAGTAACAGTAGCAATAACGATATATATATATATATATATGTATATGTATATGAAATAGAAACATGACTGACTAAAGACGAAAAGCTGGAAAGTGAATGCCAAGTTTCAATAAAGATAATTTGACTCATAAAATAAATATCAACTACAAGTACTTGCAACTTTCTTTCTCTCCTTCTCTTTCTCTATCATACACCATATATCTTACTGTCTATATGTTTTGTGGCTTACATATGTACTACACCCTACCAAGTACTCAATTCCCTGCCTCCCCACCTCCAATCGAAATACAAAAAAAAAGGAACCAAAAGAAAAACAAAGGCACTCCAACAATCAAACAAATTGCCAGCCACAACAGAGCAATAGCAGGCAACAGCTGAGAGTAAGTGAGAAGAGGTGAGGAGAGGAGAGTGAAGCAGAGTCAAGTAGTAGTAGTAGTATGAGTAAGAGAAGAGCGTGTAACATAAAACAAAAGGCAGCAGCACAAATATCAACATAAATAAGGTAAAATGCTGGGGCCAACTTCAACCATACATACGAAGCATCCTCAGCAGTCAAAAAAAATACATATATATATATATATATGTAGCAGGAGCAGGAGGAGCAGGAGAAGAAGCTTTACTACAGCAGAAGAGGCACAAGTAGAGCAGCTCAAAGCTGAAGTGCACTTGACTAGCTAATACCCTGTAACAAATGCTACAAAAGTACACTTATGACTACAATTAAATTTAATGTTTATATGAAAAGCTAGTGAAGTGCATAATGGACTTAAGAGTCGACAGCAATTAAGGTGTCTATTGAGTGAAAGTAGTAAAAGTAAACAGAATTAGAGCGAAATGTAGTTAGATAAGAGCTAAAGTAACTGATATACATATACATATATATAAGGGGTATAGGGTATGGATATAGAATACAAAAAAAAAAAAGCAAAAAATATATGGCAAAAACAAAATCAAAACAACAATTTGTTGTGCCTGAAACCGGATCCTCTGCTGCTGTTGTCGCTGCTGCTACTGTTGTTGCTGTTATTGTTGTTGTTGTCTCTCCTAAGCATTGTGTTTGTGTGTCCGGCCCGCATTTGTTTGCCAGGCTAATTTAACATCAAGTTTCTCATATGTACCCAATATATATAAAGATATATACATATATGCGCACTATAAATATAGATATATATATATATCTATATACATTACATAAATATATATATATATATATATATATAGTGGAAGTTGTGTTTACTGTTTGCTTTGAGTAGGAGTACCTTCTGCTGCTGCTGCTGCTGCTGCTGCTGGCTGTTGCATCAATAACCAATGATAAACATTTGCCTTTAACTGTTGCTAGTGACAGCTTCAATCATGCCATTTGTTATTACTTCCAGAGTGATGCTTGAGTGTGTGTGTATATATGTGTGTGTGTTTATGATTGTCCACTTGTCCAGCATATTTTTCTGTCATCCACTCATATATAGTATATATATATATAGTATATATGATTTTTGGCAAAAGAAATTGAACTTTTGTTATATAGAAATCTACACACACATTGCAATTAGAACATCACTTTTATGTCTATATTTTTGTCACATTTCCCCTTACTCCAGCCCCCTCTTTGCCATCATTTAACAGCATTACAGCCTTGTCATGTTGTCACTGGCAGCTGCCAGTTTTGTTGATGAAGCTACACTTTGGGGCACGTTTTTTGAAAGGACATCAATTTGGGTTCAATTAGTAAAGGGAATCAAAAAAATAAAAAAAACAAAAATTACGTTCTCTTTTTTTTTCAGCTGAAATCAAACGAATTTCTGTGCTAATTATTGCCAATTATACTATGCTGCTACCCTGCTTTTAATACCCTACGAATTGTGGCCAAAATCTGTTTAAATTTAGAGTATGACTTATGTACATAAGCTAGGAACTAGTTCGGCATTAGTTCCAGATTTTGTATTATTAAAGAAAACCAATTTCTGACCTATTTATTGCCCTTCTATCCCATTTAAGATACTCTACGAAATGTGATTTAAAGCTCTTATATATTAGACTTAAAGTGGTGAATAGAAGTTAGGAACTGGTTCGAAATCAGTAACAGATTTTGTATTATCCAATCAAAGCAATTTCTGTGCTTATTATTGCCCTTCTACCCCCCCCCCCCCCTGTAAAATACCCTGGAAATTGTGGCTAAAAGCTGTTAAAATAATAGTGTAGAATTTCTGAATAGGTGTTAGGAACTAGTTCGGAGTTAGTTTCAGATTTTTTATTATGTTTTTTATTAGCAAAACTTTTTGGTTCTTTCAGTCTGATTGAATTTGGAAGATTGTTTTTGAACCAGTTTTTACGCTTTGACAATTTTCTATGGTCGAAAGCAAATGTTGATTTATATAAATAATTTGCATATTACTTTTTTCTCTTTTTTTTTGTTTTATTCTTCTTCTTTGAAATAAACCACGTTTGAAATTCAATTTTGTTGCCTCGTTTCATTTCTTTTTTTATTTTTGTGGTTTTGTTTTGTTGTTGTTGTTGTTGTGGCAACCCTCCTGGGGTTATATGCCACAGTTTTTGTGCAAAAATTTCTTTTACTTTTTTCTTTTTTTTTTTTAATTTTAATCAAATAAAGGAGAGTTGATTAAATTTAACCACACACACACACACATACATACAGAGACATAGAATAAAATCTCCCGCATACTTTTAGATTATTATTTTCAGATATTATTATTATTATGATTATATTGTTTTTGAGCTCTTTTGTTGCCACCTGTGCAACAATTTTCATTGTTATTTTGCTACCTGCCACTGCGCTTTGTTCTAACATAACCTAATTTCTGCTTTGCTGCGCTTTTATTATAATATTCTTCTTCCTTTTTTTTTGTTATTTTGTTATTTAAAAAATTGCTTTTTTTATTATTTGCATTGGGTTTTTTCTGCTTTTTTTTGCGTTTCAGTTTAACAACAGGTTTTTTTTTCGTTTGTGTTGGCCTTTTTGAGGCATTTTTTTTTGCTTTCAAAATTGGTGAGAAATTGCGAAAATAACCAAAAATAACAACAACAACAACAGTAACAAATATAAATAAATATATATATAAAAAAAGCTTAAAAAATAATGAGAAGGATCAAATTGTGCTGAAGCATCGCGCGCATCATAAACACACACACCCAAGCACACACAAACACTCATACATATACAAAACTGATTATCAAGGCACTCAAGAGCATCTGCTGCTGTTGTTGCTGCTGCTGCTGTTGTTGCTGGTCAGGATGGTTACTTGAACTGAAGTAGAAACTGTTGTTGAACGCAGCAGGTCAGGAGGGGGGAGGGACGGACGAGCAGCAGGCAGGGGGGCAGTCAAAGATACTGCCAAATGTTGGCAAGACAAAAGACAGCAGCCGTCACTGGTCTCTGACAGCGCAGCTGGCGTTTATTTCTACTACTACTACTCCTTCTCTCTCTCTCTCTCTTGCTCGCTTTCAGCTTGCCTGTCTGCTTCTCTTTGTGCCTTTTACTCTTTTGCTTACAGCCTGCGTCCTTCATGCTATTATTCCTTTTCTTATATTTTTTTTTCCTGCTTCCACATACCGAGCACCCCCTCGTTTATGCTGCTAACTGAACGCTGAGGGCGATTAAAAGGTGATTTCCTGCTCTTTGTTTGCAATTTTCAGCAATTTCATTCTATATATACAAAAATACGTGTATTGCCCTTTAACATTACATAAATGTACAAGTGTATGTGTCTGCGTGTGTGTGTATGAGTGTGTGTGTGTGTGTGTGTGTGCGTATGTATACCTCAACTGATTCAACTGTGTCTGTTGTGAAAGCCGCTTAAACCGAGCGACTGCACGTTTTATCGTTTTCATCGCTTTTTATTGGGTTTTGTTTGCCTTTTTATGTTGTTGCTGTTGTTGTTGTTGTTGTTGTTGTTATTGTTGTTATGGTTTTTTATTTTTGTTACTTTTTAAAGCAATTTGTGGTCAAAATTTTTAGTGGCTGCTTGTCCATGTAATTGCTTTGTGTGTGCCCAACCAGGCTACAGTTTTCAATCAGCCCTCAAAATACGAGCATTTCCCACTCTAACCTAAACAATCAAATTTCAAGCTAAGCATCTTTTGAAATCAAACAAAAAACACACATACATACTTCAAAGTAAAGTGGACAACGTAGTATACACTCACACACACACACACACACTCATACTCACACATATACATACTTATGTATAGCAGACAAAAAAAAACAGGTGGCTATAAACCAGTTTATGGTTATACCACTGACATATTTTCTGCTGAGAGCAAAGCTCATGCATATGGCTATAGCATAATCCTTTTAATGAAACGATCCACAATTTATTTATATTTATTTTTTTCTTCTTCTTCATTTCATGCTTCTTTTGTTGTTGCCCCCAACTCGTTTTTGCAACACCCGCAACCCTTTGCACAGCCTCTTTTTCTCTCTCTCTCTCTTAATCTACAGTTATCTACCTGTTGGTTGCCCTTCTGTTGGCTTTACGAATTGCAGACTGTATCCAAAATAGGGTTTAGATTACTGATATGGTTGTATAACTGTTTTATATTTGTCTAAAAAAAAGATATTAAAGTCTATCAAGAACAAAACAAACACAGCACAAAAATAGCTATAGATAACCTTTAACCTCAAAGTCTTACTTTAAATTAAATAAATAATTTCATTTATGCTGCTACTACTTAATTATTACAGGGTAACTGTTAATGCGACATGTCGTTAAACGTTTTATATAACTTTCACTTTGTTCATTCTCCTTTTTTATTGACTTTAATTATAATTAAAAGTTGTTTTGCTTGTTGCTTTTGTTGCTGTTCTGCAGTCTGTGATATGACCTGACCCTAATGTTAATGATTCAGTTAGGGGAAGCAGACAGAAGTAGGAGCAGCAGCAGCAGCAGCAGAAGTAGCAATAGCGGGTAAAGACATGACTGTGCGGGTCTAAGTGGCTGCCAAGGGCGAGGCGATGGCATTAAATATTAAATATGTTGACGTCCTGCGGTGCGTATGAGTAATTTAAGCATCATATGAGGCGCCATTAAAATGGCAAAACACAACACACAACACACGAAATGTTGTGTATGCCACTCGGCTCGTTAGCACATCGTGTCTCAGATGGCGCCTACATCCCAAAAAAAAAACCAAACCAAACCAAACCCAACCCAAGCCCACAAACATAGCCTGGCCAGAATAAAGCAGCCCACGAGTAGACCGCGCTTGATATTAAGGGTCTACTCGTAAGGTATAAAATAAGGCATAAAATGGGCAGATAATGGCAATGGGGTAGCCCGAAAACTCAACCTGGGCGGTCGCTTTATGAGCGCACTTAAAATGCCATAGTAATAAGGGTATAAACAAACCTTAGATAGAACGACTAACAGTTACCCTCTAACTATAATAATGTGACTCGAATATTAGTGTATAAGCTAAATTGATATAAAATGCAGATCAACCTGAAATCAGTTCAACTATAGTCAAATTTATATATAGTGTTAATAGCTTATCATATCCGCTCTATGCTCCTTTTAGCTATAGGGTATCAAAACAACAAAAAGATATTTCAAAGTCATAAAAGCACTCCACCTGTGTGTGTGTATGTGCTTGTATATGTGTGTGTGTGTTGGCGTGTGTTGCTGCGTGCTTATCTGATCATTAGCATAAAGTTGCCCGTGTGGCAGGACTTGAAATCGTATTGCATTGCGTTTTGTGTACTCACCTCTTGGCTGGCTTCCTGGCTGCCACTAAACTCCTCAATGCTAGCCAATTGCTGATCCACTGGCTGTACATCCTTGACAATTGTATTCCTTTTGGCCATGGCATTATTCTGTTGTCGGTTAAGCTCATGCTTAAGATCCTGCTCCTGTTGCAATAACTCCTCACGCAATTCCTGTACAATAACCTCGGTTTGTTGCTGTCGTTCGCGTTGTGCCTCCAATTCCAGTTTAAGCTGTTGATAATCGTTGCGTATGGTTGCCAGATCCTCGTAGGCATTGCCACTGTATCTTACATCTTTGGCTACATTGCCAGCGGTGCGTTGTAGCTCAACGAGCTGTTTGCGTATCTCCGAGATAGATTGTTGCAGCCACTCGACGGTGAGGCGTTCCTTATTGCTGCTATGCGTGGCACGCAGCGTTTGTACCTCGCGTCTGCAATTTAAGAAATTTGCATTTTATTTAGTAATTTTTGTTGTAGTTCTAGTCTATAGTTGTTGTATCTTTCTTTATTATGCTGGCTTGTTTAATTAGCCAGGCAGACAGCAAGGTTGCTAGCCAGCCAGCGAGCCAGCCAGCCAGGCAGCCAGCCAACAGAGGTAGCTGCAACCATTTTGCTTTTGAATATGCAGTGCACGCGGCGTATGCGTAACATTTTAATTGACTTTGAAACGGGCAACGTGTAGCAGGCTATATGCCATAGTGCCGTATACAAAGAGGGTGTAAAGTACAGTGGGACTCGGACACGGAGGGTGAATGAGTGTTGATGAGAGGGGAAAAATCTAATTTAAATTGACATTTTCAGACTAGTGAATGACTTAATTGCCTGGTGTGGCAAAATCAGCCGAGTTAATGGGATTTGGCCCAAAAAGGTTTACAGCAACAGCATGAAATACGCAACGTCATTTTCCATGCAGTATTTCAATTAAGGTTAGTTTAATGGTCTTTTAGCCAAATATTCTTTGGTATTGCCATTGGCATAAATAAATTTTTTTTTGCTATAGCCAAAGCTTTAGCTAGTTTTAAGCAAAACAATTTCACACTTCTATGCTGCTTCTTCTCTCCCCCAACCCCTTAAAACCACAAACACATGCTCACACACACACACACACACACACACACACATACACACAGAGATAGGCAGACACCCACACAATCAGCGCAAAGTCAACTGCAACTGAAAAATACAAACCCGAAAAAAAAATACAGAAAGAAACTTTTTTCCCTACCGCAAAAATCTACAGCAAAAAAAAATAAAGACAAACAACAACAACAACACTAGAGACAAGTGCGAAGCATCAACAAAAAAAATATTGTTTAAGTGTTGGAAAATAAATTTTGTGTAGAAAACTGAAAATGAAAATGAAATTGTTGTAGCACTTGTGGCAGCCACAAAACTTGAAGGCGCATTTTTGTGGCATTTTAGACAATTAAAGTAGTCAGTTGGAAGACTTCTACTGCAAACAGTGTACAGTTATAGAAAGAGAACAATATAGGCAAAGAGTCACAGACAGAAAGAGCGAGAGAGAGAGGGAGAGAGAAAGTGGCAGTTGTTTTGTGCCCCATCAACTGTTTCAATGTAGAAAAGTTTTTTGGTAACTGCAGCAGCTGCTGTTGCTGTTGCTGTTGCTGTTGTTGCTGTTGCTGTTGTTGCTGCTGCTGTTGATGTTGCTTGTTCTTTATATTTGACTGTCAAAAGACCAAAGCTACATGAAATTTTCATAAAAAACTTTTCATTTATTTTGTTGTTGTTGTTTTTTGCTCCTTTTTTTGGCTACAAATGTTGCGTATACGTAATATTTCAATTTGTCAGACCATACAGTTTGGTTGTGCGCTGTGTGTATGTGTGTGTGTGTGTGACTTATGCACGTTTGTATTTCTTTGGCTTGTATAAATTTTAATGACCTGAGAAGTTATTTCTCAACCAAACGCAAAAAGTTGAACTTAGTTTTTTTTTAATGATTATTTCTAGCAAAATTGCAACTATTTAATTAACTTGGATTAAAAATGGTTTCCTTTGAGCTACCGTTAGCTCAAATAAGAGCAAAGCAAACTAGAGTTTTCCAATTAAACTGAGTGCAAAACTAATGAAGTATATATAGAGGAAGAAAAACTTTTCCAACAGGTAACTAAATAAATAAATAAATTGAATAATATTAATTAAAAAATAAATATAAAAAAATATATAATAAGGAATAAGAAATAAATAATAAATAATAAATAATAAATAATAAATAATAAATAATAATTAATAAATAATAAATAATAAATAATAAATAATAAATAATAAATAATAAATAATAAATATCAAATAATAAATAATAAATAATAAATAATAAATAATAAATAATAAATAATAAATAATAAATAATAAATAATAAATAATAAATAATAAATAATAAATAATAAATAATAAATAATAAATAATAAATAATAAATAATAAATAATAAATAATAAATAATAAATAATAAATAATAAATAATAAATAATAAATAATAAATAATAAATAATAAATAATAAATAATAAATAATAAATAATAAATAATAAATAATAAATAATAAATAATAAATAATAAATAATAAATAATAAATAATAAATAATAAATAATAAATAATAAATAATAAATAATAAATAATAAATAATAAATAATAAATAATAAATAATAAATAATAAATAATAAATAATAAATAATAAATAATAAATAATAAATAATAAATAATAAATAATAAATAATAAATAATAAATAATAAATAATAAATAATAAATAATAAATAATAAATAATAAATAATAAATAATAAATAATAAATAATAAATAATAAATAATAAATAATAAATAATAAATAATAAATAATAAATAATAAATAATAAATAATAAATAATAAATAATAAATAATAAATAATAAATAATAAATAATAAATAATAAATAATAAATAATAAATAATAAATAATAAATAATAAATAATAAATAATAAATAATAAATAATAAATAATAAATAATAAATAATAAATAATAAATAATAAATAATAAATAATAAATAATAAATAATAAATAATAAATAATAAATAATAAATAATAAATAATAAATAATAAATAATAAATAATAAATAATAAATAATAAATAATAAATAATAAATAATAAATAATAAATAATAAATAATAAATAATAAATAATAAATAATAAATAATAAATAATAAATAATAAATAATAAATAATAAATAATAAATAATAAATAATAAATAATAAATAATAAATAATAAATAATAAATAATAAATAATAAATAATAAATAATAAATAATAAATAATAAATAATAAATAATAAATAATAAATAATAAATAATAAATAATAAATAATAAATAATAAATAATAAATAATAAATAATAAATAATAAATAATAAATAATAAATAATAAATAATAAATAATAAATAATAAATAATAAATAATAAATAATAAATAATAAATAATAAATAATAAATAATAAATAATAAATAATAAATAATAAATAATAAATAATAAATAATAAATAATAAATAATAAATAATAAATAATAAATAATAAATAATAAATAATAAATAATAAATAATAAATAATAAATAATAAATAATAAATAATAAATAATAAATAATAAATAATAAATAATAAATAATATTATATAAAAATATTGTATATGTTATATTGAGGAAAAAAATATCACTTACAGTAGTTGAAAGTAAAAACTATAATTTTTTTGCATTTAACTCAAAATATGTTGATGCAACAATTTGCATCGAAATTCTTTATTTTTGAATGGAAAAATATGTTTGAAATTTCAGAGAAATTCGAGAATTTTCTGTAACAATTTGATGTTATTCTTATGGTACATTTTATTTTAGGCTTTGCAGTAAAAATTTTTCATACAATTGAATTTATTTTCATTGGGTTTCCATTGCCTTTTCTTTTTTGTACAGGAAATGAATGCATTCATACGCAGTTCAATAGTCATTTACCTGACTGTGTGTAATTAATCTATGCATTCGAATAGAAAGAGACAGAGAGAGGGAGAGAGAGCGAAAGAGTATGTATTGTGCATACTATTCTATACTCTATACAAAGTTAGTAGAAAATTTGCACAATTTTTCGCTTGGCTGCAACTGTTTTTCCTCTTCATTTTATTGTAAACAACACCAGCAAGGCGTAGACTGCAATGATGCTGCGGGGGGGGGAGGAACTTAAAGTAAAGTGAAATGAAAACAGCACATGTCATTCAAGTAAAAATTGAAAATGCTGTCAATGACATGAAGCAAATTGAAAATACGAAAATACGTGCAGAAAAACAAAAAAAAACAGTAGGAAAATACAAAAAAAAAAAATGGCCGTACGCTGTACTCCGTTTACCGTTTGTCGCTTTTGCAAGCATTCCACAGTAAAATTCATGTGATGTGGAAGGCTTGCGACACATTTTAATTATCAAATGGATGCTGCAATGAAATGCGTTAAATGCGTTGAATGCGTCAACCATTTTAGTCCAAATCAGTAGCAGCAAATGGTTGCCAGTTTAATGGATTCATATATAGCTGCTATATACACCTACTAATACCGTTACAATCCCCTCTCACTCTCTCTCTCTGTCTTTCTCTATCTCACTCTGGCAGTAGACCTTTTGTCCCTATAGCCCAATCTCTGTGTGTGTGTGTGTGTGTGTGTGCCACTGGCTCGTGCCGCAATCAGATAACGACTTGAGGGGTAAATGGGGAGAAACATAAACCACAGTTGACATGACGTTTGACTGGTCGAGTTCCTGTTTATACACACATGTATGTGTGTGTGTGTCTCGGCACACACGCGTGTGTTGAATTATTTACGGTGTCAGTGACAAAGTTTACGACGTTCATGACATGACCAAACGCACACAGACACACACTTACAGCTAAACAGACACACATAAGCGAAACAAAACAAAAACAAAAAAAAAGTAAAAAAGTAAAAAAGCGAAACTAACCAAAGCTATTTGTACAGTAAATTAAGAGTGCGCCATTTTGTTGCTGCTGCTATACTAAGCTAGATAAACAACACACACACACACACATGTAAACTGTATGTGTGTATGTGTGTGTGTGTGCCGATGAGACAATCATTATTAGTCAGCCAGTCCGAATGGGACAACAAACAAATCACGAAACATTGTATAAAACCTGAGGCTTGGCTTGCCTTACCCTTCGTTCCCTTTCAACCTAGATGATATATGTAAGTTTGTGAGTTTCCGGCCAGCGAATTCTTATCAATGCCCATCCTCGTCCTTAGGCCAACAAACGGTATCTTTTCTTATATATATTTGTTTAAATTAACTGTTTTCCTTTTTGTCTGCACGAAAAAATAAAAGACACACAGACACAGACACAGACACAGACAGAGACAAAGACAAAGACAAAGATATATGGGAATGTCAAGTTTGCGGGACTGAAAAGTAATACTTTAATCAAAGGACAATTGATCCTTGCGAGGGTTTTGTTGAAGTTGCAGTTTTTGAATAAGATAAACTATAAGATAAACTGGAATTGATTATTGATTTTTGTTGGTTTATAATCAACAGTTGGGCTTATCGTAAAAAAGATCCCTTACCTTGGCTTTAACCATTGGCTACATCCTTGAAAAATTCATAGTATAAATTGGTAAGGACAATTGAAATTCATTGAGGCGCAATTTGTATTGCATACTTTGCGGCGCCTCTTAATTGGCTTAGACGACTTTTAGTTTGTGCCACATGCGTGTGGGCTATAAAAATTAGTTACGTTGCGCCACGCCCACTAATTTAATGCCTGCCATCAAACTGTAAGGATATAGTCTAAAAGGAGTCTGGCTCTGACAGCATTACGAGTTGAAACTTTTTGCTTAACAACTTGAGCGAAAAGTTGTGGCAAAGTTACAGCAAAAGTTGCAGTTTGCAGTTGCACTGCAAAGTTGAAGTTAAAGTTGAAGTTGTCGCTGTAGTTGCCGTTGCCGTTGCCGTTGCCGTTGCCGTTGCAATGGCACTTCGTCTAAACCAATTGGTTTATGGGTCAACCAAAATGTTGCATCTAATTAAGCCATCAATTTGTTAAAGACCCTACCAATCACCTACATATTGTGTCCCATTACGTCTACTACAAATACTATTAAATGATCTTAAGCTATATACAAACCTTAATTGATCCAATTCAGTGCGTATATCCGCATCCACGGTGGCCGCATCTGTGGTTAACCTTAAGGATTTACGTAGATTATGTTCCAATAGTTCGTAATCTTCGCGACGACGCGTCATCAGAGCATTCAATTGTTTGGTTAATAAACGGACTTGGGCATCCAGTTTAAGGTTATTATTATTATTGGTATTATCCTGTTTATTGGACATTGTAACCTGGGCACCATTGGAGAGCACCGCTTCAAGATCATTGGAAGTATCATCCGTATCCTCAATATCATCATCATCGTTGACGAAACGTAACAGTTCCACACTGGATGAACCAGAAGTTGAGGTTGTTGTTCTTGTTGTTGTTGGTAATGTAACTGGAGCTGAACTTGTGACTTTTGCATCGCGCAACATGTTGTTCATATCGCTTATAACCGCAGTGGCGCCACGCGCGCTTGCCACAGCAACGGCGCACAACAGGATCAACCGCAAAGCGATTGAGCGGGTCATTATCAAAATAATGAAAATAATCAAAATGAATTTGAATTTGTTATTCAAGTCAAGTTCTTGGCTATTGGCCGACTGTTCAGTTCAGTTCAGTTCGGGCTGTTGACCAAGTTTTTAGGCACAAAATTTACAGTTATTGGTTAATTATGCAAATGTTGCTGTTGGCCACGTTTCATGACGAAGCTAAACATGCCGCAGCTAAACACCTTATAAAAAGCGTCGCTAACTGTATTACAATTACACGAGGAAGAGACACACACACACTTGCTGCTTCTTCTGTTTGTTATTTGCCACTCGACTTTGGCTGCCCTTTTAAGCGGCTTTAACACGAGGCGCACAAACACTGATAAAAACACATACAATACACACACAAACACACTTAGTACTCGCTATAAACGGTACTAAGGATATTGTTAAGACTTTCACGTTTTAAGACTGCTATTTGCTTGCTAACGTGTCCAATTCACGCGGCGTTTGTCATAGGACTAAAGCGCCGCGCAGCAATCGCCTTGCTTATATACGCGACGCCAACGCCGAACGTAGACGCTGACGTCAAAAAACGACGCTGCTGCCGATGTCGTTGCCATTGCCGAGAGCGAACGTACGACTGAGAGAGTGCGTACATTTGGCTGAAGAGCATGCAACAAGCAGCAGTTAAACAGGTTGCTAGCCACTCAGCCATAAACTGAACTTCATATTATTGACACTTAAGAGTAATAGACAGAGAGAGAGAGAGAGAGAGATAGAGAAAGGTAAAAGAGAAGAGAGGATGTGCTTGCTCTTTACTATACGTTATATCCTTTGCTGCTATAGTAACTAGCTTATACTTATACTAAGTGTATGACGCTCAACTATACTTAATTAAAACTAATTATTTTGATGATAAACAATTATATTTAATAATCTACTTACTTATTGTCCTTTGTCCTTTGTCCTTTATTATATATTATTGTCTTTTTCTTTTGCCTCTTTACAGGTTGTGTCTGCCATACAGGCTGCCATCTTGTTGTCAATTCTTGCTTTATCCTGACACAAGGCTCTGGCACATGGCGCGCCTGCGGTAAACCAACAAAAAATAAAAAAAAAAAACAAAACTTTATAATGCAGGAGCAGATGTCGCAGTCAAATGATAAACAAGGTAAGTGCAGGACTAAACCCTATATAAACCTTGCATATACTTTGAATAAAGAACAATAAACAGAAGTACTAGAAGTGCTAGAGAGTGCCTTGTGGCAAGATCAAATGGGAATGTGGCACAGAAAGTACCATAAAGCAGCTGAAGAAATTTCTTAATGCTAGAGTTGGGCTATAGTAGATATAGATCGTATACTGGGAGCTACTTTAAAGGACTTCCAATTAGTTATGGAATGCTTTGAGTTGATCTATAAGAAAATCAGATTGATTGACAGAATAATTCAATTTGTTTTGTTCTCTTTTTGTATTTCTTTCTATTATTCAATAAATTTCTGACATTTTTCTATGATTCATAACAATTTTTGAATCGTGAATATTCGTGTAATTTAAGGTGCAACATTGAATGTTGCATGGCATGTGTGGGGAAAAGAAAAAACTAAAAGTCATTTTGAGTAAAAACTAAAAGCTAAAATCAACTAAAAACTACTAAAAAAAAAATATATATTGAGAGTGAAAAAAATAAAGGAAAAACTGAAACTGAAACTGAATGAACTTTATTTAGCCGCATTGTTGCCGACCCATTTGTTATATGAAGGTAGCCAAAGTAATGGCAGGGAAATGGTGGAAATTGTAGGGAAAATGGCCAAAAATTGCGCTTTTTTGTTGCTGTTGTAGTTGTAGTAGTATGTGCCGCCGGTTTGCGCACCTATAAACCACGCAAGAAGCTACCCAAACTAAACCCCATGTGGCATACAGCCAGCAAGGCAACAGGGCACAACTGGGCAACCAGGCAACCAGGCAACCTGGCAACCTGGCAGCCAGGCAACTAATGTAGTATGTTACGGTATGGGGTGGTGCGCTTGGTTGCACACACCATGTTGCAAGCTGTATGTTAGTTGCCTGCAACAGTTTGGCTGCCCCTGCTGCTATTGCATGCTTTTATCATTCCATGTAGCGCTCTGTCTTTATTGCAATTTGCAATATTTTCGCTTTTATTTTTTTTCATTTCCATTTTTTTAGGTGTTGTGGGTAGAGAGGCGGGGGGGGGGGGGGAGTTAGCTGTTGTAAATGTGGCACTGAGGGTCAGTTACGCTGACCAGCAACATCAATGGGCTTATAATCAACTAGCAGGTAACAGTCATATGAACTGTTGTTGTTGTTGTGGTTGTTGTTGTTGATGATGTTTGCATATTTTTAATTTCTGTTGCCTCGTTTTCGTTTTGTTTTGTTGTCAATTTGTGGCGCGGTGTTCTAGCTTGTTGCACATACTATATTCAACATTCTATATACTACATTCTACATTCTACATTCTACATTGCACGTTGCAAGTTGCACATTAATGGTGGCAACTCGTGCGGCTAACAGCGCATCCGGTAATTCCCCATACCAAAATACTCAAATACCCTATAGACCCTATATAACAGACCCTATAGAATCTACTACTTCAAATTGACTAACCCCTACAAACAGGGCGTGGCGGTGGTGGTTGCTTGTTTGCCGCTGCTGCTGCTGCTGCTCTGAGCTTTAACCTCCCATTGGCAACGTGCTACTTGCCACTTGTAACTTGCTTCCATTTGCATTGTTTTGCGTGTTGTTTTTGTTTTTCTACTTTTTTTTCTTCTCTTTTCTTTATTTTTTTCCATTTCATTGTCGCCTGACTCTTGCTCTTCTTCTTCCTATTGTTGCTGTTGTTGTTGTTGTTGTGCAGTCTGTCTTGCTGTCTGTCTGTTAATATTGTTATTGTTATGGCTGCTGCTGCTTTTTATGGTCTTGTCTGTGTGTGTGTGTGTGTGTGTGTGTGTGTGTGTGTGTGTGTGTGTGTGTTGACTGTATACCCGATGCGGTTCACGTTATGGTCAGAGCATATTAAGCTAATGGCCTGGAAGTAAACCTTGGCTATCCACTTATATGTGTATGTGTTGTTGCATTTAAGCCATTAACGCTTACTTTCGAGCTTACTTACCCGTTTGAGCCTTTTAGAAATTCAAACAAATTTACCTCAATGCTTCACGTTTATTGACCACAGCAGCTGCTGCAGTTGTTTCAATAAAGGATTAAAAACGAATCCACAAATTGGAATAATAATATAGAATTATAATAATAATAATAATAATAATAAATATAATAATAAAAATAATAATAAATAAATAATAATAATAATAAAAATAATAATAAATATAATAATAATAATAATACCATTAAACAGTTCTTATTTGTTAAGGAAATTCCATTATAATCAGCGGGAAATTTAATGTATGATAGTATTTTCTTCCTGTTACATTCCAACTTGAACTGATTGTTGGCAGAATTGCCTTAAGAAACCTTTTAAGAATTGCTTTATATTTTTGATTATCTCTTCAAATAAAACGATTTCTTATTTGTTATGAAAGATTCATTGTAAACTGATGGAAATGGAATACGAAAAGTATTTTTCTACCATGAAAATTACAAGTAATAATTCTGTTACATTTCATGACCAACTTGAACTGATTTTCTGTAGAAGTCCCTACAGAAACATCTCAGAAATTATTTTAGTTTATACTCTATCTAGCTTTTTTATCCTTTAAAATAAAAGAATCTCATATTTGTTAAGGAATTTTTATTGTAATCAGAAGAAAATAGATTGTGGAAAGTCTGTTCCATCTGTAAAAACTATAAGCAATTATTTTGGTTTATTTCTTGACCAATTTAAACTAATTGTACGTAGAATTACTTTAAGAAACCTCTCAAGGATTTCTTTATTTTATACTCTATCAATCATAGCTTGTTGATCCTTTCATAACAGCTGCTTCTGTTTCGTATTTATACTTAATTTTAAGTAAAATATATTAGAGGGAAATTAATTGAGAAAAGTATTTCCTCCTGAGAAAGTTAAGAACATTTCTTGACTATGTTTTATATGAATTGATTGTTGGTAGAATTTCCTCTTGACGTTTTTCAAGGATTACTTTATTTTACGCTCTATCAAGCTATACTAGCTTGTTTATCCTTTCAAATAGTTTCTTCTTTGTTAAAGAAATTCCATTATAATTCCATTATAATATATTATTTTGCTCCAGAAAAAGTTGGAAGCAATAATTTTCGTACATTTCTTGATCAACTTGAACTGATTTGTAGAATTCTCTCCAGAAGCCTTTAAAGGATTTCTTTATTTTATACTCTATCGATCAGAGCTTGTTTATCCTTTCACAACAGCTGCTTGGGGTTTCATATTTATGTTTAATCTTAAGTGAAATATATCGAAGAATATTTTTTTTACATTTTCATTTTCTGCTTAATTAAAATAACAATCAATGCCTTAAACGAGGTGTATTAATTATCGCAGGTGTTTTTTGGTGCTCAACTGTTTTAGTTTCATTCTTTTTTTGCATAAGCATAAAGATATACATATTGATATATATATATATATATATATACATATATATACACACATATTCTCATATATACAAGGAGCAAAGTCTGTTGTTCAATTTGAGACAAGGCAACGCCTTGAAACAAGCTGCAACGCGTGGACAGGTTTCTGTTTTCAGATCCTCAAAGACGCACGCGATCTGCGACGGCAACAGTTAGCTCAAAGGCAACAACAACAACAACAAGAATAACCAAACAAAAAAAACTAAAACTGAGCAGGAGATTGTTAAACGGTGCTGCGCAGTCGCAGCTTGAAGGCTGCGCACTAATCATGCGAGTGACAACAGCAGCGGCAGCAACAACAACAACAGCAACAGCTGAGCAACAACTGCAAACCGGCTGCCACAGCCTAACGGCAGGTGCAAATGTTAAATTTCTTACCTGATTTAATCTTTTTGCTGCTGCCGCCGACGATGATGACGAAGTTGCTGCTGCTGTTGTTGTTGTTGCTGCTTTTTGGCTCATTGTTGAGTTTTGCTGTTGTTCTTGGGTTTTTGGTTGCCAAGGTTTTCGTGTTGCAGTTTCTGGGTTTCATCAGTTGCTTCTTGGCGTGGCATGTTGCCTGCATGCTTCGCTGCCTTTCACACACACACACACACATACTTTACACGCACACACACACACACGACACACACACAGAGAGTACATGATGATGTTATCACTCAAGGCTGTTGCTGCATGGTTGCTTCCCTTTGGTTGGTGTGCGTGTGCGTGTGCGTGTGTGTGTGTGTGTGGTTGTGTGTATATGTGGTATACCTCTGCATTTGTATTTGTGTTTGTGCTTTTGTTTTCTTCTCAACACCAGCACCAACACAAACACATCAAACCAATACACACACTAACTGGCAACGAGCTCTGCTTTTAGCCAGAACTCAACATGATGCGTTACCCTAATGAATGCCCCACGCGAAACGAAACGCTGACAGCTGCCTCGACTCTGATAAAACAGCAACAAAAAAAGAAAAGGAAAACCAACAATAGCAACAACAAAAGCAAGACGAACATCGACTACAACAACAATAATAAAAGCAAAACTGAAGGCAAAAAAAGGAACACGTGAAGAACCAATTGAAAAACCATAAAAATCCTTTAGATATGGCACAGACTTCACTTATGTGTGGTCGTTCCTTTCAAAGCAAGTCTGTGTATTAGTATGCGTGTGTATGTGTGAGTGTATATATATATGTGTATGTATGTATGTGTGTATTCAGAGCACGAACGACAGCTGCATCTACAACGCACATCCTAGGCATATGCGGCAAAATAATACAGTAAATATGCTCTAGTTTAGGCAGTGTACGACGAGCAGATATCCTGTGAGTATGAAAGAGGATCTGTTAGGAAATTGAGTACTTATACTTAAGATAGGATATACACACACATATAGGAAGTAATCTAAACTCTTACTAATAGGTTGGCAAAGCAAAAGATGAACCTAAGTCTGATCTCTCCTCATTCTCTCTTAGGTCTAGAATTATCCTTTGCTTTTATTCATTTGTTTGCGTTGAATATACCTTGTTGCACTTAATGCATAGTTCGAGGATATTGAAAGGATGTTTAACGACGTTGCCCCTCAAAATCCAAGCAGCTGTCGTCGTCGTCGTCATCGTCATGCACTCGTCCATTTGGTTCTTTGGCCAACAGATTTTCAGCAGCAGTTGCGAGCGAATGGACAAGGTAAAAGACAACTATGGCAGGACGAGTCTTTTATATGAACCCATCTTTATCTGTGTGTACATGTTCTCTGTGTATGTGTGTGTGAGTGTGTGTGTAGGCGTGTGGTTAACAATGCAAATGCAAAATAGGTTCCTTGATTATGTAGCCTGAAATGCAGCTGGCCCTCTGAAGTAGAAGTAGAAGAGAAAAAGGAATGCTGCATCGAGTATCATTTTCCCATTTATGTTTCTGCCAGTTAGAAAGTTAACAAACTTTCTAGGCTAAACTATGACCCTTATATATCCCCTATCAATCAATGTCCATAACAATGATCTAAGCCATTGACTGTAGTTCATATGCTGAACATGAAAATAAATGAGAATTTGCATTGAAGGGAAAATTGCGGAAACTGCAAAAATTAATATGAAGTTGAGGTGGAAATTTAAGCTGAAGCTTGTGCCTTGAAAGGATTAAATATCCTTTGAGTTGTTTTAGTATATTAAAGTAGTATTAAAGAGGATTCAATAGCATTATATTATATCTACTCAGACTGAGTCCTGATTGTAATTTACACTCCCAAAGCTAAGGATAATCATTAACGTTTGGGTTTCTAACAGAGCCTTTAAAATTGCTAATCCTTTTGGAATAAATGTCATTGGTTTGTCGTCAATCGTTTTGGTATCTATACACACACACACACACACACACACAGGACATGGATCAATGGATATGAATGTGTAATTCAGCTGCCAATTTGAGTTACCTATTAGCAAATTTACAGTATTCCATTTAAATCACATGGCTCATAGCAGCTGCTGAAAGAGTTAATAACAAGCTGTAAACAACACTGCTATTTGTCCTGGGCACAGGACCTATTATCCTGCTGCTGCTGCTGCTGT
The DNA here is from genome assembly GCA_037044455.1 of Zygothrica quintamaculata. Lineage (NCBI taxonomy): Eukaryota > Metazoa > Arthropoda > Insecta > Diptera > Drosophilidae > Zygothrica > Zygothrica quintamaculata. The sequence continues at coordinate 80,662 of JBAMBS010000500.1, forward strand.
TGCTCCCTGTTCCAATACTCATAAAAACACATAAAAAAGTACAAAAAGAAAAAAAAAGAAATGAAGAAACAAATCCCAAAAATGAAATTGTCGACGAAATATTGAAAACGGTTGCAACACAGCAAAAATCTCCGTCGTTGTTGTTGTTGCTGTTGTTGTTTGTGTTGCTGTTGTTTGTGGCACACACATCGAATGCGGCACAGATGTCGCTCAGATTACGAACTTAATTGCCTCAGTGCAGGATATGAAACCGTTGCACATGCGACAAAAAATATACCCCCCCCCCTCACTCTCTCTCTGCATGCAGTAAAAAAAGGGGAAAAAAGGATACTAAATGGGGCTAGTGCAAAATTTGTTGGCTGCAACTGCGAACTGTGCCGCGAGCAACAGTAAAGAAACAGCCAAAAAAGAGAAAAAAAAAATAGATAATTTATTGCCGAATATAGAAATACCCTTTCATTAGTTAGAAATAGTGCGATTAGCATAAAAATGTAGCAAGCAAGTTTTGATAACGTGCAAGATTGATTGCATGCTATAAGCGGGAGATGGGTAAATGGCTCTATAAGACAGTATATAGTATGGCAACTAATCCAACTCTATAAAGTATTATATAGTATATAGTATATCTAATATATAACCGTTACAATTTGCTCTTTAAAATGTTTAGATCCTTTACAAAGAGTATGCAATAAAAAAGGAGCAAAAATATCAGAAGTAAACATTGAATGGAAAATACGAAAAGTTTTCTGGCGGCCCTACGAAATAACCAAATGCGATTTCAGAGCCAAACGTTAAGTGGATAGAGAAAGGAGTAAAGTGGATAGAAGAGAGTGGGTTAAGGGGGTCTGACTAGCGGACGCAGCTTTAGGGGGAAAATGTGCGCAAAAAAGCGGCTTTTGAATTTTTTATGCAACGACGAGCTAAAAGCCTACTTCCAAACTATTAAAGCCATTGATATCTCCATATGGCCTATATGGTCTATAGTCTATTTCTATTGCTATTGTTAATTATTTATTAAAAGTGCTACAAAATTGCGTGAAGTGTATATAAAATGCATATAAAATAAGTTGATAAATATTAAATATTATTTTAAATCAAAACTTAGCCTACTCTTTCGTGCAGTGTAGCGGCAGCTATATAAATTACCTTAACCACATTATATCGATTATATAGCATTCAAGTCTAATTTGATACGATTGGCTTATTACGTCCTGTACGCATTGAGCCTTCAGCCATCAAAGTATCAGTCCGTACGTATTTCAAGTACTTTTCTTTATTTTTTTTTTATATAGAAAATAAATTTACGTATTTTCATTTTCATTTTCAATTTCGAACTTCGAATATCGTTTAACGTTTAGATTGTAAATCTTATTCCATTTAAATCAACCTTAAATGTTTGTCATTTTGACTAATGGCTTATCAAACAAAACAAACCGTAAGTAAACAAAATAAAATGTAAAGAAAATAAAGGAGAAAAACGCAAAAAAAAATGAGGAGAACAAAACTAAAGTAAAAGAAAAAGCTAAGCTTAAACTCCTTTGGGTCTTCGGCTGGTTTACAACTTCAAATGTTTGACAAAATTTATTGTATCGTAAATTTCGTATAACACAAGACTAAACACAGCAGGACGAAAGAATACATACTGATATATATATATATATATAAATTTATACAGATATATATATATATATATATATATGTATATAGCTGGTAGCTCGCAGCTCGTAAATTTTCACGTAAAATTTATGCAAAGTTTGGTGAGAAATTCGTTCGTGATGCTTTCGGTTCTAAGGTGATTTGCTGTAGGACATGCAAAAATGCCAAAGGTGTGTGTCTGTGTGTGTGTGTGTGTGTGTGTGTGTGTGTGTGTACTTCAACAACTAGGTAGTTAGATAACCAGTGGGTGGAAAATTGTACAAGTGGAAATTGTGGGCGTTTCCATAATGATCAAGGCATGCACAAGTGGCCATTGGTTATAGAGTTGGACGCTGCTTCGTTTTGGGGCTTCGTTTCTCTTTTTTTGTTTTGGTCGCATTATAAATTAACAAGAAGGCAACATAAATATTTCAGCGTGCAACGACACCAATTCGATGCCTGCTCTCTGCTCTAAAATGTACAACACAACACAAATATAAAGGACAAAACCAGTGGATAAAAATAAAAAGGAGAGAGAAGTTGGCAAAAAAGGAAATGAAAACTGTGTGCAATGATGAAGCGTTTAGTGTTGTGGCCTGGCCATGGCCCAAGCTCAAAGAACAATAAAAGCCGGAAATGCTTAACAGCAGCAGCAGCAACAGCAACGGCAGCAGCAGCAAGACAACCTACAAACAATCTAACAACAATGACGAAAGTTTCCGCTTTCTTTTCCTTTTTTTTTCGGGGCAGCCAACTTCTTGTAGCAGTTCCAGTTTCAGTATGAGTCTAAGGTCCTGTCTACGCCCACCTTTTTGGTGTGCATTGTGTCAACTGTTGTACAATAAATGCCAACAGCAACAACCAACAGCAAGACATATAAGAAGAGTAGGAAGCAGAACAACAACAACAACAACAAACAGTCTACAAAACTGTACGATAACAATAAGGTATAAGGAGCCTAGCCATATGAAGGCGGCTGCCTGCAAAAATAAAAATAAAAATAAAAACAAAAATATGAATCGCGTGCAAAGGCAAAGCGACAAAGCAAAAACAAAACAATAACAAAGCAACAACAAAACAACAAGAAAAAAAAGGACGACGAACTAGAACAAAAGCGAAGGATAACTGAAAGTTTTACTGTACCTCTTATTATTATGCTAGCTGCCATTTATACCCTGTCAAAGCAAATTAGCTAAAACTAAGCAAGGGTCTAAGGACACTTAAGATCTATATGAAATGGCAGACTTTTTGAGAATTTTAAAAATATGCTTATATCCTTTATTAAGGACATATTTGTGAGAGTTATTTCGTAGTCTATAAATCAATTTATAGAATTTATTTAAATATTATTTTAAAGGGTATTTGTAAGTGCAGAAATTTGGTAGTTTCTTTTGCAAAGTTTTTTCTTTTTATATTTGAAACTGTTATGCGTGCTATTTATTGTGTGTGTGTGTTTGTGGGTGTGTGCGTGTGTCTGTATGTCTGTCTGTCTGTCTGCTATTGTTGTGATTTATTTATTTTGTTGTTTGCCGCTTTGTTGTCACTTTATGCTTTTATTGTGCCCTACTGCCATACCTCAGGCGCCCTCCCTCTAGCACGTCTTCCTTAAGAGCCCAAGCCCAAATATCAGAAACAAGCATACCATTTCTTGTTAGCTGCTAAGCAAGAAATCATAAAGTTAAACTTTTCTTATTACCTGTACACACAGCACAATAACACACAACCACCCTTCCCCTTTCCACCCTCTTTAGCCACACAGTTTTAGCTTCAATTCAAGTGCCATTAGAGTTATTAACAATGGAGGATCGTAGCATAAATTCAAAAGGAAGCAGTAAAAGTTGTGGGATAAAGTGGATAACGAGGAGAAAAGAGAAAAATGTAAAAGGTGCTCGGGTCAATGGCTTCAATTAATAACTTTTGACTTAGAGAATGAGAGACAAATACAGACAGAGACAGAAACAGAAAGAGGGAGAGTTGGAAGTTGGAGTTTCATTGGCACTTTTGATTGGCATGCAATGCATCAAGTATTCCAAATATGGAGAGTAACAAATAGCATCAGCTGCCAATGTAAATCCGCCATAATTGATGGCAACTTCTGTCAAAAGAAGTAGAGTCAAAGCAGTGGCATAGTTAGCAGGGGGGGCGAGGGTAAGGCAGGGAGAGTATAACATATATAAGCTGATTGCTTATAATATAGAAAGATTTGTATCTATAATCAAAGTTATTTAACTTTTACTTTTGATAACATTAGCTTAAGTGCCCCCCCCCCTTTTCCCTTTGGGGTATGCCACTGGCATGGTATGGGGTAGCTCTTTCATGTTGTATAAAGTCAAATCATAAGCCGGAAATCGTTAGGTATATCACCTGCTGCTCAGTTACAGCTAAAGGAAACAAATGCAAAGCCCAAAGATGAATCAAGATTTCAGGCCAAGCTGCAAATATGTTATACTTGTATATGTGAGTGTGTGTGTGTGTGAGTGTGTGTGTGTGTGTGTTTGTGGTTTCCTGCGTATATCCGTTCGATTTGCTGCGAAACAGAAAAAGAAATGTATATAAGGATAAGAACTGTCAGCTGCCAGTTTGAGCACACAAAAGGAGTTCTGTTTCCTTTTGCCAATAACATATGCCTATCTCTACCTTAACTATATACACTCACACATATTCACACACATACTCATACACATATACACTCATTTATTCATTCATTCATTCATGCAGATGACTCCTTATGGCAGTTGCTTGATTTTTGTTTTTTTGTTTGCTTTTTTTTTATTTTTTATTTATTTTTAATTATGAACAGAAATTTTTGTGCATACGAAAAATCAGTTTTGTTGACAGTTGAACTTTTGATTAATGCAGTAGCAAAAAAGGAAAATGTCCAACTGTGTGCGTGTGTGTGTGGTGGGTAGGTGTGTGGGTGTGGCATGGTCAGCATTGTTGTTGTCTGCCGTTGGCGATAAACAATGCGTGTCCTACTGGGGCAATGTGTCCATGAGGCAACCGCACATAAAACGCCAACTTCATCAGTTGGAATCAGTGTAAGCAAACGACTCTACCAACAGCACCCCTTCCTCCCTTCTGCACACACACAACAGAACAATACATATAGGGAGCTACCTCCCACATACACAGTTGCAATATGCAAAATGACACACAATGCCACATTGATTCATTGTGTGTGTGTTTGTGGGTGTGTGTGTGTTGCCAGTACACGGCAGGACTCGCTTACCGCATTGTCCTGTCAGCGTCATTGAGAATGAAATATGAACAGGACAAATGTGAAAAGTGTGGACATTGAATGTACCGTGCTGCACGTTGTTCATTTCCAGGATTGGTCAACGTGGCTTCTGGCATTGTGTGTGTGTGTGTGTGTGTGAGTGTGTGAGTGTGTGGAGCAGCAGTTCAGTCCATTTGATAGTCCTTCTTTATGCCCAACTCTCTCATCCACTGTGCAGTCTCCAATGTGCTGTATGCTGCAGTGTGCTGATGCCTGGCAAATTGCATGCGGTAGCAAGTTGCATGCTGCAGCAGCAGCTGCATGGAAATCATTTAAAATGTTGCATCCGAAATGCAGGCGGTCCACTTATTCATTTTTAGTTGTTGCAACCGCAATTTAAACGTTGACAGGCACTACCACGCCTACAACACAAACACACACACACACACTCATACATATATACATTCACTCATATAACGGTTAAATTATGGTCAACTGGTCAATTGTAAAAGTAGCAGCAGCAACAGCAGCAGCAGAGTAAATCTGCTGTAAGCTGCAACCATTTAATTTCTGACTTCCATTTTCCAAATGATTTTAATATGAGTTTAGACTTTTCAAATGAACTATAATACACACACACACACACACACACACACATACAGGCACGCCCCTTTCTCCCCAACTGCCCTCTGCTGTGGCTGGCTTAACAGCTTGTAATAAAAGGTCACTTCGAGGCAGGAACATAAAATTCAACAAAAATTAACGTAATTTCCTTTTATTTCTCTTATGACTTGCCGCACGCAAAATTTCCACTTCGTTAAGCAAAAAAGTGAAGTCGTAACGAATATTTTCTTTATTTTATTTAATTTTCTGTTATTTTTTGTTATTATTATTATTCTTAGGGGTACCCAAAGGACCCCTGTTCAACCTTTAATAAGCCTTATAACTTGAGCCAAAAGCAACCACAAACTAAGGGGACAAGTTGCAAGTTGCAAGAAGTTGCAGTAGTTTAAAAAAAAAACTTTATATATATATATATATGTATATGTATATGCTGCAGTTATATAAACTAAGAATAATATGAATAAATATAAATATAAATCAAATTCGAACTTTTTATGCGAAAATCAACAAATCAAATTAGTTGCAAACAATTTTTTTTCCATCGTTTATGAATCCTTTTTACCTGTTGCTTTAAGCCATTTATTATACATTTTTTTATACATTTTTTATACATTTTTTATATTGTTTTTCTTTATTTTCTTTTCATAATTTTTATTTACAGTTGGATTTTAGTAAAAGTTTTTTTTTTTAATGACTGAAAATGAATGAAAATTCAATTAAAATCAATTTAAAGAAACTTTTTTTTAAAATTAAAATAAAATTGACACAAATTAGTTATAAATTAATTTAATTTATGCTAAAATTGATTTTCTTTTATCCTTTTTGAGCATTAAATCCTTAGAGAGCTTCTACTATTCACACACACATAAATTTTTGCTTTTATATTTTATTGATTGATTTATTTATTAAAAATTTAAACAATTATTTTTCTTTAGTTTTAAATCAATTAAATTCGAAGTTTTTTGACCCTAATTGACCCTTGAGTAAATTGTCTATTATATTTAATTGTATATTTCATTAGTATTATTATAGCATTTTGTATATTTGGCTTATAAATAGTATATATAATTATGGCTGACAGTTAACAATCAAAAAACATAATCCAACTTTCTGACAGCCAAAAATTGTGAATAATTAAACGATGAACAAAACTGCTGACAGAAAGGACTATAAAATAGGGCTATTTGGGTGGGTTAAAGACTCAACTGTAGGTGGTTGGGTGGTGCTCCATTGTGGCCATCGTTGCTGTTGTTGTTCTTCTTCTTGTTGTTGTTGTTGGGTGTGTCAACAGCGACAAACCGCAGACAAATAGCTGGCACCCAGGTAACAGCCAACGGCTAAAGGCCAACAGCTGTCTGTGTACGTATATATGTGTGTGTATTTGTGTGTGTGTGTGTTTGTTTGTGTGTGTTTAATGGTTTTGCCCACTCAAAGTTGCTTGTCATTGAACCATGAACTGTACTGAACGAGCAGCTAAAAGGGAAGTAACAGTATGACAGAGACAGTAAGAGAGAGAGAGAGAGAGAGAATGTAGGGAATGTAGAGTATACGCTCATTGGGAGCTGTAGGGCAGTTGTTGTCGGGCAGTTGGAGTCGTTACTCATGCAGAGACTTGGCCAACAGAAGCAATGGAACAAAAACCTCACGTGTTTGTGAACTGAACGCGTATTTGCTTATGCAAAAGGTACAGACGAGACTGGACAAGCGAAGGGAGGGGATTTTTGTTTGATTTGCAACACGTGAAAAGAGGCAAACGAGCAGTAGAAGGAGGAGCAGTAGATGCAGAAAGAGGAGGAGGAGTAGTTGCAGAAGAAGGAGGAGGAGTAGTAGATGCAGAGGAGGAGTAGTTGCAGAAGTAGATCATAAAGGTTTGTTGCTGTAGGTGGTGCCAGTGGTTAAGGGCTTTGGGCAGTTGCAGGTGCAGCTTAAAAATGAGCATGTGGCAAATACTTAAATATTTATAAAGTAACTCGACAGACTTGGACAGCAACAAGAACAACAGCAGCAACAAACCAGCAAAATGCATTGGAATTTAATTAAAAAATAGTCGAATATTTAATACGATTTCAATATATAGAAAGGATTTATATACGATTTCTACTCAATATATATACTACTATATATATATATATATATATGTATGCTTGGGTACTATATATAGGATTTATTTTATATGCTTTGTGGCTGAATGATTGATGCCAATTTAATGGACATTAATTGAAGTCTCGCCTTTGATTGATGGCAACAGAATTCAGTTCAAAGAAAAGAGAAAAAAAACTAAAACTTTGGTTTAATTAGTGTATATGTATGAGTGTATCTGTGTATATGTGTGTGTGGCTATGTGTGCTTATGCATATTTTGTGTGTAACGTTTTTATCCTTTTTTTTGTATTGTATCCTCAGTATTCGCTGTATCCTCTATATCCCTTGAAGCATTATCTGTTATCTGTTATCTAAATTACATTGGCTTAACGCACATTTATGCGGGTTGGCAAAACTCATTCGCAATTATGGATAAAATGCAAATATATACCCAAGGCACATGCATGAGAAGCAGAGTGAAGAGTGGAGAGGGGGAGTGGAGGGGAGAAAGAAGTAGAAAATGAAGAGTGAAAAGGGGAGTGAATTGGTAGAAGAAGCAGCAGCAGAAGACCACATGCTATTATTAAAAGCGCTTTTATATAATGGACTCAACAGTATACACACACACACACACACACACACATATTGGGTAACTGCTGCTGTTGACCAATGTGACTGTAATACACTGAGAGAAATGACTAGGTGATGTTCCTTAAGTAATCTACTTTAAGTAATATTGAAGAAAGCATTTAAGTATTCCATTTAAGAGCTCAAACTTCAGCTCAATTATCTACTAACAATTGTAGTTACTTTTTTTCGCTCAGTGTAACAAATACTACTAGACCTCAAGCACTTGTGGCACTTCAGTGTGGTCACGCTGCGTAGCTCCTACTGTTGCTGCTGCTGCTGCTGTTGTTGTTGTTGCTGCTGTGGCTCCTTGTGGTGCTCCTGCTGCTATTTGTGTTGTGCTCCTGCCGCAGGAAATAATGTTGGAGAAAAAAAAGTGCTAAAGCAAGCAGCAGCTGCCTTTCGAGTTTGCCTGCCAGTTGCCTGCAGGATAACGGCATAATACGGGGCGTATGAGCTATCTTTTTATCTCTCTTATATTATCTTTTGCATGTTTGACTTGTTGTGCATTTAAATGCGATGCACTCGACTGTAAAATGCTGCCTCTTATTATTGAAGTCGACGTCGATGTCAGTGCTCAGTGCTCAGTTCGCAGTTCGCAGTTTGCATTAATATAAAAATTATGCCAAAATATGTGTGTGTATGTGTGTGTGTGTCTGCATATACATACCACAAGTTAAATGAATGTACATAAAGAAATGAACAGTACTGTACATTGGACTGAGACGTGTGGCTTCTTATACCCTAGACAGGCAGCAGTTGTTGATCCTTTGAGAAGGTTTTCTTTAGTCAATGGAAATGCTCAAAGGAATTGTAATAAGTCAACTGCAATTGTTACTAGCTGTAATCAAGGTTTAACACTTTCATTTTTATATATTGAATATTATATATTTATATATTCTTATAGGGTATATCCCTAGGCAATCACTAATGTGCTATGCTATGCTCGGGGCTTTAATCATTATGCACATCGATGAGTTTGAAATATCAACGCATTGCGCTTTTGCGTAAACACCACGAGCTGTCGTATGTAACCATAAACCTTTTGTTCTGTAACCGGATCGGGCACAATTATGGTACGGTTAGTGGCCAACTGGCATCATTTATTGGGGGCACACGCCTCATACTTGACCACACGCGGCGCTCTGTTCTGTGTGTGTTGTGTGTTGTATGTTATGCTCTCCATATGGTTACCATATAGCCATATAGTTAGCCACAAGCCTCACACAAGCCACACACATAGATACACACACACAGAAATATGGATATAGAGGCTTGCCGCAATTTATGAATATGACACTTTGAGTGCGACATTTGCTGACCAGGTTTTTTTGGCCATTTTGGCGATTAATTGCGAGCTGGCCGAAAATTGATGTTTCAGTTTCAGTTTTGGACAGGTTGACTACTTTTTTTGGGTACAAACTGTCAGGGTGAATGTTGTAGCTCTTTTCAAATTCAATTTCCATGGGGCAATTGATGTTACAATAAGCCATGTGTGTGTGTGTGTGTTTGGGAGTGTGTTGTTAGTTGGTTAAGATGGGGGGTGGGGGAGGAACTAATCCAATTGCAATTACTGTGCCAGTCAATAGTCGGGAGAGTCAACATTCGAGAGTTTTTGGTAGTTGCTTTGGTTCTTTGCTCCTTTGGTCCTTCATGCAAATGTCAAAGTGGGTAAAACGCTTTACGTAATTTCTGACATGCAATGGGCCAAAGTTTAGCGCCAAGTTGGCCAGTTACAAGCCATTGACAGGCCAAATGGGTTACATTGAGCTGAGGAAAGTTCTCTGCCTGCAGCAAGTGGTTACCACTCAGTGGATATTATAGTGGGTTTGGGGGAGGATGGAGATGGTAGGTGCATAAGGCAGCGACAGGGAGCTGTCAATAACAGTTGCACGCAATGCTCCAAGTTCACTTTACCAATTGCCATTCGCCATTCGCCATTCACCACTTGCCACTTGTAAGTTGGCAATGTTGCCTGTTGCCAGTTACCAGTTGCAAGTTGCAAGTTGCAAGTTGGTAGTTGGCAGTTGGCAGTGTTGCCTCTTGTTTATTGCCTTTTCTTTCACTCCTTCTAAAAAAAAAGGCAGCTGAATGCACGCGTGCACTAATCCTTTTGCAGCTGCAATCTGCGACTACTCACAGGATCACAGGCTATGTGTGTGTGTGTGTGTGTAACCCGATTGCAATACATCAAATTTGGCAGGCTGACTGTCTGTCTCTGACTGAATGAGTGACTGAAGCAACGATCCTCAAGCAGTGACTGGAATAGAAACAAGGGATAAGAACAGGCTATAAGGTACCACGAGGAGGAGGAGGAGGAGGAGGAGAGGGGGCAGCCATGGAGTATAGGGACAGGGACAGGTGCGTCTTGAAGCTTCCCCTAACTTTTGTGCTGATTGTTGGGGCCATCAAACAGATTGCAAAACACATTTGCAACATGCTACGTGCCACGTAAGCTGCAATTAACTTTTGTTAATTTTAATGAAGCTTTAGTCGCATCTGCTGCTGCTGCTGCTGCTGCTGCTGCTGCTGCCGCTGTTGCTGTTGTTGCTGCTGTTTTTGCTGTTACTCCTGCTGCTTCTCTTGGGGCTCAACTGGCCACAGCCGTTGGCCAGCAAACAGCATTTTGTAAGGATTCAACGTTTTGGTTTCTTTTTTTTGTGTTTTCTTTTCTTATTGTTGTTTTTGGCTTTCTTTCATACATCTTTCCCCTTGGTCAAAAGCAATGCAAAAACAACAAAAATAAAAAATGCAAAAAAATAATAACAACTGCAACAGCAACAGCAACAGCTGCTAGCAACCGTTAAGGGTTGCTTTTGCTTGTTTATTTTTTTGCTTTTTTTTCTCTGGCCACGCCTTTAAATTAAATTAAGAATTGCCAAAGGATCGATCAGTATATGGATTTTTTAATAAGCTACAAGAAAAGAAAAACAAAATACTTGAATTAAATGCTGATTTAACACTTTAAGCTGCAGACGATAAATTTATTGTTAAGCGATTAATCCAGCAATGTTATCGATTAACTTGACTTGAAGTGTAGCTGAGTTAACTTTATAATGAAAAGTCTATAGCTAAGAATAAACGACTGAAAGCATATTTTTAACATAAGAAGTTGAATGATATTAAGCAGATTATGTACATATATATATATATGCTATATACTTCACATAATTATCTTATATATATATTATATATAACGTACAGTTTTATGATATTCTTGCTGTGCATTTTTAATGTATCCTTAAGCATATTCCATACCCACTCAGCCCTCAGCTATGAATTCACGTTGTAAAGCTTTGCAGCAGTTTAAGAGGACATTATTACTGTGCACTTAACGGTTTTGCAAGGATGTTAATAATGCAAAACTTTACAGTTAAAGTGGGTGTTAATGGGCGGTAATTAACTGTTTAACTGTTTAACTGCTACTTAAATAAACTCCAAAGATGTTTAACAACTAATCAAGGCAAATAACTTGGGAAGAAATTTACTTTTTTCAATCGATTTGGTTTTAGATGGGAATAATATATAGTACATATATATAAATATAGCTATATATAACTATATATATAACTGTATAGGTAGTAAGCATAATAAATTTTGTTTAACAGTTAGCCAAATGCCACATTTTACCAACAATCAATTGGTTTGCAATTGAATCAAATACAGCTATCAATAGCTAGCGAAATTTGGGGATAATGTGTCAAGGGTAGAGGCTACAAAGTATTTGCCACCAGGTTACAGCTATGATAACAATTTATGTTTAACTTTTGCATATTTGCCATAGCAGAATAATTTTTGCACACTCTGGCACTATTTCTTTTTTGGGCCACAGGCAAGAGTTTTACAGCACGCGGCACGCGGCATGCGGCACAAAAACTTTATCCAAATATGCAGCAAATAAGCAAAAGTAAATTGCACTAGACATTGCCTTAGCCATATCCGTAGTTCTGGCTACATCCGCTGTAAGCTGTTAGCTGTTAGCCGCGTAAGCGTAACCAAAATCGTTGAGAATGCCAGGAAAGGACATCAACAGCCAGCAACCGGAGGAAAACATAAAATTTTCCAACTACAAAGTGGTTATTTTGTTTGAAGTAATCCGCAAGAAGTCGTTAAAACTGTCGTTGCCACTAGATTGATGATGGTTTCACGTGTCCAATGCAGATACGCGACTCGCATCCTTCTACCATCCACCTGACCAAAAAGAAGTTCTGCTCTTCATATACCTCTTTTATACCTTTATGGCATATAACGGCATTTATGTTAGTCCAAAAGGAAAGCACATAAGCTGATGTTGTGATGTTCAAAGCCTTGGAAAATACATTTTGCTGCGATTACCTCCCTCTCCCCCTTAACACCTTTATGTATAATGAGAGATGCTGCTTGCTGCTACCTTTACTGCTACCTATACCTCTGCATCTGCTGCTGTTGCTCCTTCTTTTGCTGCTGCTTCCATTGGCACTATATGATCGACTTTAATATCGGTACATGATTCACGTTTCAATGATTTTTCTAGCCCTTTGACATGCAAACTACTGAACACAGATAGCATACACTGAGCGAAACGATTGCCTGTGTTTTAAGCAAGCAGAAAACTTTTGCTTTAATCTGATAATAAGGCTAAAAGCTATACATTTGCTTCTATTTACAGTGAAAAAGATAATAGTAGCTGGAATTCCATTATCTACACTGAAAACTAATCCTCTTAGCCCTCGTTAAATAATATTTGTTGCTGCAGCTCCTTCGTTTCCTTTTCAAATCAAATGACATTAAATTGTCTCCTCGAAGACACCTATAGACTGCCTATATTATTTCTCTCAGTGTAAGTTGAGTATATTCACACCTTGGCAAAGCTTTTACACCTTTCAGGTATCCGATTTTTTTGCCCTGCTGCTGCTCTAAAGAAATGCTGCCTTTATTATTACGGCTGCAGTCAAAGTCGAAGTCAAAGTCGAACTGGAAGTGGAAGTCGAAGTCGTAGTCTCAGTCGCAGTCTCAGTCACCCACAAGCTGCTCTCTCTGCCTTTGACACCTGATAAGTGTGCCCTCTCAAAGAGTGTGTATGCCTAAGTGTGTGTCTCTATGAGTATTTATACATATATATATATATATACTGATATGTATGTATATGTGTGTATATGTGTAAGTCAAATATTAGTATAGGGAACTGTTGTTGTTGTTCTTGTTGTTGCTGCTGCTGCTTGTAATCAAATATGCAGAGCAAATAAAATCCTTAGAAACAGGATCAAAACAGGATACGACTTAAAGAAGACTAAAGAACAAACCCAAATATGTAGGCGGCAATACTTTTTGGCCAAGGCATTAAGTCAGGACTTTAAGCAGATTCCTTTTAACTGACGTTCGCTTCTTGCTTCTTGCTTCCGATGAAATTTTTCAATTAACTTTGCCTTCAAGCAGTAGGCGGTATACCGTCTGCGCTCACACATGCTCCTATTTACAACATATTTATGTCAAATGGTTAAGGCAAAGTAGCAGCAGCAGTAGCAGAGGCAGCAACAGCAACAGCAGCATCAAAAGTGCAAAGGAAACAACAACAACAAAAAGAAAAGAATTTAATGTTATTGGCAATAAAAGGTCAACCATTTTCTACATGTATTTTTTGTGCATTTCGCTGAGAGAGAGGGAGGGAGGGAGCCAAGCGTGAAACAGTTATGATTATTGCCACATCATCAGTATTAAATGTGCTTTCTATGCATAATTTGATCCTTAAATACCCTATATCTATTAAGGATACAAGAAGACAACACAGTTCCAGCCATTTATTCTCTCAGCCACTCCACTTCCAGCCACTCTTCATGCAGAACTTTAGTTCTATCATTTTAACATTTATAGGGTATCATATAGTCCATGCTTTACTGTTATTTTATTTCATACTTATGTTTATTTGTTCGAAACGTGATTCAAGCAAAAAAAAAACCAAAAAAAAAAAAAAATGAAATCAATGAAACTAATGGTAACTGGGAAGAGTATTTGTAGTTACCTTTCCTGACGTGACCGCCTCAGCTTATGGCCTAATGTTAATGGGCCTGATAAGAGTCCACACTTTTGGCTTAATTGTGTGGCGATAGGTACATGTATAGTTGACTTGACTTGACTTGACCCAAGCATATCATAAGTACCTGTAATTCAGACAAGCCACAAACACTTAACTTGTGGCTTAATTGCAGCTGCTCATTTCAACAAAATTTCCCCCTTTCAAATTGGTTTCAAGTAACTGTAGTAAATGCAGTAACTGCTTTTGCCAATTAGTTGAATATTTACTTGAAAATTTTTGTAGTAACAGCTACGTAAAACTTAAGTATAATTGTAGATATTTCCAAACTGTAGCTAAAGGTATACAGAGAGGGATTTAAAGGGAATTCCAAGTGCAAACTTATAATGACTGGAAGTTTGTCTACAGATTGCATAAAGAGCTAAATATAATATAAAATTGCATATAATATTCAGCTATAGATATATATAATCACTTAATGCAGAGTGGAGATGCAGAAATTAAGCTCCTTTCATCACAAAAAGGACTCTAACAAGTTTTTCTTCTATCTTAAACAAATTCAAATTTATAAATTTCGAATGAGTTCGAAAAGTCATTGCAAAGCTTTTACCCAAGTCACAAACCATCATAAGACAGTTTAAAATGTGCACTGCTTCACTCAGCCATTAGTTGCACTGCTTGGCATATGCATTGCTCTCACACACACACTGCTTGCTGCTGCTAAGCAATGCTTCAAGTGTTTTGCTAGAAATTGAAATTATTATTTTATATTTCTTCTTCCTTTTCTTTTGTATCCAAAAATATATTTAAAAAAAAAATATTTCCATGAATTTGATGCTTTTTGTTGATGTTAGAATAAAAAAAAAGAAAAACAGGAAAGAAGAAGACGTAAAGTATTCACTTGAATGATTTCAATTGAATAAAAAAATACTCTTTTTAGACACTTTCAGCACAAAAAGTAGAGATTTGAGACCATCAATGACCTCGATGCCAACTTCCGTAATTTGATTGGATGGCAGGAAGAAGCCAAATTTTCCCTTATCACGTATTGTTCCAGGTGAAGGGTATATCTTTGAGCCCATGGACATAGGAGCTGAAATTTGCGAAACACAAAAAAGGTTGAGAGTTTAGGCTTAAAATCAACTGAGCTACTTGCAGTAGAACAACCAATGGATGCTTTGGTTAAAGCTAGAAGGATATTAGTTTAGAGTGAAACACTTGAGGGAAATTGAGTGGAAATTCTAGATTTGATGAATTTTAATTGTATACCTTTATCCAATAACTATCAGGTTGTTTCACCCTTTTACATAGTTCAATTCATACAGCAAACTGTGACCTCAACCACTTGTGGATTCCAGAATTGTTTTTAGCTCACCAAAGGATTAGTTTGCAGATTTCCCTTTAACACTTAGCAGCTATTATCATATAAAGAATGCAAGTCGTCCTTCAATATGATATATGTTTTACCTTTTATATACAAATCGTGCTCCTAAGGACTCTCCAATACGTTTGACCACAATAAATATTTTCTTATCCTTGTGCCTTAAATGGACTTCAGTCGAGCCACTTGCCTAGCCTCGTCGAGCTATGCCTTATCGTTGCTACACTTTGAAGTTGTCACAGTTTACGCACAGGACACTAGAACGAGTGCTAATAGCACTTTTATCTTAGTATCCTTGCAGCTAGGGATATGTGCCGTTGGTGTTTATGTTGCATTTGGAATGTTCACTGTACCGCGGACACTTTCCCCTTTTATATTGAAGCACTTTGTGCAGTTCTCTTAACGATTAGCTTTCAAGTGCATACTCAGAGAGAGAGAAAGAGAGAGAGAGAGAGACAGTGCAACAAGGACAAAGAAAACAAGGCAGAACAATGTACTCTTATCTTTCAAGTTATTGATAGTATAAACTATTGATCAATCTATTTCCATTTTTATATGAATTGCACTCAATGTGCCACTTTCATGTACTTATTGTTACCACAAATTGGATAAGATCCAACATATATAAATATGTATAGTATATAAAGAGTTTAAAGGTTTTCTTTTATATATACTTTATTTTAAGGATTAAAATTTTCATTCGTAATTGACATGATTTATATGCTTTTAAGTTAAGCACTTGAATAGTTCAATGTCTGCGAGTGAAGAAGGACTTTTTGAAGTGGCAAAGTTGAAGCACTTGACAAAAGCAAACATCAAACAGTAGAAGGAAAAGTGCCACAAAAATGACCACCTGATGGTGAGAGAGAGAGAGAGAGCTATTAAATGAAAGAGGTAGAGATTGAGAGAAAGAGAGAGGGACAGGCAGAGTAGAATTGTGTGAGAGTGTAGAGTACATAAATTGCTTTTAATTGACTGCATTTAAAATTATCAACATTGAATTTGTTTAAAAACAGTTAATGTACATTTTGTAACAGCTCTAACCATAATGCAATTAGATAAAAATAATAATAATAATATAGATAATGATAATAATGATAATGATAATGTTAATTATAATCATATTGTTGGCATTTCATTTTGGTTTAATTGTTTATGCAAATCCATTCAATTAAAGGCTAAACAGCATTGTCAATATATCATTGGCTTTAGCGGTCTGTCAATATGCCAATATTTACAAATAAATTATCAACTGAAATCAGTTAAATACCAAAAATATGCAATTATATGTGGCCAGATAGTTGGTTTTGACATTTTAATTAAAAGACCTAAAGAAATATCAATTAAATCTCATATTATGTGTATTTATTTTGTGGTTTGTTCAATTTTTACTTTAAATTATAATTTAAATCAAATGTTAAGAGTTAACATTAAGGTGTTAACAGTGAGATGTTAACAGTGAGATGTTAAGCTGTTAACAGTGTAATCAACTATTAAAGGTATAACAAGGAGAACGAGAGAGAATGGGAAACAAAACATATTTGCCGGTGTCAGTTTTAGGTTAGAGGGCAGCTTAGATAAGTAAAAGAGAGTTGCTGGGAGAGAGAGTGAGAGGGGAAGAGTGGTATAGGTAACATAATGTAACAGTAAGAGATATAGAGTGTGAAGTGTGTGTGGGATAAATGAATAAAAATGTTAAATGTTGACTCAACGTTGATAAGGAAAAATGCTGATTGCAAATTGAAAATTGTTGCTAGATTTTATTCTTTTTTTCCTTCTATTTTTTTAAGGTAATATCTAATACCTCTGCACACAATGTATACATTACATTTACACTGAATATACTAGACAAAGAGAGAGAAAGAGAAGGAGAGAAAGGTAACTGTGAAACTCATAAAAACTTGGTCACTAATTTAGAGCTAGAATTTATGTTCAATTAAGCAGCGCAATGATTACAAAAATGAGATTTCAAGGCATTTGTTAATTAAAAGCGAGCAACAAATATCCTTCGTCCTTACGTATACAATTTTTGAAAGCACTGAAAACACGTGCTAAATAAATACAGCAAGTTGTTAAGCATCAGCATCAGCAGTCCAACAGTTTTCTCTCCGTCTGTCTGTGAGTCTGTCTGTCTGTCTTGAGTCTATCTGTATGTCCTTTGTGTGTTGCCACTTCCACGTGCCAACTGCCACCTGCCGCATACCGCATGTCGCTACCCGCATAGCCTTATGCCGCATGCCGCATGCCGTCTACTGCCTATCAGTTGCCCACCTTTTGATCCCAGAAGCGCCCCTTATTTGTGACGAGTGTGTCGTAAATTTACAAGTGACTGTCTTCAATGTATGTGTGTGTGTGTGTGTGTGTGTGTGTGCGTGAGTTCTTCTTCTTGTTTTATATATGCTACGTTTTTGCTTTTATTATGAGAAGATACAACGCGCCGTCAAAACATTTCCTTTGTTTATTTTCCGGCTGCTAAATAAATGCTTTTTATTGTTGCCCGGAAAATTTATGTATCGTAAAAAAGATGTTAATTAGCTTTTCTTGAGCATAAAATGTGGTTTATTTTCTTCCTCTTCTTCTTCTTCTTCTTATTGTTTGCATTTTCCAATCTGTTGCAACTTGCAAAATTTCACAAAAATTGTTAATTGAAAATTGAACAAATTATTACTCATACGCAACGTGTGCCACGCTGATGTTGCGACTGCTCCTGTTGTGGCTGCTGCTGTTGGTTGTGTTGCAGCTGCTGCTGTCCATGACATGAAGTTAAGTAAATAGGAAAAAGTTTTTTTTGGTTGTCGCATAAATTGACTTTCTTGTTTGGCTTTGGCTCAACGCTTCAGGTGACAGCAATAGCCAAACATGTACTGTTGCCTCATGTCGCATGTTCTCTTTTTAACTCAAATAGCAGGCAACAGACGGAGCGGGGGCAGTTGTGGAAATAGTTGTGTGTGGCCCAGAGACTGTCTAAGATGTTTACTTTACCGGCTAGGCTATGGCTTGCCACAAAGGCAAATATTTACTGCAACAAAACGATTTGCTTGACGCGCGGTGCGCGGGGGCTAGTCGAGTTGTCCGGGCAGTTTTCCTTTGCGGCAACACACAACAAAAAACTTTGTGGCACTCGTGTGCATAGTTTCAGGACTCTGAGGCATATGCGAAAAGTTAAGATCGTTCACTGTCACTGTTGCTGTGCCCACCACATGCACCCCTTACGCCTACCTCACGCAACATTGAGAACGGCACGTGGCAAGGGCAAGAGGCCACGACAAGCAGCGCTTTTTAAACAGACGCCAGTCGAGCAGGAAAGTTTATCAAAAGCGCACGCAGCAACAACAACAACAACAACAACAAAACAAGTTGGTAATATGCAAAGAGCATGTAAAGGACGTAAAGAATACCCTGTATATGGAATACCCTATATCTACACTGAAACTAGGAACTATCATAAGAGATAATCAGTTGTTGTGAGGTGTAAAAAGTTGAAGTATAAAAGAGCAATAGACAGATAAAGGGGTTAACTTTGAGCTATCATCTGATATGGAATAAGTTTCTATATACTATATAGTATAAGGCTTACTATACAGTTTTCTTAACTCTATTATAGTCTCTCTTTGAACCCATCATACCACATTTTGTATAGGGTACAGAGTAAAACAACAAACAAAAAATAGTTTTGCCTTTTACCACATTTATGATATGTGCACTAAAATGTATATAGGTACTTGACTATGTGTGTGTGTGTATGTGTGTGTGTGTGTGTGTTGACAACACACAATAACTTTCACTTTGGGGAACTCTCTAAGCGGCTTAAAAACTTGCCCAAAAGTGTTGAGCTGGCAACTGAGCTTCAACTTCCAACAGAGCCAAAAGGGAGCTACCATTTTTTGCCAAATATTTGCACAGATAATGAAAGTAATACAATACATAAGAGTATGTGTGTGTGTCTGTGTGTGTAGACTATATATGTATGTGTGTGTGGCAAGAACAGTTAACAGTTTGTTGCTGCCTTTAGTGATATTCTTGTCAATTCACTTAGCAGCGGTAATTGAGCCAAAATGTTGCTTGTTGCTGCTACGCTTTAAATCAATACAACAATTTTTTGGTAGTAAAATTCAATTTGCCAACCCACACAGATACACATACCACATACCACACCACATCACACACATACACTTTAGACACCTTAGTCATGCCACAAGCATATACTCATATGTGTGTGTGTGTGTGTGCCTAAATACAGCGCAAAAATGTCAAAAAGCACGTTTCAGTGTTTTGGGATTTTTTTGTCTCTCGTCTGTTGTTTCTTTTTTTGCATGTCATGTGCCGCCATCAACTTTGAACTCTGAACAGTTTCTAACTTTATATATATATGCTCTCTTTCTCTCTCTCTCTCTCTCATCTCTTTCTATCTCTTTTTTTGTTGTAGGTGAAATTGTTGTTGTTTATTGTGTTGTTGTTGTTGTTAACTGTCGTTGTTTAGTGGCATCTACGTGACTATCATCAAACATTTACTTTCTGCAATAAATGTCAGTTGGCGAGAGTTGGCCAAATAAAAGTAATAAGCATAACAATAAAAACCCAAAGAAATACTCGTCAGCAGACAGATAGAGACAAAATGATAGACAGAAAGATAGATAGAAAGAGAGAGAGAGAGAGAGATGGAAAAAGAATTTGCTGTAATCTCATAAAAAGAAAGTTATGCCATTTTCATTTCTATTTTCATTTCCATTTCTATTTCCATTTTTATTTCTATTTATTAAGGTGCAATAACATAAGTTGCAAACTGCACTTAAGCACAAAATTAATGTAACAAAAGGAAGAGCTTTTAGTGCATAGCATAAGGATATAACAATCCTTTTTGCATAGTTCAAAAACTCATTTCAGATTGTGCTAAAAGATTGCCTAAAATAATTAAAGCCCACAACTTCAACTTAACCTACAACTCACTTATGATAGTTAAACACTTGCATATGTATAATAAAAAGCAGCTTAAAGCTTGAAACAATTGCTTTTTAAGTAAGCTTTAAGCAACAGCCATCTATAGCCATCTCTTTCTAGTCTTGGCTTGCTGCCTTTATATGTGGATCGTTGTGTAAGGCTTGGAGGCATTTTCAGCTTTACATTATCGTATTCAATTATATCAATTTGTAGATTTCCGACACATACAACACACACGCACACACACAAACACAGACAGACACATTAAGATACACACACACACTCATATATATATATATATATGTATATAGACAATTCATTCGTATAGTGTAAATCGATTTGAATGGCGTCAATGCGTAGCATGCAGAGCTCAATGGTTTCATATCCTTTTTGCAACTGCCTGCAGCCAGCAACATCCAGCACCCACAGGCCTGCAACCCCCACTACTCCCCTGTATTCCCCTCTCTATACTCCGCTTATTCCCGCATTGTTTCAGTGCAATGGTCTGTGGCTAATCGTATGCTATTTGCTCTCTGTTGTTGCCTGTTAGCTTGTTACTCCTTCGGGCTGGGTTGGTGTGGCAAGTAGTGTGGCAAGTTGTGGAAGTGAAAGCCTGTGTCTGCTTTGCTGGGCTTTCAGACAAGCCCATAAATTAGCCAGTTTCATGGCATTGGCTAAGTGCTATGCTATATGGTATATACCAATTGCATTGCTGCTCCCTTTTGTCTAACAGTTTTCAGTTTCAGTACATAGGACTTGCTTCAGAGAGAAAGATTCTTTTGTGCCGAAAGAAGATTTATATTTAATGCATAAACCATGCATCGCATTTATTTTGAGGCATTTTCAATTTTTAGTACGCTTTCAAGCCAAGTTTTCCGATTTTCATTTATGGAAAATGCAGAAAAAACAAAAAATTGCATTTATGGCAACAACTTTGCTTACCTCAAAAAATTGTGGCTAAAACACATTTGTCTTTACTTGTTTTCTGCCACATATTTAATAATTTTTAATAATGAAAATTTTATGCTGTTATTCTATTGCTTTGGAAAACTCAAATATTTGCATAACAATTTTCAAGTATTGTTTTTCTACATTTTCTGCATTCTCTGTGTTTTTTTTTATTTTTGAAGTCCTTCATTGAAGTAAATTTTTAGTTTAGTTTAGCTTTGGGCTAGAAAACGGTTTGAATGCAATGCAATTAGTAAAATAACTGCAGCAGCTGTTTGCAAGGATTGTGTTGAGTTGAGGTTTTCGTCCTTCTTGTTGAGTTTATATTGTGGAATAGCCTAAAACTCAATTATCACATACGAATATGACAGGACAAGTGCGCTTCACCTGTGAAACTAATTTACCTCATAGAACAAACATTAGAAGGGAACATACAGTAGATAGAAAGAGACAGATAAAGAGAGATAGAGAGCGTAAGAGAGTGTGTGTTAGATAGCTGTTGGCTTTATTTTTGTTTTTTGTTTTTTGTTGGCCATATTCTAACTGCTGACTGCTGCTGCTTCTTGGCTTTATGTTGGCCAAATGTTAATTAAAAAGACCAGCATTGTAGGAGGCAATGTAGGAGGCATTTACCCTCCATGCTACACACACTTCAGCTACTTCTCTTACTACTACTATTGCTATTACTATTACTACTCTTACTACTACTACTATAACTACTACTATTATGAATACTACTACTATTATTATGAGTACTATCTTACTAGCCAGCACCATTTCCTGTTTCCCTATATGACCAGTTAGCCAAGTTCAAACGAAGCCATACCCATGTCCAATGTCCAATCTCCAATGTGCCATGTCCCATGTCCCATATCCCAGTTGCCTTGTTCTTTACTCCGTTTGCCTTGTTTCTTGCCGCTTGTAGGGCTTATGGTGCTTAAATAGGCCGCAACTTTGGTACTTGTCCAGGCCGGTCACAAGCCGCCAGCAATCAGTAAGCCAGAAAGACAAGAGGACAAAGACCGAGAGAAGAGTTCATATTTCTGGGAATTACCCACATGCCACACGCCACACGCCACACATACACCGCACACACACCACACACACACACACCACATGCTGCCACAGCAGGCACACACACTGCAAGCAGCCAAAGCTGTCGTCTGAGCCCAAATAACCAAACCAAAGAAACTAAAAAACGTACGAAAAAGAACAAAAAAAAAACAAGAAAGGATGAAAAAATATATAAACGTTGTTTAACCAATGAAATACCCTGTAATTAAAGGGAAAATAGGGTGTGCCAGAGTGGGATTAAGCGGAGAAACCAGAGAAAAGTTTAGATATAGATAGGCTGAGGTTAAATGATGATTAAAGGATATGTGAAGAGGACAATAAAACAAAGATATATATGCATATATGTATGTCTATATGGATGCATATATAATGATGTATATCTGCTTGTATATATAGACTGTAAATTGTATCTGTAACTGTAGCTTAAATGCATCCCATATGAAAACATGAAATATATCTTTTTGCTCAGAGTATCTTTTGTCAGTGGGAGAGATAAAGTGAGAGAAATAAGTGCAAATTCTTGTTGAACTATAATCAAATATAAACTCAATTAACTGTTGAACAGATGAATGTTATATATATATTCGAATATATATATTTATATTTAAAATTTCAATCGCTTTTCACTTGATAAAAGATTCAATCGAATATCCTTTGATAACAGCGTTTAGATTAATCAATTTGTGAGACTCTCAGGCATGCCTTTTAATGCTTGTATAAAGTTCAATTTAAAGGATCTGTATTATATATATTTATAGGAAAAAAAAATTGATTCTAATTAATTGGTTTCTACTCATAGAAAATTTCAATGAAAATTTTTTATAAATTTTTATTTTGAAAAAATGCTTTGAAAATTTTCTCTTTTGCTCTCACTTTTTCGCTCTAGATGTTTTCGTTTGTGTTAGTCTACAAAGCAATTATATCATTTGACAAGGACATAATTTGACGAGCAAACATACACATACAAACACAAACATATCAGCACATACACACATACATATATATATGGATAGAGGGTATAACTACAACCCACACAGTTTATTTTTTCCTTTTACAATTCGTCCTTTTATTTTTGTTCTTTTCTGCTTTCAATTGCTTTACTGCACCTGCATATATATATACATATACATATACATACATATACACACACATTTGCAGTTACAACGCCCACACACACACACACACACATACACACACACAAACATTTTTAATTACACTGCACATTTGCACTTCAACTGCAGGCCAACCAGCAGTTGACAGCATTTGATAGACGAAAGAAGCAGTGGGCGTTACGCTGCTATTGAAGGCGTGGCAGGCCAACATTTATGCCACGTTGCACAAATACAAAAAACCGCATACACACACACACAGTGTCACATACACATACACAAACGTATAGAGTCAAAAGCAAAGAGTGCATAACATGTCACATCCTCAAACTCATTCAGATTCTTATAGCTTGTGGCACAACCTTGGACACTGTCTATATGCCACTCGCCCTTGTTGCACCACTCGTTCTCCCTCTTTCTCACTCTCTATCTGTGTACCTGTGATATATTTGAAAAATATTCCAAAATTTTGAGTCTAAAGCTGAAAAACAATTGACAATGGCAACTGTTAACGGAAACGCTTGAAAATGGTCAAGAAACAAAAGGAAAGAAAAGGCAAAAGAAGCGAATAAGACGAAACCAATTTGTTTGGCTAAGCGACTTAATGCCAGCACCTGCGACTCGTTTTAAATTCATTTTCTTTTCATTTTTCCTTTTATACCCTACAGCCATAGCATAGGGTATATACTATAGAACCTAGGTGCATGTTGTCCTATGAAGTTGGGCACCTTAGCAGCGCTTTTTATAGGGTATCTCTGATGTTAAGACATCTTGTGGTTCAGTTTAAAATTTAACTTCTTCTTTTTTTGTTACTATCGTTTTTTTGTTACATATTTTTTTCGTTTTTTTAGCCATCAGTTCATCTGTCCATTCGTCCATCTGTGTGTCTCTCTCTCTCTATCTTCATTTGTTCGTCCGTTGGCTACGCGCATTTTTCTTAATTTTCAGCATTTTATTTTGATGGTCGTTCATTTATTTTCATTGCCCTTAGCTCGTTGCGTTTCATTTAAATGGATATTTTCGCTCTCTCTGTCTCTGAGCAGCGGCAACAAATTTGAAATGCAAAAATTTCACCAGCAGCTTTGCAAAGTGAAAGTTTAAGTTGAAACTCAATTTTAATGAACCTTTCTTATACTTTTTTTTTTACTATTTTCTTCTTTATTTTTTACTGTTTTATATTGCATCAATTTATAACTAGTTCGTTGACTTACAGCTGAAAACACAGCTGAAACATACCTGAATTATCCACAAATGGAGCCAAAAAGCCTTTCCAAGAGTCTCCCAAGTGTATGGAGAGAGCGAAGCAACAGTCATAACTGCTGACAGTGTCTAAGTGTTTGTCATTAATTTTCAACTAAGAACACACTCACACACACACACATAGACACACATAGACAACCATACAGCAGCTGAGTTAATAAATTTAACAAATATAACAAGTATACGCCATGTTAAACAATTGCATTAAATGCATTTAACAATTTGCATGAATTTCCACGCAACTTTTCACTTTTTGCTTGTTAAAACGAACATGCATATAGACCACATTAATAAAATACCCACAAAAAAATACCAAAAAAATGCTACAAAAATAATATGAAAATATTTCATTGAATTTTTGGTGAATTTTTATTTTATTTTTTTTTTTTTATATACGCAATTTTTTCTTGCACGCAATTATTTTGGCAAACAATTGAATGTTTAACCTGATTTATAGTATATATATTTATATATATTATAGTCATGCTTGAATTGAAGTTGCCAACACATACACATACAATGAAATGCCGAGATAACAATGTATGAACGATATCCTTGCACACACACACTGCCATAGCACGCTGCGTGTGCAACAATATTTCTATGCAGCAAACAAGCAGAAAATGAAAAAGTGAAAAAAGAGAAAGATCTATATGCAAACAGAGCTTGAACAACTAACAGTTACCACTTAATACTTTAGTGCTGTTCAGTAAAGGTTAAAGGATAACGGGACTAGCAAAAAGAGGTGCAAAAACTAACAGTTACCACTTAATATTTTAGTTTTATCTAGTATAGTATATAGCATAAAATTCGTTGCCTACTTATAGGGTGTACGAAATGAAGCTTGTAGCTGGTAGTTTTGGCATAAGAGAAAGGGTTTTATTTTCTTGCTTTTCTTTTCTATTTTCTTTTTTTTTTTTGGTGCAGAAACATCTTCATCTGTGAGTGCGCTGGCAGCTAGTCAACCTTTGACTTTTGACTCTGCCCCAGGCACTAACAGTGGCTGTGGCTCTGGCACTGGCACTGGTGCATTAGTAAATTGAAAGCAAAGTACGTTGCCATTATGTAGACGAGCAACAACAGCAACAACAACAACAGCAACAACAACAACAACAGCAATAATAATTTGTGTGTGTTGCTGCTAGAGTCAAGACGCTAACATAAATACACGCACATGCTGCGTGTGTGTGTGTGTGTATTTGTGTGTCTATATATTTATCTGTAGCTAGACATCAAGTTATCAAGTATACGACCTGTTGTAGATGCCTTTCAGCTTCAACTCGTCCATTCAATCAAATCAAGCAAAAGACTTCACTTGCCACTTGAACTCAGACTACACGCAGCAGGTTAAAAAGAGCTAGAAATAGGCAGTTAGAGTGAGATATATATATATATATATATATAGGGTTTAATGATGTGCAGCAGCAGCAACCGAGATCGGGTTACCTAACTTTTTTTTAAGAAATCAAACTATACTTTAAACTTGTTTAAATGAATTTTCCATTTGGGGAAAACCACTTGAGAAAATGCATTCACAAATTTTTTTGCTTGCTGACAAGCAATTTTCGAACATGGCCAAAAAATGACTTTTTGGCCATATTCAATCAAGTGTACATAATATGCAAGAAAAACTAGGTCTTCTCTATATACGTGTGTGTGTGTGTGCCTATGTGTGTGTGTGTGTGTCTTAGCACAAACACTTAACACTTTGGCCATTAAAAATGAATGCTAATAAAATAAAAAATCAGCCAACAGTCTGAAAGGGCTAAGACAAGCAACGAAGGGTAAAATTAATCAAGCGTGAAAAGCGTTTGCCAAGAATTTTGCACCGTCATTCGGTTTTTCTTTTCATTTATTCATTCATTCTCTACTTCTCTTAATTTTCCATCTTTTTTCACTTTTCTCCCATATTTTCTCCCTATCAGTTTGTCTCTGTCTGAAGTCTGTCTGTTTGTCAGTCTGTCTGTCTGTTGGGCTGTCTGTCTGCCTGTGCTTAGCGTAGAGCATTTCCATTTCAATTTCCATTTCATTTTCATTTTCATCGCTGAAAATTGTTTGCTTGTTACTGACAATTAGACGCACGAGTCAGCAGAAAAGCCCGTGGAAAAGCGTGTGCAAGAAATGTAATAGAAAGAGAGAAAGAAAAACAAGATGGAAAAAATGAAAAGCAAAATGTGAAAATGTTATAGAAACAGCAAGTGAAATGTTGAAAAAAAAGAAAAATTAAACGAAAATCATTCCACACATACTCTCCCTCTCTCTCTCTCTCTCCTCACTCTCTCTCTCCGCTTTGGTATATAAAATAAATTGAAAATTTACAAGTCTTACAAATAGACTTAAGCCATTGATCAACTTTTATGAATATTGTCCTGTGCACTTAGCACTCCCAGGACGAAAGGTTATGTCATTTTTCCATTTTCCCTCTCTCCATACAAAAAGTGAAAGTTGTAGATAATAAAATGAAAGCAACAAGTTTTGGCTCAGTATATATTGTAGTTGGGTCAAAATGAAATTGTCAGCCGTTAAATCAGCTTGAAATTGAGACGAAAGGATCAGTATACAGGACATTCGACTGTAATTGAGGTTGACTTTCACACACACACACCCATAAACACCCACACACATACAGAGTTATTTTAGTTAACAATAAACCGAACTTATGTCCACTGACAGCTAAGGCATTTCGACCCCTAAAAACACGTTCACAACTTTTGGCCAAAATCAATTGGCCAAAACTCAATGCATAAGCCTTGGCATGGCAATCTTAGTATTAAAACGGATGTAGCAGCTTAATGCTCAATGACATTAGCTGAAAGTCTATATTCGGGATAGAGCAGAGCTTTCATTTAAGCCCTTAACAACATTGCTAAGCAGTGAAAGCTGTTGCTATTAATTTTAACAGAGTGTTGAGCTTTCGCTGAAAGCTTTGCGTATTTTGATTAAATATTAAACTAATGTTTAATTTAAGCAGCTAAAAAGTGATAGATGTATTAAGCAATAAGTAAAGGTAAGTTGCACTATAAAGCTGCAAGCTTAGGAGCTAGTTTAAGTGCAATATTCAGTGCAAGTTTCAGTTACAGTTTTTGCTTAATCAAGGTCTATCTGTTTAAGCATTATATAAACTACTCAGACTAAAGACAAATTGCACTATGACAGAGCAAGATTTAGTGCAAGCTTCAGTTCAGATTCTGGTGCAAGTTGCAGTGCAACTTCTGAAACAAGATTCTGTGCAATTTTCAGTACAAGTTTTAGTACAACTTATAAAGGCATATCCTTTGCAAGTATCTATGCAATTTTCTGTGCAAGTTTCAGTGCAAGTTTCAATGCAACTTTGAATGCAATTTCGTGTGTTAATTACTATGCAGTTTTAAGTTCATTTTCAATGCAACTTTCTGTGCAAGTATCATTTTAAGTTTCATTTAAAGATTCTGCTTAAGAAGTTAAAATCTATCTGATTAAAGGCAAATTGCACTATGACGTGGACATTTTTAGTGCAAGTTTTGCTGCAGATTTCTGTGTAGCAATTCAATGCAAGTTTTTCTGTAGAACCTTTGATAAGGCTTCAAATTTATGGCTTGAAACAGTAAAACTGCTGCCTGAAAGTTTCTGCTCAGAAAACTAAAGTCCTTTTAGCATACGGCAACTGTCTGTAGTATAAGGACTCTTATCGCTCATTTTCCTCCTCTCTCTCTCCTTTCTCCCTGCAATCAAAACGTTTGTCAATATTTACAATTTTCAGGTCAATCAACTTTGTTATAAAGTGCCTTAAATTTAACATTATTTGCAATGCGATTTACTGAAGTTGCTGCTAAAATTGATGTAAATTGTTATTGTTGTTGTTGTTGTTGTTATCGTTGTTGTTGTTGTTGTTGCTGTTGTTGCTGTTGTCGTTGTTAGTAGAGTGAACCTAAGCTAACGTCGCATGACCACATAAAAAGGAAAACATAAAACTTACGAGCAGCAACGAGAAACTAATAATAAAAATGTTAAAATAAATCTTTTTGGTTTTGGCCTTTCTGTTGCTCTTCGCAACATTTTTTTTCCTTCTTTCCATCTTCCTTTTATTCGTTTTGGTTTTATTGTGGTCTGTTTCCTTTGTGCTTTTCTGTGAAGTTTCAATTTCTCGCCTTAACACATGCCTTCTCTCTGTCACTCAACCTTTTTGACGCACCTCTGTCGCCCCTCCGGCCTCTTCAACAGTGTTGCTTGTAGCTTATAAAGCAGCTCAGATTTATGTTTTAGCTGCTGCTGCTGCTGCTGTTGCTGTTGCTGTGCATCAGGCACGCTATGTTCTATTGTGTCCTGGATATGAACAACCCTCTTATATTTTATGCGCATAATGGCAAACTACAACAACAAACAAGAACAACAAGAGCTACTACAACTATTGCTACTACTTCTACTACTAAGCACCACTGTGGCATGGAGATAGACTTTTGGGTGGTGCGCCTAAGATTGCCATCGAGTTGATGCCTGTGTGTGATTGTGGCCTGAGGTTGTTTTTGTTATTTTCATGTTATTTACACAAAATTGCGCTTGGGGTCATTCTCGGTGGCTGTCATTGAAGGTGTTAAAGTTCAAATTGTCTCGTTTTTATGAGTGCCCCAACAACCCTGTCTCACACTCTCTTTTTGCCACATTACTTATGTCTAGTTTGTGTATGTGTGTATGGGTGTGTGCTATGATTATCAAGCATAAAAGACATCAGACTTTTACTTTTACAGGTGCTGTATGCAAATAGTTTTTCATGTGCAGCTGACGTCGCATTACAAGTTTCAACTTTGCCAAAAGGACTCAAGGGATGTAAGGTACACCTGAAAGGACTTAATACGTATACGTTATTAAATTGCAACATTCTATATATATATATATATATAGAAAATCAGTGTAAAAGAGATCGAAAGCGAAAGAGATAGAGAGAGTAAGTTGAAGCAACTACAAGTGCGAAGAGTAAAGATAGAAAATCAATGCGAAAACTCAGAAAAATCCACAGAGCAAAGCAGCTGCTCAGCAAACATGGTAGAATGCTATACACATGTCCTTCCCAGGATGGTTGTGGCTACTATGCGGATTTATCCGTATCAAATGCAACAAATCCAAACAGAAGCAACAATTTCAAACTGCCAAAAACAGTTTTTTATATATATAAATATATATCCTGTAAACCTTGGAGAGTAGGCAAAAGGTATATAAGTTAACAGTTTGAGAAAGGCAAAAGATGCATAATAAGTATAAAAAGAGGTAGAGTTAGGGATATAGTATAGATATAGTTTTGATATAGGTGCATAGATATAGTTTATAGTAATAAAAGATGACCTTCTAGACTAAAGATTGTAGGGCTCAAACTGGGCTGGAGATGCATCTTTGTAGGCCTCGATACGGATGAATTAGGCTGTTAATAATGATAACTGAAAGATATTATATAGAACTATATATCATATATATATTCTATATATGTATATGGGAATATTTAAGGAGTATCTTTCAGTCGTATAGTGCAACTTTCACTTGGCAGGTTTCTTTCCTTTTGATAGATTTTCGTACGCAATTTCTCACTGTGTTGCTTCAGTTGCTGTACCTAAGGGAAAATATATATATATATATATATTGATATATATATATACAGATATATACAGTTATATATAAGATATATATATAGTATATAAAAAATTGTTATTTAAATTTTTGTGCTGCGTTTGCTAAAGGCCAATTAAGATGTCCGTTCATGAAGCTAATTGAATTTTTACACATGAATGCATTGACTTATCCAAGCATATTTATATTTTTCAACACATTCGCTGATATTGCCACTTACCACTTGCCAGTTGCCACATGCAACATGGTGTTCAATTATAGCAAATGTTTAAGAGTTATATTTCCCCCTTTCTCTGCTTACTTGGCGCTGATTTAAGCCATTCTTAACGTGTCCAACAAGTGAAATCCCTGTAGAAAAAAAATATTTGAAGCTTGGCAAGTTTTATTTTTCCAGCAGAATTTTTTATTTTTTGGCAGTGAAATACGTTGAAATTCTTGGCAGGTTGTTGAACACAGAATGAAATCAGCAAATATACAAAGAGATGAAGAGGCAGATGCAGAGAGTGGAAGAGAAAGTGAAGAAAACTGACGAAAGAAATTAGGGTGAAAGTTATGCTAGCTGCTAGCTTAAAGTATCTAGAGGGAAACACTTGTTTTAGGCTGCTAACAAAAGCCGACAGGATAATTTTTTATATATATCCTGTGAAACAAAGAAATAGAGCTTATACAGCAGCTATATAATATATATGTATACTATATATAACTGAATAGAAGTAGAGCTGAGGAAATGAATGTGAAAAGTGACCTTAAAGCTAGAGTAACGCAGGGATCTGTAAGGATCTAGTATACCATATGTCTTGGTATATCAGGACTACTTTGATTTTATATACTAAAAGGCAACTCAATGCAGCAACTTTTAATGCTCCTTTAAGTCCTTGTTTCAGCTTTTAACAGGGTATCAATAAGTCGTTGAATTTTGCTATATATTCTATATATATTTTTGCTGTTTTGCCTATCAATATGTATTTACTTTCAATTTTGAACTAAAAAATCATTTGTTACATTCGAAAGCAAAGAGCAAAACAGCACCTAATACACATACAAACACACACACACACACAAACACACACACACACACAACACACAAACAAACAGGCAAACGCTGCTGAACAAACACACGACAACCACGCTTATCACTTAGGCAGCATTCATTTGCAATTGATGAAGACCAAGAGATAAAGAGAGAGGGAAGAATGAAAGGGAGAGTGTGTGTGAGAGAGAAAGAGAGAGAGAGAGTAGCAGCAGCAAGCTAACCAATACTTGTAAACGAGTCAAACAAAACGAAACAATGTAAACAAGTTTCAAGGGAGCGATGTCTTCTAGAGAGTAAGAGTCGAGGAGCAAAAGCAAAAGCAAGAGCCAAGAGACTAAAAACAGGGCCAAGACACACACACACACACACACATACAACAGCAGCATAAACCGTACAAATTTTGCTTGTTAACAAATTGCAAAACATTTGCTTTTTGAAGACAAATTACTCGGCGGCTAAAACAAATTGCTTTCCAGCTGTTTGTTACTGCTACTTTTTAGACGCATTAAAGCCAAACGGCCAACATTTAAATTTTAATAATGTAGTAGCGACAAAAAAGAGGAGTTAAAAGAGGGGTCGAAAGGGGACAGAGGACAGAGGGGCAATTCGAGGTAGTTATTCTTAAGGGTTTTCCCTGTTGTGTGTATTTCATTTCAATACAAAGTGAACTTGAACTTGAAAAGTTGGTCAAGACGCTGCTGGCATGGCTAATCAGTTTCCTACCTTAATACTAATTAAATACTTCACTTACGCTTCAACGCGCAGTAAAATTTACAAAATAGCAATACACCCACAATACAAACAAACACACAAAAACAAACCCACTCACACACACACACACACACACACACATAAACTTTAGTCAAATTACCTAATTAACTTGTAGGTTGAATATGAAAAAAGATAAGAGAAAATAAAATATACCCAAAAATTATGCCTAATTAGTTCCATACTAAATGTATCTAAAAATATCGAATTCTTTACTTATGTGTGGTCTGGCAGGACCTGTCGTAAAGCTTATTAAAAAGGAAAGATATTTGATGTCCTTTTTAGAGCTAATATTACACTTGCTTCTCGCTTTGTGTCCTGTTTAAAGTCTTGGGCAAAATGGCATTGCATTAGCCATAATTATGCACAGGACTTTTTGACGATACAAAAGTGGAAAGTTTACTTTGTGTTGGTAACCAGCCACCTCCTCCCTTCCCCTCCTTTAGCATAGTTTAGCTTACGTCGTTACATTTGTGCTTAACTAATTTTCGTAGTGGTTTTATTATCATGTTTTTGGCATTTGTTTAAAAGATACGTTTGTGCAGACTTATTACATTATGGTATAGCCACTGGCTACATGTGTGTATATTTGTGTGTATGTGTGTGTGTTTACCTGCATATGTATGTGTGTGTTATTTATTGCAATTTTGTTATTTGCTCATAAGCAAATTGCAAGCAATTTATTTGTTAATTTTTATGCAGTTTTTACATTAAAATTAAGTAATTATTTTTACAGTTGGTTGTGCTTAGCTGAGTGTGGGACACACACACACACACACAGAGTTGAATATTACTGTACCCATTTTAGCCACAATACTAGACCGCAGCATGACAGCAGCTTTTTGCCAATTGAGGCTACAAAAAGAGAGACAGAGAGGGTGAGGAACTAACTAACTAACTAGTTGTTGCCCTGACGACAATCCTTGTCCAATTTTGCATCGTTGAGTGGTTACTCTGTGTGTGTGGAAGGTGTAGTACTTGCCAATATATATATATAACGGTAACTTTATACGCATATACAGTTATAGTTTCATTTTCATTTTGCTGTTTGTATAAACCAGCGCAAGAGTGCTGTATAAATGATTTGGCTAAAAGCTCTAGCAATTGTGGCTTAATCAACTCAAATTCAAAGTGAAAACTTCAAATGCAAATGCCAAAACGGAAAATGCAAATGGAAATAGCAAAAAAAGGAATTGAAAAATAATTGAAAGCGAATGAAATTGATTGAATTTGATTGAAATCTAGTGCCAATTAGTTGGCTAAGGTAAATAGAGTTATAACCTTTAGTTAACTGTTAACTATCGTATAAGTTATCTATAAGATAAATTGCCATAAATTTCCGCTTAACTTGAATAACTTTTAGACCAACTTCTTGGTCTTAAGCCAAACTCAATGAACTGGCAAAATTCTTAGCCAACTTTCAACTCTGCTGTTGGCCTACAAAAAGGTGTATATTAGCCTAATAGAGGTCACATTTTGCTTGGCTGTTTGAAGCTAGAGAGAAAAACCTAAACACCTGAAATCATCTTTCAAATGCCTAAACCTCAACATGGCACATAAATTAAATGACTAAGTGATCTATTAAGTCCCACTCTTTCTCTAAGGATGTATGTGTGTGTGTGTGGGTGGTATGTGTGTTGAAGTGTGTGCACATTTGTGGCAGCCCAAATAAACAAGACAAAGAGCAAGAGAGACAAAAGGATAACAAGCAACATTTAACAAGCTAAGCAAAGCAAAAATTCGATTCCTAAAAGAGTATATAGCAAAGAGAGAAAGAGAGAGAAAGAGATAGCAGAGAGACAGAGAAAGAGAGTGAGAAAGAGGGGGGCAAAAGAGAGAGCAGCTGTCACTTTTAACAACACTTTAGGCAAAGAGTTTAAAAACCTTTTGCTATATATATATAAAGTAGAGCGCATTAATAAGTCAACCCATACCTGATTGACTGATTGACTGACGGATTGATTGACTGCACACACACAGACACACACACACACATACACACACATTCAGAGCGTATAAAAGAGAGCGCGTGAGTGAAAGAGTAAAAGGAAATTACATGCTTGAATGCATAACTTGGCCATTGGCTGTGCCAAGCATAATAATAAGGCGACCCTTTGGCAACTGGTAAGCAGTAAGCGGCAAGCAGTTAGCAGTAAGCAGTAAGCGGTAAGTGGCAAGTGGTAAGTGGCAAGTGGCAAGTGGCAAGTGGCAAATGGGTAACCCGATCCCAAAAGCCTCAATATGAGGCCACAAACTGCGGTAAACAATGCCCAGCCGCAATATGCAAATTACAGAACAAAATATTGATAAAAAAAAGCGACTCACTGAGATGCTACAATAAAAAAAATTTACATAATTTAACTTGTATTTTGCCTTAACTTGTATATGTGTGTGTGTGTGTGTGTGTGTGTGTGTGTGTATGTGTGTTTGGTAGAGAGAGCAAAATGATTGAAGCGTAGGTTGTCAGCGGCCATTCGTACGTATACTTGATTATGCTACAGCTAGTTAGTTGATTTGCCTGACACACACATACATATATGGGCCAACATATATGTAGCAGCATTAGCAGCAAATAGACACACACACATATATATATATATATATATATATATAGATATAGTTGAATAATTTATATGCCAGCCGCAATGTGCATACATAAATATAATTCCTTTCGCATCGATTTATGCATTGCACGTGCTACTAGTCTACGTTTCTTAGTATTTGTTGTTGGTGTTGCTGTTACTGTTGTTGCTGCTGTTATCCTTTTCTTTGCATTGGTGTATTCTACTTGCAAATGTAGTCACGAACTGCACCTTTATTGGCATTTGTTGCACTTTATAAAATCCGCTTAAATCTTTTAAACGCACTTACCGCGACTCATTTCAATTTCTGTTAGCACTCGCTCTTTCTTTCGCCCTCTCTCTTTCTCTCTCACTCTCCCTCTCTTTCTCGCTCTATCTCTTTCTCCCCTTTATAGCATTGCAGTTGGCAAAAAATACGAGCATAAATGCAATCAAAGTTTAAATACATCAACATTAAGCATAAGCCACAGGACTCTTGTCGCTTGCTACTTGCATTGTCCTTGCTGTGTATAGAATATGCTTGGAAAAGATGCCAGGATTTAAGAACGGCAGTTGTGTGCTTTCTCTCTCTTTCTCTGCTGCCTCTGTCTTGAATCCCCCCCCCCCCCCCCCCGTTGTCTGCCTCTCTCTCTCCCTTTGCTGCTACTTTTGTTGCATCTCTTTTCTGTGAAGTACCATTGAAATATCAATTATTATGCTGCAACCGACGCAATACACACACAGCACATATATATATATATAATTTCATATATTTGTATATATACACACATACATATAAATATACTTACCACACACACACACACACATCGCTGAGCTGCACAAAAGCCAGTCGACCATTTAAATGCCGCTTAATTGTGTTGCGTGTTCGAGTGAGATATAAATACAAACAGACAGCGTCTATATAGCGACCGATATATGAATATATATATATATATATACACTATATATATTTACACTATATACAGAAATATATATATATTTATATATATATATATATAACAGCCAACTGAAGAGCAACTCTTAATGTTACCTTAATTTTAATGTTACTTCTTATATATGTGTGTGTGCTATGTGTGTGTGTGTGTATAATTGTGCATTGAACTTTGGCACACACAACTCGTTGAGCAGGCAGCTCATTTGGCCAATAATTTATAGCCATGTTAGTGGAGCTGAGCGAAAAGTTTAATAGCTGAATAAACTCAATTTTAACATTAATTATCCATAAATTAAGCTGTTTTATATTAAAAAGAGGATACATTGCAATTAATCAATTATTACAAGGATTTAATTTTAACTTGCTTAAAACTTGAGCTTAAAGGAATGCTATAGTCAGCTTGGTAAGGGGGGGGGGGAGGGGGACGCAAGGGATTTATGCAAAGCAACATAAATTTAATCATAAGGATTATAATTGGAATTAAAATTGAGTCGCATTCTGTGTGATTTGTGATATATATCTATACATATATATGTATGTATGTATGTCTGTGTGAGTACATGAATTCAATTTATCATACTTAATTATGTCAGCTGTAAGATAGTCCTTGTAGCAAGGGGCAAGGAGTTGAGAGTATGTCTTTGACTTTGAGTTTATATTTTATACTTAATCAGCACATTTAATAATAACTGCCACGTGCAGTGATTGTGTCAGTGTTAGTGCTTTGACTTGACTCTCAGCTGCTTCTGCTCCTTCTTCTTCAACATCTTCTTCCTCTTCGATTCAATAAAAATCATATCGTCAATCACATGGACCAACCAACAGACAACAGACAACAGACACAGACACAGACAGGAGGCAATAGGGCAAAAGGGCGCAAAGCACAAGGCAAGCAACGACAGGACGTGCCCAAGCATGGTATAGCATGGTGTGGATGCATGTGCAGGGGGAGTGGAGGAGGGAAAGGAGTGGCTATCGAAGCCAGAAGACAAAATAAAGGCCCAACAATGGCGTTGCCACTTGACGGGCATTATTCAAATATGCGAGTTGAGTCAACTTCAACGACAAGATATGAGCAGAAAATTGTTTGAAAAAAAAGGTAAGGGAGGGACGGGGGGAAGGTTACTATAGCAAGCTGGCAACGCTTGTCACAGCCGCCGAATGTCACGCGCACACTTCAAGTGGCTGTCAAAACAGCTGCAGGTGGCAGAGTAGGAGGGCACAGCTGTATATGCTGTATTCCACTTGAAAGGACCTTCTTATGCAACACACACACACACATGCAAATATATATATATATATATTATGTATACTTACTCGTCCATACTATCTATAGAGCATTATGAATCCTTTTTTTGCATACTTTGCTTTCTACAGACTTTTCTGCATCCGTTCTGCATCCTTCTCAGTATCCTTTTCGCATTCATATGTGCATTGTGTGTCCTTTAACATTGCGCGAGCGTTGCAATTGCAGAATTCATTGCTAAGTCGCATTACGTGTGCCACTTCGTTAGCCCACACACAACACCCACACACAACACCCGCCCTCAACACCCACTCTAAGCCTTATAAAAATTATGAATGTCCTCAAAGATAATATAAATATATATGTATATATATATATAGATATGTATATATGTGTATGTTTATATGTATGTATGTATAAATGTATGTATGTATATATGTATGTGTATATATATATGTATATATATGTATTTATATGTATGTGTGTGAAGCTCGTTTAGAGTTAAACAATTTATGGCGCATTTTAAATGCTTTATTAAAAGACATCAGTTAAGCTGAGTTTATGAATAATGCGACAGACACTTCGAATGTGTAAAGGAACTGCTTAAAAAAGGTATAAGAGGAACTCGACTAACAGATACCCTAGATAAAGTACAGCTCTAACTGTGTTTTAGTTGAACAAATGTAAGCTTTATATAAATT
This sequence comes from Zygothrica quintamaculata, assembly GCA_037044455.1. Lineage (NCBI taxonomy): Eukaryota > Metazoa > Arthropoda > Insecta > Diptera > Drosophilidae > Zygothrica > Zygothrica quintamaculata. The sequence continues at coordinate 118,425 of JBAMBS010000500.1, forward strand.
TGTGCGCTCAATATAAGAGAGAGAGAGAGAAAACAGGTGCTAGCCTGGCATAAATTTTGCACTATGATTCACTTTATTCATACTTATTCATATCATTTGACTTACCTATTTGCATTATGCATAGTTTATGCAACAAATAGCATACAAATTTATAGAATTTTACAGCCATTTCAACTGATTTTCAGGCATTTTCCACAGGCAACTTGGAGATAGGATTTGCCTTGGCCTTAGCGTAAGACTTTGGGAATCGGTCTATAAATCGTTATATATACAGTTAGTTGTCTGAAATTATATCTACTATATAGTAACAATATTTCTTTCACACTTTTTGCTTTGTTATACATTTACAGTTTAACCTTTTTACCCTTTTCTTTTGGCAGCTTTAAAACGTGCTAACTGTGTCATAGATTTGCTAAAATTTATTATGCCCCATTCAGTTAGTTGGTTAATAATGTTCTCTCTCTACTGTAAATGGGTACTTATTGCTCACACATACATACAACCATTAACATACACTCACACACATATATATACACAGACAGTTGCAGGCAGCCAGTTGTAAAAGGCCATTTTAAATGAGTTTTGAGCTGAAAATTTACAGCTGGCCAAAAGCGGCTCTAAACACTTTTTGGACCAAGCGAAAGTGCGCCAAACGTTGTAAACTTTACGTTTTTTTATGGCAACGTTTTTAAATTTATGACTGCAAAATACGTTTTCAAACAACAACAAGCCCAAAATCCACACCTGTTACACACACACACACACACATACAGCAACAACACCAGCGGGAACAGCAATGGAAACTACAACAATGGCAATTAGACGCTGGAGCTACAAACACATACACAGGAACAACAATAATATATGTATGTGTATGTGTGTGTGTGTAGGGAGAGGTATATACTGTATATGTGTGTTTGGTGTAAATCGCTTTAAACCTTTTTTTTGGTTGCGTTTATTATCTGCTGCTGTTGAAAAATGAGCTGCGAGTTTTTGGGCAACTTTTTTCAGGCGTTTCCCAAACGCATTTTTAACGTTTTTTTCCCCGTTTTGTTGTTGTTGTTGTTTCGTATGTGAAAATTAATTGTTGTAAATTATTTTTTATTATTTTCCTTCTTCGTTTTCTCTTTTACATATTTAATTGTTGCCCTTACTAGGACACTAACACACACATACACACACATCGACACAAACTCTTGTGGCAGGCAATTAAAGTTTCTCTTAAAAGCCGCAGAGCAGCTGCAGTTGCATAATTGAAAAACGTTTTAAATTTTGTGTGCCAAAAATTTGTAAATATGAAACTTGCTTACAAAACTCACACATACACATCAAACACATACACTCACACATACACATACATACAGGCAGCGGCACAGACATAGCTACAACAGCAGCCAACACTTTGGGCCAAGCACCACTTTGATGTTGGAAATGTCAACGAGCAAGTATAACATAACACTGACAACAGCAACAATAACAAAAACAACAACAATAGCAACCCATACATACACACACACTCATACTCATACATACTGAAATCCCCCCATAAAGATGTCAACTGCACTTGCAATCTGCGAAAACTTTTCTCTTGTACTGTAACTCTGCATGTGTATGAGTGTGTGTCTGTGTATGGCTCTGTATTATATATATGTCTGTATGTGTGTGTGTTCGTGTGTGTGATTGTGTGTATGTGAAGCAAAACAAAATTTAATAAACGCCAAAATGTTTTCATATTAAATCCATACGACAATAATCAAGCAACAACTTTGACTTTGATGCAAGAAATAAATATGGATAAACAACAAACGAACAACAAACAAACAACAAACAACAACAGCAGAAGACAACAACAAACAATAGCAACAACAGAGGCTGAAGAACAAAATTAATACTAAAATTCAATAAAGTTTTTTTTTGCTGCTGCTTTTATTTTTTTTTTTTTAATTTCTCCGCTGGGAATTTCATATGACAGACAACGCAGAACACACAACCAACACACACACACACACACACACACACACAGCCAATGTTAAGCAATAATCCTTATAGACTGAAAATGTCAAGAGTTTTGCATCAGACAGGCCGCCGTCATGAGTTAGCCTAGTGTGGTAGGTGGAGCGAGGGGGAAGGAAAACAAAAATACGAAACAATAAAAAGCGAAAATTTGCTATAAAAATTCTATTAATACCCTATAAAAGTGAATTGAATAGACAATTACTATACAGTTATTTGCTATAATAGATAAAGTATAGAGATAAAATGCTCAAAAAAGGTAGAAAATGGTCACCCTAATATAAGGGAATGTAATACAAAGCAAAGTTGAATTGATTTGAAGGCTAATGATGGGGGTTGAAGGAAGATGTGAAGCATTGACTGTTGCAGACAGAAGAATGAATGAAAAGTTTGTGTTAAGGAATGAAAATTATCGTTCAGAATATAGTATATATATAGTAGATATATGTAATTGTATATATACATATATATGTGACATCACTTATATATTAATAATCAAAATCAAAGTCTAAGTATAACTTGAACTAACTGCGAGCTCAATTTTCTGGCAATTACTTCAAAGAGGCTGCAATAACTTCATATAAAATCAACTCTAACCTCACTTGACTGCTGCCTGTATGTAGCTATATATTTTTATTTTTTTATTTTATTTTATTTTATTTTAATGTCAACTATGAGCAGTCGACCAAAAATTTTGGTACAAAATTGAAATATAATTAAAGTTAAAGATTAAAAATATATAATTATATTTAAATTTAAATTTTAAATTTTAATTTAAGTTTTAAGTTTTAAGTCTTAAGCTGGGAGTATTAAAATTGAATTAAAAATTAAAAATGATCCAACATTTGTTGCACAGAATTGGGAAAACCCAGAAAAACCCAATTAGATCATCAGTATTAGTAACGATGTTAATTATTATTAGTTAAAAAGTTAAGAATTAAATTTTTGTTAGTTTCTAAGGGTAATTCCGTACTGATAACTCTGTAGAGCTTGTTATAGTCAGAACAGAGTACCCTGAAAGGTTCATGCAATAAGTAATTAGTTGTACATGTGTTAAGAAAGATTGGGTTAAAGTTTCGCGAAAATCTAGAAGGAACACGAATATTAATATTACTTAATAAAACACTAGAGTCTACTAATCCTAAAAACAATTTGTGTAGGAACATAACTCCAAGCATAATACGGCGATTAGTAAGGGATGGAAGATTAATTAGTAATAGTCTACTTGCGTACGAAGGAAGATCCGTACCAGGAGCCCAGTTAAAAGCCCGAAGAGCAAAAAGAAGAAACTTTTTCTGTACAGACTCAATTTTATCTTGATGTACTGAATATTGTGGTGACCAAACACAAGAACCATATTCTAAGATAGGTCGGACAATGGCAGTATAAAGAATTTTAGTAATATAGGGGTCATCAAATTCTTTGGACCATCTTTTCACGAATCCAAGAGTTTGAGTAGCCTTATTTACAGTTAGAGCAACATGGGCATTAAAATTTAACTTATGGTCAAGTAAAATTCCTAAGTCCATGACATTCTCTAATCTGTCAAGTGTATACTGACCGAGAGAGTAATTAGATATAAGAGGTGATCCTCTATAAAATGACATAGATTTACATTTAGAACAATTAAGATGTAATAAATTACATCTACACCAGACATAAAATAGGTCTAGTTCCGACTGCAATAAATGAGAAACTATTATGTCATTATAAGTGACGTATAACTTAACATCATCGGCATACATTAGTATGTTACAATTGGAGAAAACTTGAGGAAGATCATTTATAAAAAGATTAAAAAGTAACGGACCTAGATGACTGCCCTGGGGGACACCAGATGAAACATATACGGACTTAGATAATGATGATTTAAATATTACGCGTTGTATTCGCGATCCAAGGTAATCGTCGATCCAGTTAAGAAGGTCTTGAGGAAATCCAATCAAACTCAACTTAGTAAGCAAGAGAGAGTGATTTACGGAGTCGAAAGCCTTACTGAAATCCGTGTAAATAACATCAGTCTGCATATTATTCCGAAATCCTTTAATAACAGAGGAACTAAATTCAAGTAAGTTAGTGGTTGTAGATCGAGATTTCACAAAACCATGTTGGCTAGGTGAAATAATCGAACTACAAAAGTGCTGTAGCTGAGACGTTATCAATTTCTCAAGCACTTTAGGAATAGCAGACAACTTGGAAATACCCCTATAGTTCTTAATATCAGACATTGAACCATTCTTATGAAGAGGAATTATATATGATTCCTTCCAAATGGTTGGGAATGAACTGGAACTAACAGACAACTCAAATAATTTAAATAAAGGCTTACATAGAGAGCCAGCACAGTATTTGAGAACACATGCAGGAACCCCATCGGGCCCGGGGGAATAAACTGGTTTAATTATATTAAGTTCGCTATATAGCGAACTTTCGAGGATAACGGGATTAAAAATGCAGCTAGAAGTATTTAGCCTATACGGATAGTGACTATCACGAGTCAAACTAGTGGATGAATACGTAGATTGAAAGAAATCTGCAAATAAATCGGCTGCCGCCTGATCAGAGTTTGCTGTCATTCCATCATAACTAACCGAATTAGGTAAAGTAGATGACTTACGCTTATTGTTGACAAAGTTAAAAAATTGCTTAGGATTTTGCCGAAATTGAGATCGGCAGCGCCCTAGGTAATTATTATAACAAAGCGTATTGCATGAGATAAAGTTTGTTTTGGCAATAACATACCGAGATAAATCGGTAAGTGTTCTTGTAGACTTAAATCGTTTATAATATCTGGATTTAACATTTTTAAGCATAGCTAATTCCTTGGAGAACCATGGAGGTCTATTCGTCCTCTTTTGGAGCACCAAAGGAACGCAACTATTAAAAAGTTTATCCAAAACATTATAAAAGATTGAAGTCGCTTTATTAATGTCAGAACAAACATATAAAGGAGCCCAGTTAGTTTTAGAAATAAGAGAATTAAGTTTGAGAAAGTTGCATTTTTTAAAACACCTAGACTTAACACCAGGGTTACACGAAGATGGTTCTATTGAAGTAGGCAACTCAAGAAGTATTTTTAAAGTAGGATGGTAGCGATCTTCAGGAACAACAAGAGCACAAGTTTGCTCTATTGTAACATTAGATGAATCCGATGCAAAAATAAGGTCAAGTAAACGCCCATTACAATTACGGACAGCATTAACCTGACAGACTGACAATTCTAATAAAGATTCAATAAATTCATTGACAGTTACTGGTGACACAACATTAGTGGTAGTAGGAGATTGTGTCCAGTCAACATTTGGCAGATTAAAATCACCAAAAACAAGCAAGTAATCATTGTTAGAAAGCTCGGACGAGATAGAACGGATAACGGACAAATGTTTGAGATAAATTGCAGAATATACAGAGAACATATATATATATATATATAGTATATATATGTATTTGTATATATGTGTAACATATCTTATAGTATTTAATTCCAAGCTCAATTTGCTGGCAAAATAGTTCAAAGAGGCTGCAATAACTTCATATAAAATCAACCCTAACCTCACATATATTCATCCTATATGCAGCTATATATATAGGGAATATATTTATATATTGTATATATACTTACTGCACTTTACGTATATTCTTTTGTTCATTTACTACCAATTTTCTGCTAGAGAATGTAGCAACTTTCATAAGAATTTTATAATATCTGAACGCCACTCGTAGCGTATATAAAAAGTGCATGCCCCAAAAAGAGGAAGGAGCAAAAGCAAAAAAAAAAATCAGTGTGCTGTCTTCCTACTTACTCCTCCTTTTCCCATTTCCTTTTCCACTTTCCACTTGCTTTGTCTTCGGCAAGTAAGTTCAAGAGTTCAGCGTTGAGTAAAATTGTTTGAATTTCATTGTGCTTCGGCGATTTATGTTATTATTGATTTCGCATAACACGAAAATTCACAATCATTGCAGACTTTTCCTCAGCTATCTATATGTATATATATATATATATAAGTGTATGTGTGTGCGTGTGTGTGTGTGTGTGTGAGTGAATATTATGGCACAACTCAATTGATTCAAGCAATTTAATATTCATTTGTGCGTGTAAATCAGATTTGCACATGCAAACAAACAAAAATCGAGAGCAAATAATTGATTCCAGTTCAAAATCGAGCAACAAAATCACACACCAAAAATTATATTTTCATAATTTTCCTTTACATTTTTTTTATTATTATTATTTTTATTGTAAATGTGTTAAGCGTTGACAGATTTTATGCCATTGACATTTGTCATAAACACAGAGCTGATGATTGGAGTAGATCTAGGTATAGTAGAAGATAGGGAAAGGGGGGAGAGTAGGAAAACGGAACTGATTTATGTGTGAAATTTGATTTATTAAACAATTTCATGCACGAGTTTTCCACATAATCAACGTATGCGGCACAACTAATTTGATTATGATTTATCACATGTTAACCCTGACATTTTGTGGCTATAATGACAAAATCTGCTTATGCAACAGGAGTCTAAATTATGTGATGGGCGGGGGTGGGGGGAGATGTTAAACTTAATTGCAATTATCAACATTTCATTACAATGCAAAATTTACCTGCTGCTGCTACATACAACAGCAACTGCCACTGTTAACAGCTGCTGTTAAGTGTATAAAACTTTGGCTGTGTTTAGTGCGCAATACGCTCTCTCACTGTTAACTTAGCCAAAATGTTAGCTTGGCCAAGACTTAAGCCTTAAGTATGCATATGCATCATACTAATCAGCCGCCTGGCCTAATCTTTATGCTACAGAGTCTATTATGTCTATAACTATGCTAAGTTATGCATATGAAGTTATTACGTATACGACACGTTATCGCAGCTTATTGAAAATTATGAGCTCAAGTGATAAATATATATAATATACATATATGTATGTATGTTAGTGTGTGTGTGTGTTTTGCTTGTATCTCTGGGTTGGACTGGGTTATTTATGAGCTCTGCTGCAGACACTAAAACTCCACTAATTTAGCTAGATACAGTTATAGTCGGTATAGTCTATAGCTACTAGTACAAGTAGTTTTTCTTTTCTATTTGTATGTGGGTGCTTATATATGTCTATGTGGCTTTGTATGTGTGTGTGTGTGTGATGCTTCTACTGTTGCCACTTTGTATACAAAACGTGGCCGCGTTTATTTTTGGCTTCATTTATTTGCCTGCATTAAATGTCTCTGTCCTTAGCCACAACTCTCCCGCTCGCTCTCTCTCTCTCTCTCTCTTTCTCTCTCGCTTTTACGCTTCCTTTTGTTAACAAACAAAAAATCCATTTGAATTTCTGCATATGTATATTTGTTTGTATGTCTGTATATTTGTCAGTCTGTTTGTGTTGCTTTGGTAAATCTCTCTATCGTTTTTGTATTGTGTTGCCACAATGTTGTACACTGTCTGGGCCAACAAGCGGCATTAGAACGGCTAATACTACAACTACAACAATGCAACAACAATGCGACATTGCGACATAGCCAGCATATATACAAATATATATACAACCATATATATATATATATATATATATATATATGTATATGTATATGACAAAGAGACATTGAACTTGTTACCCGCTTATGATTATTTCTTGTTTTCCCTGCTGTGTGTGTTAACTTGTCTTGTAGCTAGTGCTCAGAGCGTGTTAACTCAGTCAACCGCAACGAGAGACAACTACAAATGGAAATGCCTCAAATATTGTCTAACAACAGCTGAAAGTTTAGACATAACGGAAACCGTTTTATAACTGTTATAAAATATTGATTTAAATGTGGCTAAAATACAATTCAAACTCAGTTTTTGATATTGTTAAAAGGATGTCAAAGGGTTGGCAGAGTTTTCGTGTTTCCCTTGGCAGAGTTTCCGCTTTTCTCTTCACTTCTTCTTGTCTCTGTCTAAGCCAGATATTAGATCTATATCTATCGCAAAGTATATAACTATATTACTGATTGATATCTGATTGATTCTAACAACAGTTAACAAACAACTTAACAAAACTTTATTGTTGTTGTTGTTGTTTTTCTGTATCGATTGGCAGCTTAAAGGCCAAGCATGCGGGTTCAACTGGAAGTTTCTTTTTCAGTGGGTTGAGCTTTAACCTTTTCACCTTTTGTATTGAGTTTTGATTAGCTACTTTGTAGCCCGCATTGATATGCATTTTGTTTCAATTTTAAAATAAGTTCTTTACGTTCTTCCCTTAGCCAAGTTAAAAAGAAAATAGAAGAAAAAAGAAACTTTGTCCATTTATGTTATTAAGTTAAGTAGGATCTGGGGTCTATATAGTATTATGTTGCCAATGCCAACATTTGTTGGTATTATCTTTCTCTGATTACTTACTTCAATTCCATTTGTTTGTTGTGCCTAATGTGGCACACGTGTCACAGCACAATTTATATTTCTTGTTTGTCTTTTCTACTCTTCTCTTTGTATATGTGTTGGTGTGTGTGTTTGTGTGTGTGTATGTGCTTGTTGTAAACTGTAAATCTCATACCCTAAAGTGGCCTTAAGATGATTTTGTGGCTTAAAGTTGTGATTTTTGTTTTGTGTTGTCGTTGCAAATTATGAAAGAGAATCAACTACTATAAGTCACACACACACACACACACACACACACACACAGTTCTGTAAAAGGCAGTTGACTTTTTTGAGTGACTGTCAAAACGACTTTTCGTTTAGGCGGCAATAAACTTTGGCAACTCTTTCAATTTGCTCAATGTCTGTGTGTGTGCTTCTGAGTGTGTGTTTGTGTGTGTGTTAGTGTGGGTGTGCGTATGCTTAGGTCTTTGGAAATGACTTCTTGTTTAGTTGGCAGTTTTCAGGACATACTCGAATCAGCAGGAGGCATCTCATGGGCAGCTTCAAAGAGCAAGACAAGGAGAGAGAGGGAGAGTTTGAGAGGAGGGTAAATGGTAGCACCTTTCTGCACACACAAATTGCTTACAAAGTGTTTTTGTTGTTGTTCTTGTTGTTGTTGTTGTTGTTATGTTTGTTGTAAATCCCAAAGAAGTAAACGAAAGAAAGAAAGAAAGAAGAGAAATAAATGGCTAAGCAGTAAATCTTTGTCGGTTTAGGTTATTGAATATTTCATGCTTCAGCTGATTTATTATTTATTTATTTTTAATGCCTTGCCGAAGGTCAAGCAAAACGTTTTTCGATGAGCCTCAATGAACCCCTTTTTCTCCCTATATATATATATATATATATTATTTTTTCCTTTTTTTTATAGCTATGGCTTTACTGCATTACGATTTGCTCAATAAACGTATACTTTACACCTACCCAAAACCCCCCCTCCCGAGCATCATCCCTCACACAGTACATTTAAATGGAAACAACTCTATTCTCTATAGCCAATCTCGTATATATATGAAACGTTATGCTGCTTCCTGTTTTCTGTATGCAACGGAAATACCAGCTACGATTTCCGACGTTACACCATTGTTGTATATCCCTGACAGACAACAGTGAACACACACACACACATACAGAGTGTATATATATATATATATATATATACACCCCTCTTTAGTGTTGACCGCATAATTAGAGGCTGTTGCTGTTGCTGTTGTGGGCTGAACGCAAGCAATTAGCCCCCATCTGCTCTTCCCTTTTCGGTTTGGCTTTTAGACGCTGCATTTGATGGCCAAAAAGTTGCCCCTTTGCACACGCCTACTTACCTACTATGCTGCCCCCTTTTTTTGCAGCGCTGTCCCGTGGGCGTTTCTAAAAATTACATGCACTTTGCACACGCCCTCCCGCCTTGCCCCCTCTGCTTGCACAGAGCAGCTCAATAATGCAAGACTTCTGCTATATAGCCATGCTTTCAGCTTTTTCTCTTTCACACAAACACACACACACACACATACACTACGTTCTCTGTGGATTTCTGTATGTGTTGCCATTCATTGTTTGCTCTTGCTCGGCCGCATGAGACATAAAGTGCATAAAATGCCGATATCCGGCCAAACGCGGGCAACATTCGTGGCATTTGCATGGCCGCAAAGTGCTTCACTGGCGGCTTCCGTATGGCATACAACGTACAATGTGCATAGCCAGTGGCCAGTGGCTTCATCCGCAGGATATTGAAGTCCTGTCAACACCTCACCACACACCTCACAACCGCCACAGTCACAACTATTTTTCCACCAAGCGAATCAGTTATAAACTTCAACAAAAAAAAAAACGCAACTTGTTTTGCATTTCGTTTTGCTTTTCATTTCTCTACTACTTTTTTCTTTACTATTTAACATTTTTGCGCTGCTTTTTTTCTTCAGCTTAAATGCTGCGATGATTGGCTTAAACGGAGCTTGTGGTAAGAGAAGCTGCAGCTTTAGTGCTATGTAGCTGGGATAGGGTTAAGGCTAAGAGTAAATTGGAGCAGAAACAATTTTGTTTTACATATGCAATTATGAAGCATCAAATATTTTAGAAACTTTTCTCATCTTTTATTATTTTTATTGCATTTTTTTTTTTTGTATTTTCTTCTATTTTTTTCTTTTTTTTTGTATTTTTTTCTCTTTTTTTTTTGCTTAAATTATTTACAAATCTTTCAACAGTCGAAAAGTTTTTAGAGAGCAAAAAATATTATTTTGAAGCGTCATGCAAAAACTTTACCTTTACTACAATAGTCTCATATATGCATGTCTGTGTTTGTTTATATGTCTGTGTGTGTCTGTGTGTGTGTTAGTGCGTGAGTGGCTCTTTATGTAAATCGTTCGTTGCGCTTTTTCAACATTTTAAACTCCCTTTTTGCCCTGCATCTCCTTTTGGCTAGCAAAAATGTTGAGTGTTTTGTTATTGAAACATATATGAGTAGACTATATATATATATATATGTTTATACGAATATTTATATATATACATATATATATGCATTGTTTGTTTTATGCTTTTTTCATACTAGTTTTGTTCATATTTCACATTTGTTTATTTTGCAGACCTCTGCACACATTGCACATTGAGTTGTCATACCCTAGTATAAGGGATATCAGCTTTATATAGACTGAATGTAGCTAGAGTTAAGACAACTTATATAACTTATATATATATGTATATAGTATAGATATATACAATATAGAATTTTATACTGAAAAACTCGCATTAATGATCTCTGCTATTTGATGCTGCTTTCAACTCTTTTCAATTCCATTTTCATTTAGCAATTTCCTTGCATTGTTTCAATTTTCATTTGTATTGCCTTTTATTATCTTGCCTTATATTCCCTAGAGCATCTTCAAGCTGTGCATACCCCATTTTATGTACAGCAAAGTATGTTTAGTTGTTGTTGTTATTGTTGTGCTGCTCTCTTTACGCACACGTTTGCTACATTTACACCTAAAGAGTGTACATTGTGCGAGAGCAACTTGAATGCTTAGTTAAAGAAACAAGAAACACTGCCAGAATGTATGTGTATATATGTGTGTGTGTGTGGTATGCGTGTGTGTGTGTGTGTTGAACCTTATGCTCGGGTTCTGAAACCTCATCCAAAAAAACCGACTTTGAAAGAGTAAAAAAAGAAAGAAATGCCAAATGGAAATAAAGATGGGCTCTTAGTTCGTTAATAGAGGAAAGAGGTAGTAGGTACTCTCGATGAAGAAGGAGAGAGAGAAGGAGAGAGAGAGAGGTAGAGGGGGGTACATTTTATGTTGGGTCTCTTAATGTATGCGCTAAAAGCACAAGCAGCTGCATGGCTGACAATTGCTGTTAGGCACTGTACGATGTGTATTAAGCAGTTTCAAGGCTTAAAGTTTTTACGGTTGCTGTTACTGTTGCTTCCTCTTGCTCTTACTCTTCCCCTCACTTCATTTTATGTCCTTCGTCCTGTCCTCACTGTGGTTACTGTCCTTACTGTAGTGTTGCGTTGCGTTACGTTACCCAAAAACTTTAGGCATATAAAATGTAACGTTATTTACCTCTTTCGGCGAGCCTAAAAGTATGCAGCAGATATATGCAAACACAACCGAAAACCAACCAAGCCAACCCATACAAACACATACACCCACACACACACACACACACACACACACATACACACCCACAACCGTTACAAACAACGCCGACAACTTTACACACAATTGCGTTTTTGCATATATTTGTAAACAGAGCAACAAAAACGGCAAAAAGCCAGTTGAAAGTTGCCAGTTTCCAGTTGCCAGTTGCCAGTTAACAGTTAACAGTTAGCAGTTACCCATTGCCTGTTACCAAACACCAAAACTAAAATCATTGGGGGCCATATGAAGGTGGGTATAAAGTGTACAAAATCGGGTCAAGAGCTGTTAACTTGAAAATTACACAATTTTTGCATTTTGCAATGTGTTGCGCGTAGCGCTATTCGCGTTAAGCTGCCGCCTGCCCCAAACAGTTCATGGTAGAGAAAGAAAAGTATAGGAGGAGGGGGGAGTGTTATGTTGTGCATTCAAATTGCCACCCGAACAGCAGAACAGAATATTTAAAAGGCAATGCCACAATGGGCCAAATAATTGGCTGGAAAACAGAACGAAGTAAAAAAGAGAAAAAGAGAAAAATACAGAAGGAAAGAGAATAAGAATCCCCGATGAGTGTAACCACAAAGCATTCAACATAAAAGTCAACATGCCACAGGCGCTATACCGAATGCAGCATGCGGCAAGCAACATGCAACATGCTGTTGCAACGTGCAATTGTACAATTGCCACATAAACAGAAAATTTTGCACTTGAACAGCTGCCACATAAATTTCACGCAGTCAGAAACAAAAAAAAAACAAAATGAAAACGTGAACAGTTTTTATAACTGTTTGTTAACAGCAATTAAAATGAAGTAAAACATCCTTTGAGTCCTTCGAGTGCCACTTCGCTGTGGCAATAAAAATGTACAAGGCAAAGCATAAATTAGATATAAAGAATGTTGCCTTAGCTTTTAGGCCAAGCTTTAAATGACGTTAAGATTGCAACTCCCATAAGGAATCAAGGATAATGCATTCAGCTACTTCTTTTTATCGATGAGTGTTTTATCGATAGTACTTAAGCTTATAATTGTATAATTTTACCTCAAGGACTAGCAACCAGATTTGGAACTTTACTAGCTTACCCCTGGGCATAGTTTAGATATAGTCCTTATAGTATATCCTTAAGAAAATACTCAAAAATTTGATACACTTTTTTTTGGTTGTAATTGTCGCCTTGACAATTTTTTTTTTAAAGACACCATATGGCTAAGATTCAGCCTGGCTCTTAAGTAAATGGCCAACAAATGGCAGAACTTGTAGTGTGCCCAAGGCAAAATGTATATAAATATATATAAATATATATATATATATATATATATATATGATGAGTATGAGATGAGTCTTGAAATGAGATGAGCATAAAGATTAATTCGTATGCTATGTGAAGTCTATAGGGCAGCCACTGGAGGGCAACACTTCAAGACTCATGCGAGTACGATAGATGCTACACTTGATCATGAGGGAAGTGTGGGCACCTAGAGTGAGGGGGTATGTGGGTTGTGGTGGCAAACAATAGCTGTCAGTATGGGTGTTGCCTTAGGTAACAAACACATAGCTCTTGCTCTTTCTACGGGTTTTTTTTCTTCTTCCTTTGCTCTTCCTTTTGCGCTTTGGCCAGGCACGAATAATGCGGCAAACATTTGTGGAATTGTTTTTTTTTCTTTTTTGTTGCTTCTGTTGTGTTGTGTTCGTTTCTGTTTTGTGAACGAGACTTTGACTAAGAATTGCTGGTAGTAGTATAGAGGAGGAGATGAGTGGAGAGCAGCAGGGGCGAAGCAAGTGCGAGGCATCAGACATTGTGCCAAATGAATGATGAATGCTTATAAATGAGCGTAAGGGCGACGTGCGACCTTTCTGTTGGGCACAGCCGCAGGCCATTGCAAGTACATATATAAATATGTAAGTGTGTGTATATTTGTGTGTGTGTGTGTGTGTGTGTGTTAGCATCTATGTGGGTGTATATGTATGGCACGTTGTGCATATTTATGACCCTTTTGGATGGTCTACAATTTGTTGCTTTGCCATTGACAGCATTTAACGTTGAGTAGCTTCAAATGAATCAGTCAAATGGCTGTTATTAAAACCCACCACATCACATTGGCTTATCGCCACGTACCCCTTTAACCTTTGTGCGTACCACCTTTTTTCTGTCTTTGCATTTAATGTGCTACTTACCACAATAAACCTGACCTACAGCTGGGTTGTTGTTCGTACGCAATGAGTCAACTTATTAATTATAATGCCACTTAAATGTGTCAAAGGTGTCTGCGACGTCGGTTAATGCGGCTTAAATATCAGCTGCTATAATATCACCCAATCTATCACCCACACCAGACACACACAACAACAACACACACACACACACAGCAGACACACGCGACATATAATCGAGCACATACGACGCACGTATATACCACAGAAGTACATACCGCAGACAGCACACGTACACATACATATGTATATATATATATATATATATATACATATGAGTAGCAAGAGAGAAAAGTTAACCATACCTGACCCAAATTGCGGTCTTATATCTTAGTGAAATTGAACCGGGCAGCTGTGAGTTGATGGGAAATCTTTGTTTGATATTCGTTGTCGAGTGGTAATTAACGTTAGTTGAAATGAATATTCCCTACAACGTCCCCCGTCCCTCACAGAAAATGTCTTGAGCATTTTCATATTTAAGCCACATTTAAAACAAACTAGAAAACTTTTAAGCCGAAAAATTTCATTCAATTTTCAATTTAATTTGTAGTCAAAAGTTTTGGCAGCCGCCACCGCCGTCATTAGCCGGCGTCAAAAGCTGCTGTCTGTTGTTAGCCGTCATTAAAAACAGTTTACACAGAGCAGCCAAAAAAGCCTTTTTTGAACGGCTAAATGTGGTTTGTATAGATGTTTAGGTAAAACTGTTCCCTGATGGGTAGCACGTGTGCGCCTAGTAGAGTTAAAAATAACAAAAAAAAAAAAAAATTATTGATCACAAAAGAAAATTTTTGGTTTTTGTTGCCAAACGTTAGACAAAAAAAATCTTTTTTTTGGTAGTAGGCTATGCCTAAAGCATAACAATATAACAGAATTTTATTTAAGCCAAGCAACAGGCAATTTGTAAGAGTTTAAATAGAATAGATATTAAAATCGAAATGAATGCTAATAATCCGAACGCTGAAAGTGTCGAATGTCAAAAGCGGCATAATCGCATTAAGGCCATAATGCGGCGCAAAGAATTGGAATATCAGCAACGTGAGAGACGCAAGGCGCTTTATGAAAAGTTGAAGAAAAAATTACAAGTGCTTAATGATAAACTCTCTGTGCTTAATACCATCGAAGCCAATATACGTCAGTCTAAGAAAACCAAGGAAAATCTGAAATCCGAAGTCAAATCTGACCCAAAGGATGTGGATAACAGAGAGTGAAAATTTTTTGAAATGAAATAATTATTTGTTTTCTCTTATTGCATTCTCTGACTGCAGTAAGATCTAAAATTCAATGTATCAAATAGTACTTGTAGCCATAGGGGTCAAAAAAATATATATGTACCAATGAATGTATGGAGAAGAATTTTATTTTAGATATCCTGTAAAAAGTTAAATGTGGGAGACAGCAATCCAGAACTAAGTTAAAGCAAAGCAGAGTATATGAAGGTAGGTTGTGTCTTGACTTCAAACTAATAGAAATGCAGTTGCTAGCAGCTAGGTACAGCATTGGATGTGAACTTGAATACAAAGCTGGGAACAGTAAATAGTGTGGGCTTAGCAGAGCTGCAAAGTGTTTCTAGTCGAGTAGATGCCACTTTTAGGGTATTTCTTACCTGAAGAATGTTGTAAGCTGCAATTAAAGGGTATTAGCTAGTCATTTATATGTATAAAATACATTTTTTACTTGGTTTTTGTTCTATGACTTTCGCTTTCAGCTGTCTGCAGCTTGGAGAATGTATTTTTCTCTAGTGCCCATAAAAGTATGCTATGGATACGGCTATGGCTATGGCAATGGCTAAAGGCAATGCCATTTCAAAAGCACACAATTCTACCTATGCGTGTGTGTTTGAGTGTGTATAGTTGTATAGGTGTGCGTATGTGTTACATACTTCATATGTGTAGGTTTGAATGTTTGCCATAACGAGGTCACTGCTTTGGTACAAAGCTTGTCAACTTGAAAATTATACGTACTGCAAATCAGTAGAAAAAAAAATTCACACACTACTACACACGAATATAAACGAACGCACACACATACACATACATACACTTAGGCATACATTTGTGTTTTGTTGTGTGTATGGGTGTGTGTGCGTGTGTGTGTCTTTGGTCGCAGTTAGCCCAACTGTTGCCTGTTATGCAAGTTTATCAGCGTGTAAAATGCGCAATTCAAATGCAAATCTGCAGCGTAATTAAAAATGTGCAAATGTTTGTGGATAGTTTTCCGCATTTCCATTGCAATTTTACATCCCTTAGCATCCTTTTTTTTTTGCTTGCTGTATTTTATACCACAACCACGTTGACTTTTTCTTTATGCCATGTATTTTCCCTCCCCTTAACACAACTTTTCCCCTGCTGTTTGTAGAAAATGTGAAGCCAATTTAAATAGTTATTTACTATGAAATATGTTTGTAAGTTTTATGTTAAATCATCAACCGATAACTAACATATATCCTAGCATAACTTATCATGCAGCAAACATTAATTTAAACTTTTTATATTTCACTTTAATTTTACCACGAAATGTATCATATTACAAGCAATTTGCCAGGATGAAATTTGATACTTTTGTTAATTAGTTTTAAGGTATAAAATTTATAAATATATATATATTTACATTATTCATACAATTTATGAGCCTGTATATAAATATATATATAATATATAATAAACATGGACAGCTGTCAGCTTATGGTTAATGTTATTATTTGATAGCTGCTTTCAACAGTTTTTCCGTTTTCAGTTTCATTTTACAATCCACTTGGCAAATAATTCGAATTGAGAACAGTTTTCGCATGTCAAATTGGAAATAAGCCTCAAAAAAAAAAAGAAACTCTGCAAACAGTTGCCGCAAATGAAGTCGTAGATATTTTGAAATGCCGTTATCACAAATTGACAGCAAAGTAATGCAAGTGTGCGTGTGCGTGTGCGTGTGTATGTGTATGTGTGTGTATATATATGGCATCAGTACTTTGGGGCAGCTGTGCGTAGCAACGGCAACAGCTTCATCATTGGCCAATGGGCAATGGGAAATGGGAAATGGGAAATGGTCAATGGGCTGTGGCTATATGCGGTCACTCAACCAGGCTGAACATTTTACAAGCTTAACGCTGCTTCCGTTTACGTACACACACATATACACGCATACACATAGAGAGAGCGAGACTTGCACACATATACAGTGAGTTAAGTGCTTTGTGGTTGCTGGCAGCGCGTTGATTGCGCTGCGGTCCAAAAAATCTAATAAACTTTCTACCTCTCTCTCTCGCTCTCTCTCTCTCTCGCTATGTCGCTCCTGCTCTCTGTCGCACTGTGCATATGAATGAAAGGCTAACAAAATATATGACAGTACTAGCTGCTGGCAGATTGTGTTGAGGCAGCTTTTCCGCTATGGAAAATCCATCTATTAACAGGCAATCCATACATTCTCTATATATATATACTTTCTTCTTATATATATAAATATATATATATATATATAGTTTATTTTGCTTTAGATGCCAGTTATGATATATAAATTTTCAATAGAAATTTTTTTTCACTATTGAAATAAGTATAAAAACCAATTAGAAAAAATTCTAAAAGTAACGCAAAATCGATGCTAATGGATGGTGGGGGTGATAATCAGTTAACGCCCCGTTATGGCCGGCGACCGGTTAATTTAAGATTACAAATGATATTGCAGGATTATCAACGTTGGGAACGTCCAGATGGAGCTGCATATGGTAATCCAACAATAGCACCACATAATACTACAAATCAATTACCAATTGGTCTAATCCATCGTGATCTTGGCTTGCCAATGCATTTAAATCCAAATGATATTGATCCCGATGCTGATGCCGATGCCGATGATGATGATTCCGGTTTCGAGTCGAGCAGCGATAATGATTTGTTATAAAACCAACTTTCGATTATAATGTTGTTGATTATATATAGTACATATACATATATATATATATATATATATATAGTATATACACATATATATATATATATATATACATAGACAAAGTCCAGTCTCTCATATGGTTATAAACTGTAAATAAATTTCATAATGTAAATATATGTTATATTGTGTGTCCTTTAACAAAGATTTTATATACCACCTATAGATATATATATTATATATATTATATACATATTATATGTATATATATATATGGTATATATATGTCTTTCAAAATTGCTAAATACCCTTTAAAATCATACAGCATTTTCACACGAATCATTTATCATTTATTTCTTTTTTTTTTTTGGTTTATTCATGTCAAATTTGATTTGTATTCAAACACAAATTCAATTTAAAACATATATATTGTTTTTCTGTGTATGTGTAGATGTGTGTGTGTGTGTTTGTATATAGTTGGAGCGAGACAGTGACACAGAGAGAGAGAGGGATAGAGAGCGATAGCAAATGAATTGCTTTTAACATTTAATACATTTACACACGAATTACATAAGATACACGAGATATATATATGTATATATCTATATATATGAGATACAATACGTAAGTTTTTTTTTTATTATTTTTATAGGGATTATGCATATTTACCAGATATTATCATATGTATATAGCTTATACTTCTTTTGTCTGATTTCTCTCTATATTTTTATAAATATATTTTTATTATATTTTATTTTTTTGTAGTTTCTTTTCTCTTGAACTGCTTCTGCTGTTGTGTGTGTGTATGTGTGTGTATTTCTTTTCAGTACATATTCAAATTTTAAATTGTAATTAAATGTACATGTTTTTCATTTTGATTAATGCATTAACAGCAGCATTTAAAGGGGGTTAACACTCCCTCTAAGCCCATGCAACAGCTGCGTCTTTGGTTTCACTTCAAATGCTTTTCATATAAAATTTTGAGCTGCGTTTTACTCGCTTCTTTTATACATATATATATGTTTATTATATATATATGATCGTATATATATATATCATTATCCATATATGTATTTGTATAGTATATATCATTAATTGTGCCTACCTTTTTCAAGTTTTGTTTGACTTTTTTTGCTTTCACTTAAATTTATTAAATTTTTTCTTTTTGGTATTTTTTTTTCTTTTTTCGGAATGTGATTATATGTCTATCACATCTAAGAAAAAAAGAATTTTATTTATATTTTTGGGATTTTTTTTTTATAGTTTATATTATCGTATAGAACTGATTGATTTGGTTTGGGTTTATAACTATATATCTAAAATTGTTTTGGTATTAAATACTACAAAGATATGAAGATTTTCTTTCAGTTACTAACTGTTAAAACGATATAATTATATAGATATAATACGTATATATATATATATGATATATAGTACAACTTGTATTACGTATTTCGACCTAATAGATGAAAGCATAAAGATAAATTAAAGATAAATAAAAGTAACTTTTTTTTAAGTTAAAAATCTTAAACTAAGTTTCAACTTAGGCAATTTCATTTACATAATTCATTATTTGTCATGGTTCAGTTAATATACTTCACGTATATATATATATATATATATATATATGAAAAAAATAACACAAAATCTAAATCTGTGTATATATATATATATATTTATATAGATATATGTATGTATGTGTAGGTATTTAATGTTGCTTAGTGTGGGCTTTAAGTACATCTATAAATTCTTTAAAATTTCTAATCGTGTATACATTTGACGAGAGGTTAATGGTGAGCGGGGTGGAGGATATAGGGGAAGTAAGTAAGTTGTTATAGGAAGAGGAGAGAGAGGGAGAGAGAGGGGGTAGGCTTAGTAGTAGCTATTGTTGTTGTTGTTTTGTCTTTATAAAATGCATAAACATTCAGCTTAAAATCTAGACATTGCTCTCAGCAATTTGCGCTGTTCCACTAGACACACACACACACACATTTATACTTGTATGTATATATATAAATATGTGTGTGTGTGCGTGTGTGTTTTTAGTGAGTCTACTATGACACTCAATGATATATATATATAGTAGTATATATTTAATAAGTATGTAGGAGGAGGGCTTTTACATTGAAATCCATAAATTGTTTTAGCAATTGCTGAGTTAGTTCATAATATATGTATACACTGCTATGTGTGTGTGTATGTGTGTGTGTGTGTGTATGTTTGTGTATTAGTTTATTCATTAGATATTGGCTGCAGTTGTTTTTTATCTACTTTGATTTTTTCACTATTTTTTCTTAGTATCCAATTAAAATTTTATATTTGTGAATTAATTATTTCACTTTTGTTTTGGGTTTATCTTTTCAATTTTCATTGAAATTTATTGATAAATTTGTTGTTGTTGTTGTTGTTGTTCAACTTACAGCACAAACCCGTAACCTCAGTAACCAGTAGCATCGAAGAGATCTGGCAACACCAGCGGTGGGCAATTGTGTGGACTGCAGGTAACGCTGGGCAGCTCATCGGGTGTTACGGCATCGGTGCAGATGCATTGCAAACAGTTGCCAGTATCCTGTGGCAGGATTTCACCAATTTTATACAATTTACCTGTAAAATCGAATAACATCAAAATGGCATAACACATTGTTGTTGTCGTTTAATGTTGCTGTTGTTGTTACTTACCTAAAACATTGCACATACGCCCCGTTGTTAGCGGTGTTGTTGTTATTATTGTAGTCAGTGTATAGGGCAACACTCTATGCTGATTGCTGTTGCTGATGGGCTGTTTTGTTGTTGTTGTTGTTGTTACTGCTGCTGGTGTTGTTTTAGCTTCGACTGTTGCTGTTGCTACTGTAGCTGTTGCTGTTGCAGTTGGGTTCATTGTTGGTTGCGTGCCAGCAGCGTTAACCTCTGATGTTTCGTTGTCATTTGCAATTAAATCCGTTTGCGCTTTGGTTGCTTTGGGCAACTGTTGTTGTTGCTGCTTCAGTTGTTCCTGCTGTTGCTGCTGCTGCTGATGTTGCTGATGTGGATGCACATCGACTGCAGTTAGTGTTATGTCAATATTGACAACGCTTCCATTGAATTCACTGCTGTAATCATTGTAAGAGCTTCGAAAGAAAACAGCATCCGCATTGTCAGCAATGTTGTTGTTGCTGTTGTGATTGTTGTTGTTTTGGTTGTTGTTGCTGCTGTCATGCACATTGCTATTGTCTTTACGTTTGATGCTGTTGTTATTGTTATTGTTTTTGTTGCTGCTGCTACTGCCAACATCATCGATTATCGTTGATGCTGGCGTTTCCTGTTCAACATCAACAGCAACTGCTGCTGCTGCTGCTGCCGCTGCCGCTGCGTCTATATCTGCCTCTCCTGCTGCTGCTGGTAGTGGCAGGTTATCGTCAACCATGTTGGTGCTGTCAACATTGAGTTCCGTTGATGTCAGCCAACGATGAAATGCATCGTCTGTATCCTCCTCCACAGTTTCCGTGTTGTGTTGCAACTGTTGCAAGTAAAGTAAAAGTTTTCTATGTCATTTTGTTTCTTTCTTTCTGTTTCTTTCGTCGACTAAGTTTCTTTCTTTCTTACTGTTATACTTGTTCTTTAAATCAAAAATTTAAATGGATTCCACCCACAATTGACCCTCTACACTAGCAACCAACTACTGCTGTCTCGCTCCTCCCTCTTCCCCTTTCCACTTTCCACAATAATCTGGCAAAAAAATTCTTTATAAAGTTTGCAACTTTTTCTTCCTTCATAAACATTAAAATGATATAAATAATAAAGCAAGTTGGGCATAAAAAATTCAATACAGCAACTCACTGGCATCTGCCTCTCTTCCACTCTTCTCCTCTCTCTCTCTTGTCTTTGTCCTTGTCTGTCTGTTTGCCTCTATCTTGTCATGTCCTTAGAAACCTAATTGGTTGCACCAAAAGGGAGTGGCTATGTGGCAATGTTGCTACAAATGCCACACTAAAATCTGTGGCATTCAATGTGGGTCTACTTACATTTGTATTGCTGTTGGCAGCAACTGTTTCTGCCTTTGCTTCATGCTGTTGTTGCTGTTGTTGTTGCTGCTGTTGTTGCTGCATATTGCTACGAGGCGTTGTCATCATTTCAATTGTTGTTGCTGCAATTGTTGTTGTTCCTTTAGCTGTACTACTACTGCTGCTATTACTATCGCTGCTGCTGTCGCTGTCACTATTGCTGTTGCTGTGACTGTTGCTGTTACTGTTGCTGGTTGTTGTTGTTCCTGTTGGTGGGTTCACTGGTCGTTTGGTTGGTGGTTCGGGCAAAATATCGCTGTCGGTTTCCGCCTCGTCAAAGTTCTTATCAAAAACTACCAAGTTCTGGTTAGCTTCAACATTTGTGTTTCCCTTTTGCAGTTGCTTCAAACGTTGCTGCTGCTGTTGCTGTTGTTGCAACCGTTGCTTTTCATGCAGCAAGTGTTGCTGATGATGTTGATGCTGATGATGTTCATGCTCCTCCGTTTTATAGTCATAATAAAGCAAAGCCGGCAAGTTTTCGGGGAAACTTAAAATTTTGCTGGACGAATGAGGCTGATGGGCGTGCAAATGTTGCTGCGGATGTTGCTGTTGCTGTTGTTGCTGCTGTAGCTGTGGCAATTGCTGTTGATAATGCGTTTCCTTAGCTGCCTGATTAACAGTTGCTGCAGCCACATGAAGCTGTTGCTGTCTGTTCTCCTCCTCCCGCTGTTGGGGCATTGACGTTGCCAACTTTTGCTGCAGCTGCTGCTGTTGTAGCTGTTGCTGCTGTTTATGTAGCTTGATGGTATTGTAGTTGCTGCTGCTACTACTACTAGAATCGTCGCTCTTTTGTTTTAGTTGCTGCTTTATGTCTGGCTTTTTATAATCCATCTCCAGCGCCATTTCCAACTCCATTGCTGTTGCCGTTCCTGTTGCTGTTGCAGCTGCTGCTGATGTTGCCTGTTTGCGGCCGTGGTAAACTTGGTAGTCATTAAAATTCTTTTGATTCCTCTGATGCTTCTTATGCCGCTTGCCAGCTTTATGCACTTTTGTTGATTTTCTCGTTGTGCTCTCATACCGATATGCATCTGCATAGTCGACAGCTGCCACAGCGCCTCCCGGGCCATTTGTTACACTCTTTACTTGCGTCGACTTATCTGTGCATAGCATAGAATATATAAATATATAAAGTTTCATCTTTCAATTCTTTTCTATTGCTTTCTGTCTTCATTCTCCCTCTTTCAAAGGAAACTAACTCAAAAATTCGATACTAACCGCATTTCTCCCACCAGCAAAAGATTTCACCATCCATGCAGAGGCATACCTCACAGGGATCCAAACGTGGCACCTACCCCAATATCAAATACAAATATAACCAAACAAATATATATATATATATGTATGTGTATGAATGTATGTGTATTAAATGGGTTAACCGAATTCAAAACAAATCTAACTGCTGTCGCCTCATGTTTTTTTGAAACTTTTGAAAATTTTTCAACTTTATTTGGGTTGGTTTTTTTGGTCTTTTTTGTCAACTCAAATGAAATGAATACAGTGACAGTTGTTTGTGGCTTCAACTATACCCCAAAAGTGACATTCTTTTCTATCTGCTTCTATTAAGATAAACACAGATACAAATGGTTGAAAAAATACGAAAGTTGCTTTAACTAAATTTTTGTTTTGGTCTCTATAAAAGATTGAAACAAGCGTCTGTTTTGCATACGAAATTGGTCTAAATTGACATAGATAATAGAGCCTTAAAGTGGTGCAAGTGTATGTGAATTTTATATATTATAAACTCAATATATAAAAGGATATATCTAGAAGGTCAGAAGCTAGTTTATAATGCACTAAATATATATATTTTGGTAGTATCTGAAGGCTTTCTAAGTCGAAGATCGGAGAGGGAAATCAGTTTCAATCAAAGCTGATGCAATGCAAAATTTGAGACTTTGGAGCAAAAAGTGCTTATTATGATTGATATGATTAGATATAATATGATAAAAATATATAATGTATATGATATTGAAGAGCATTAGCTTATTAAATATCAATAATAACCCATATACTTCAGTCATAGTTCAAATTTTTATTCCCAGACTGCATGGAAGTTCTATAGGCTAAAGTTGACTGTATGTAAGTATAAGTATATACAGGTATATGATGATATATAAACTTTATTATATATATAGTTAATCTTATACTAATTGAGCTCAAGATCACATTTCTATATATAACAACTGTCTATATATTCCATGCAGCAGCTTGAGAACTTAAACTGAAAGCATTTAATTTTATATTCAGAAATTAGACTGAAGCATTTTGATCATTGACTATACAGTTATCGGTATATGTAATATATATATATAAATATATATATAATGAATATAATATATATAAGTTTATAATATTTAAGCTTTATAGTATATATATATATATATAAATGCAACATTTAAGCCTGACTTTCATCTACTTCCTTGACTAAATTTGCTTATGAAAATTTACTGCTGCTTGAACAGCAACTAAGATTGTGCAGAGAGTTGCATAAATCTAGTTAAATGCATTATTAACTAATGAAGATTATATAACCATTTGGTTAAATTTAAATACATATATATATAAATACTACTCTAGCTATCATATACACTAACTGAATCTTTAAGTAAACGTTGAAAGGGGACCACAAGCCACATATGAATATTCAGTTGGCTGTAAAGCAGCAAATGTACTACAAGACACACTCAACGTGTGTTTATATATAGTAGTGTATGTGTGTGTATATTTGTGTGTTTGTATGTGTGTTGGTATGTGTGGATTAACTTACCTTCTGGCCGTGTGTATACTTGTGGCCATTTGTGAAACATGCCGCTGCTCTGCTATGTGGCTCCAGGTCATCCTCAGCTGCAGCCAATGCGGAGGAGGACGATGAAATTGAGGATGAAGAGGCTGCGCTGGAAGAGCTGTATGAGGAATAACCACTGACAGCAGCATCAACAGCAGCAGCAGTTGCTGTTTTATCTGTTTCGGTATTTGGATTTGAATTGAAGCTGATGCCAGATTCAATGTCTGCTCTTTGCTGTAGCTCAGCGTCGCTCAGCATTTGTTCAGAGAGCAGACGTGCATCGTATTTTGCTTGGGATTGTGCCTCATCCAGGTCATAGTTGAAGTCATCCTCGTGCTGTTGTTCATCCAAGTACTCGAAGGGCAATGCTGTTGTTGTTGTTTTTTGGTACGGTAAAAGGTGAAAGTAGAAAGTATAAAATAGAAGCAAAAAAAAAGGTGAAATAAGCCGCAGTTGAATTGGCTTTTGGCATTACAAATTCAAAGGAGCTTTTATTCTATTTCGTTGTTGATGTTGTTGTTTAAAGGTCTTTTGCTAACTGGTCTAAAACCATTTTGTGGCGTATTATTAGAGCTAAGCTGCAATCAGCAGGCTGTTGCCAACTTTGCCGACTTTTCGGCCATAAACAGTTGGCACTCAACACTCGTCGTCGTCGTCGTCAGCGTCTTGGCTCACAAAATATTTGAGAAATTATCATAAAAAATGGAAACGAAAATGAAAATGAAATCCATAACATTTGTGAGCACTTGCAAATAAATCAAAAGCGCACATAAAACACACACACACACAGACTCATAAACATAAACATAATCTCTCTCTTTCTCATTCTATGTGTAAGTGAATATGTGGCAGTGTGTGTGTGTGTGTGTGTGTGTGTGTGTGTTTGTTGTATATGTTTTATAGCAGCCCATCATATAAACCATTAAATCAAAAGGCTGAGCTCATTACAACATAAAAAGGTAGACAGAGATGGAGATGGAGAGAGATAGAGCGAGAGAGAATGTTAAATTTTTGTGCGTGCTTACAATTTATTTGACTGAGATTTGATTTGATTCAAAAAGAGAGAGGGAAATGTTTGGGTGTATAGAGCATATATAGGAAACTTACCCTCAGCCAGGTGCTGCTGCTCCCCATATTGTAGTAATCCACATATGTTGCAGCTGTGGCAGAGCAGCAAGCAAAACCACAAGCAATTGATGCTTTGCCTTGTCATGCTGCTCCCTTTACACCAAGTTCCTTGCTGCTGCCTCTGCTGCTGCCTGTTGACTGTTGTTGACTCCTCTAATCCTTTACTGAAATGTTAGTTTATCGTTGCTATTGCCGTTTGCTGTTTCCGTTGCCGTTGCCGTTGCCGTTGCCGTTGTCGTTTTCGTTTCAGTTTTTGTATGTGTTCTGTTCTGTTGCTGTTTCTGTTTTGTAGATTTCATGCACTTTATTGCCACATTCTTGAGTTTTTGTGCAGCTCACAAAATAAACACGCAACCTTCATGCACAAACATATAAGCACACACAACAACAACAACAAGAGACGAGGCGACACGTTACGAGTTTCAGTTTCAATTCTTTTTTTTTCCTTACTTTTTTTCAGTTTATTTTTACACAAGTGCTGAAAGACACACACAAAAAACACACTCAATGTTACAATTGTTTGTTGGTTGTTTGCTCTAAGGGATTTTTCGTTATTTTTAAAACACACACACACTTCAAAGCCCCTGCACACACATACTCATTCACACTGTGCATAGACATACGTAATATTGCATGCTATGCAGCTGCCCAAATAAGTAGGCAACACTTTTGCTTTCTTTCGTATTACAACTCATTTATATGGAAGCATTTTACTTATATTCAATTCATTTGCCAAGTTGTTGATTACTGCACAACTGAGATTTGCCTTGGCTGCTACGTGCCAACAAGTGTTTCAGCCAAATAACTCCCTCTCTGACACTATGCTACGTGCTGCCGTCCCACCGCCCCAAACGTAAAGCAAGCACAAAAGTTGGCCAAGAATTGATAGAGAGTATAGGCAAGGGCCAAGACCGCGTGCCAGCTGCAAATGTGGTAAACAATTTCAAATGTAATCAACGCCATTAACTAATCAGTATAAGTTGTTGATCTGCCACACCCACATAATCATGCAATTTCAATAATGCCCCTGGGACAAGCTTTCAGACTATGCGTTAAGCGTCTCAAGTTTATGACGAAACCGAAACGAAAAGCAACTTAATTCTATGCTAAGTAAATCTTTAAGTTCTATATCATAAATTTACACAGAATCAATGGATCTACTTTTACTTAGCAACAGCAAATTCATTTGCTATAAAGAGACCTTAAGCATAGCCATAAGCCATTGCCTTAAGGATATATATATATATATATATATATATATATATATATATATTTAATGTTGGCAAGGATATGCCTTGAGCCGTAAAACTAAAGTCTGGTTAAATCTCTCATTTCGAATAGAAATTCTTTTTTATGCAGCTCGAGGATATTAAGCACCTGAACTGAGTGCCAACTAACGAAGCATTGAAAGGATTGCGAGAAAAGGACTGCAAAAAGGATGCCAAGCGCTAATGCAGAGCTAACAACTCGCATAAAGTGTTTATCGGCAAACAATGGGAGAGGTAAATGCACTGTCAGAGTGCTTAATTTATGGCATAAAAGGAACGACAAACACTACACTATAAAGTACGAGAAATGCAGATGGACTATATGGATAGATATATAGATGAAGATACATACAGATAGACAGCTAGACAAAGACAAAGACAGAGAGAGGGAAAGGGAAATGGAAGTAGAGAGATAGAATGAAGGTAGAGAGGAAATACAAACACTTCAGCTAAACAATTCGCCAGAGGCAGACGGAAGTGAAATGCCAAAGAGAGCAAATGGCTAAAAAGAATAGGCAACAACAACAACAACAACAAGAAAAATTGCAAAAACAAAAGACAAAAAAAAGAAGAAGCAGCAGCAGAAAAATGAAGAGAAAAACAGGAAATCAGAACGTGAACAAAGTGAAAGCTTCCACGTAGAAGACAAAACGGAAATTCATTGCCAGACGCTTTAAGTGTGAGAAATTAGCGCATTGCCCAGACACATATACTAACACTCACACACACACACACACATTAACACTTAACAAGTCTTTGATAATTTTTAGTGTCATCGCAGACTCCACAAGTTCATAGACCTTCTCCATTTTTTTGGTGCTCGTGGGGAGAGGAGGCATTGCGGATGTTGCCCGCAAACGGGGCGTATGCGCAATATTTGTGCTTAAACGTATTTAATTTGCAACAATTTCCGCATCACATGTCCAACATGCCAGTGATTAAATTTCAATTTAAACACACACACACACATGCATACTCCTCACACACACACACACACACACACTTTGTTTATATTTAATTACAACTTATTAATATTTTTTTTCATTTTATTTTTAACTAATTACATAATTAAATTTGTTATTAATTAAATGCAGCGGGCGGCATGCATGTTGAATGCAGCATCACTTAAGCCTCAGCTCACACTACACACACACAAGCACACACAGAATGTCTGCTGGGAGTTTGACGTACTCACTGACTCACTAACTGATTGACTGACTGACTGACTGATAGACTGACTGAGTAACTAACTGTATGTCACACACGGCGATTTTAAACACACGGCAAGGATAACTGTTTAAAGCAAAACAGTCATACAGGCTCAACGTTGCGTCGCCCACTGTTGCCGCTGGATGCTGTGTGCTTTGTATTTATATATTATGGCCAATACAGCAAGCCGCTAACAGCTAACAGTTAGCAGTTAACAGCAACTGAATTACGCTCTCATACAATCTCTCTCTCTCTCGCTGTCTGTGTGTCTCTCGTAGTGCGCGCTAAACACAGCTCGAAATGAGCGTAAAAGTGTTTAACAGCAGCTTAACAGTGAGTGTGCTGTTAACACGCTGTTAACAGATGATGAATGTTGACTACGTCTTGGTGTGCGTGTGAGTGTGTGTGTGTGTGTATGGGTGGATGAGGCATGCAAATTGCATTAAAATGATTCAGTTTTGTGCAGCCATTTTTGAATGGGTCTTTGTGAAAATTGCATTTAAGGATGTGAATGTGGATGAGGATCAGGATGTGGATGTAGATGTAGATGAGGATGTGGGTGAGGATGAGGATGAGGATAAAGATGTGTGATGACGATGAGGATGGAAGCCTTTAGGCAGCCATTGAAAACGTTTCAAAATGTTAACATTGCGACAACAGTCAAAATGGAAAATGAAAAAAAAAAGCGAAACAAAAACGCTACGAAAAAAAAACATTGTATGAAATACCATAAGTCCTTAAAACCATATCCGGTGCCTACTCAACTGAGTCCCGCGTTGCCTGTAAATATGTAAATGTCCCGACACACTGTACATACACACACACACACATACTACATACACTACACATGCACACAGACACACATTACTTGACTGAGGCTGAGTGACAGGCGATGTGAAGCTGAAACAGAGGCTCTGCCAGAGACTTGTTAGACATGACAATGCGTGTTTGTGTCAGGATAACTGTCAACAGTTGACTGTTCGTTTGCCAATCTTCTGACTCCCACTACTTCTATATTTAGCTCTTCTCTCTCTCTCTTTGTATCACTCTCTTATTCTCTCTTTCTATCTGTTGGTTTTTATTTGCTTGAATTTTCTTACAGCTGCTAATTTCTTTTATAAATTTTCATATGCTACATTAACATAAACGAGTACACAACACGCACAACAAATACAACAAACATAACAAACACAACTCATGAATCGTAACCATCATTTTCACATTCATCAAGTGTGCCCTTTCTGACATAAAAGTGTGAGGTGGATGGGGGGAAGGGGGGGAAGGGGGGGAAGCAAGTCCTTACCATAAATATCATAAGAAATATGCATAAACATAAATTTCAACTAAAACATGCACGCAACAGTTGGCAGACAATATATCATATAATACCAAATGATATAGTATGATACGATGATATATATAATAAATATATAATATATATATAATATATATATAATACAAACATATATATATATATATATTTATGGCATAGATATGTCATGAATGTAAATAGGCTGGCAAATCGATACGTTTCCGGCCAACCAAAAGATGCTCAGCTTAACGGAAATCAATGTGTCTGTGCTTGTGCGTATATGTCTGTGTGTGTTTGTGTGTGTGGTAGTTGGTAAAGCAGATTGGTAGCAGCATTTGACATATGAAAAATGTCAATTGCCTATAATATATCCAGTTGCCACACTTGCCACATGCCACAGACAACAAACAAACAGCAATAGCAACGGAAGTGAAATATTCAATATGCTCTAATGTAACTCATAACAGCTGGACTTTTGCTTAGTTGGTTAAAGGACTAGGGGGAAAGGGATGGAGTGTTGTTTAGCAGCAGGAAATGGCAGGGGTAAATGGCAAAACATTATTTATGTTTACAATAATCAAGCTAAAACAAAATATTTGCCTTTAATTTAGCAATTTGATAAATAAATGTTATCTGTTTCTTTATCTCTCTCTCTCTCTCTCCGTCTCTCTATAAATAGAACAAAATTGCAATTAAATTAATTGTCAAAATGCTCTCAATACACTACAACGAAATGGGGCATAAATGATAACAGGTTAACAATAGATTTAAATAGCATTTAAAATTAAATTAGAATATAACAGCAGCTAAGTTAAAGCTATTTGTGTAACCTATCTTAAGATTCTTGTTTATCATAAGCAAAGTTGCGCCTTGAGTTATGCAACGCTTTTTGCTTGGTAGCGAATTGATTACAGACAAAAAGTTAAACAGATGGAATAAGCATATAATAGAGCTGCATATAGAGACTTTCTACATCTTTAGCTTCTTCTTCTTATTCGTCTTATACTTCTTCTTCTAGTACTAATTTTATCTCTTCTACTTCTTGTTCTCCTATATAGCAACTTTAGTTAGTTTGAACCATCATATTATACAGTTTCATATAGAACACTTTATATCTTCTTAAATTATTTACCTCTTTTATTTCTTTCCTGTTTTTCCTAGTCATTTTCTACCTCTCTTTCTTCTTCTTCTTCTTCTATAAACCATCCTTTGATTCATATCCCTAATCTGACCTTTAAGCTTACCTTTACAAAGCGTTAACTACAGGTTAAAACTCTCAAGCAAAACCAGTTATAGTCTCTCTCTCTCTTACTTTCGCTGCTTTTCCTTTCGCTTTTTGTTTCTGCTTAATTGAACTGTTGTTATTGTTAAGCTTTAGCCAAGTTAACACCTCCTGTTGGCTGTTATCCTTTTAGCGAGTATATTCACGTTTCGGTTTTATTATTAAAATTCCTTATTTGAAGCTTTTGTAGCCGCAACTCAGAAGCAACTTAACAAACCGCTTAGAATATACATATATACATCTATATATATACTAAGATATATATAAATATAGATATATATATTTATATACATTTTAGGTTGGTTTAGACTTAGCTGGAAAATTTAATAAAAGTGTCAAATTGACATTGTTTCATTTTATTAGCCCAAAGACTTGATATTTATTATGATTTTTGGCTCTAATCCGCTTTTTACTAATCTGCTGCTCCTGCTGCTTCTTCTTCGTGTTCTTCTTCTTCTAGTGCTGCTGCTTCTTCTAGCCTAGTAGCAGGCTGCTCCCAAAGGAAATGTCACAACAATAACAAAAAAAAAGTTATGCCATAAATATTAAAATGAATTGTTTAAAGATTGAAAGCTGGCCTTAAAAAAAGGCTTACAAATTAGCTAACTTTTACTAGATTTAACCTTTTCATTCCCACTCTCTATCACTCTCTCTCTCTCTCTTTAACCTTGTTTCATTCTCTCTGTTTTAAGCCATAAAAATGATTCATTTAATTGGACATGTGTTTCCTTTTATAAGCCTTAAACAAAAGTGTATAAGGGCAAAGGATTGTTGCCTTAAGTTTATGCAAATTAAATAACAATTAAAAATTCTAAAGGACAGCTTGCTTTCTATGTGTGTATGTGTGTAATGGTGCGTGCATATGTTTGTGCATGTATAGGTGTGAATAGGTGTGAATATGACACTTGGGGGCGAGGTCAGCTTTTGGCACACAGCTCACAGGGTCTCCAAATGCAAATGTCTTATATAAATATCTAAAATGATAAAGTGCGACAATATCTGCCATAAGATATAAACCTTTCTTGCTCATACCCATACTCTCTGTCTCCCTCTCACTCTAACTCACTTGCTTTAGCTGCCCTTAAGCCTTACTTTATGTAAATTTGACAGCAAATGTCATCGCCTGCAGCTGTGTCTGCTGCAACTGCTGCTGCTTTTGCTATTGCTGTTGTAGACAAGTTGCAGCTTGTGTTTTACTTTAGGCCAATTTACTTAGGGACCAGCTTAACAAAGAAGTGGATTTTAATTGAATTAACATGGCTAACTGAGTTGAAGATGGCTTAAATCAAAGCACAACAAAAACAAAACTTTTGCTTTCAGCTTTCGGCTTTCAATTTAATGAATTCATTGGCCATTCAACAATTGGCAATTGTTTTCAATTATTATGGCACTTTTTATGGCACATTATGGCACATTAAGTGCAATAATCGATTAAATATCGAATATAATTGCAATTTATACACATTTTATATACAAAATTCTCCAAGAGAAATAAGTTTTTCTTTCTCTTTTTGTACTGCTCCAAATGGAGTGTTAAAATTGTGCAAAACTTTTTGGCCCCTAAAGAGTTGACAAACAAATTCAAATACGTATGTATATATACATACACGCATATACATATATATACATACATACATATATATATATATATAAATATATACATATATAGTATACTGTATAGCGAAAGTTGTGCAATACAAAGAAGGCAAATGGAACCCAGTTGTATCACAAAAATGAACTGTAAAACTTTCAACGATTTTTTCCCCCCTTTTTCTTTGCTCTCTCTTTCTGCTAACAAAAGGCATTTTTATCATACTCTTTGTTGTTGTTGTTTTGATGCTGTGAAAAACTTTTCCAACGCCTGCAAAATGACCCACAATGAGCCTGATTATAGAAATATATATAAAGAGAACTACCAAATAGTTGTGGGAGAGAGAAACTGATAGATAGAGAGAGAGTGAGAATGTGAGCGCATTTGTAAGAGATAAAATGTATATTAAATATGTAAACTTGAAATCAAAACCATTTGCGCTTTTCTTTATTTTCATTTCTTCTTTTTTTAATTACGCAAAAGGACAACTATAATTGCAATTTGAGAGGGAAAAATGGTTGGGAAAATGTATAGGAAAAGTTTGACTTGACTTGCTGCAATTAGAAATTGCAACAAGGAATATATATATATATAACAGCAACAGAAGTAAGATTCAACTAACAAGAAGGAAAGAGTGATAGGGGGAGGTAGTACGAAAGGTAAAGGTAAAGTAGTTGCACTTGGCTATTAAATGTATAAAAGGACATAGTAGCAAAAGGACTCTCACGCCATGAAAGATTACTAAAAGCAATTTGAAAACAACAGTAGAAAATGTAGCAGAAGTAAGGCAGATGGAGATGGAAATGAAGATAGAGATGGAGAAGAAGAGATGAAGTATAGCTCACAGTTAGAGGTAAAAAGGTAACTATAGACAAAATGCAAAAGTTGCCAGTTGGCTCTTACCAGTTACCATTTTAGCATTTTGCCATCTTACCATTTTACCTTTTACCTTTCGCCTTTTACCTTTAGCCGTTGTTGTTGTTGTTGTTGTTGTTGTTGTTGTTGTTGTTGTTATTGTTGTTGTTGTTATTGTTGTTATTGCCATTGCCGGTGCCTGTGCTGTTGCCAAGGCAATTATGAGGGAGGACAGCGAGCTGCCAAGTGGCCAAGTAGCATAGCATTTGCCTCAAAAGACATTGGCATCATCTCTGGTAATGTCAGCGTCAGCTTCAGCATCAGCTTCAGCGTCAGCATCTTATCAGCCATATCAGCCCTAGGCAAATGCTTCTTCAGTTACTGCACCAGGCAGCGAGAGAAAGACAGAGAGAGTGAGTTAGGTAGTGCGGAGAGAGAGAGCTGCTATAAAAGAATCGAGAATATATAATGAGAGGATATCAAATTATGGATAAATAACATAGATGAATGGATAGATAGATGAATATATGGATGGATGGATAGATAGATGAATGTATAAATAGATAGATGAATGAATAGATATATAATAATAAATAAAAGATAAAAATTATAGATAAATGGATAGATGAATGAAGAGATGAGTAGATAGATGAATAGATAGATGGATAGATAGATGGATAAATAGGTAGATAAATAGATAGATGAATACATATATTAATAGATACATAGATAGATGGATAGATAGATAAATGAATGAATAAATAGATGGCTAGATATATGGGTAAATAGATGAATAGATAGATAAATATTGATAGATAGAAATTGAGATATAGATAAATGAATGAATGAATAGTTGGATGAATAAATGAAGAGGTAGATAAATAAATAAATGGATATTTAGATATATGGTTGAATAAATAGATAGATTAATAGATAAATGGATAGATAGATAAATTAATGAATGAATAGATAGATGGATGATAAGATGAATAAAAAGATAAATATGGATAGATAGAAAGGAATACATAGATGGATGAATGAATGAATAGATGGATAGATGATTAGATATATAAATGCATAGTTGAATAGATAAAGGAAATAGAAGATGGATGGATTGAGCCTTGAATAGACTTACTTCCAGAAATTGTGAGAGAGAAAGGGGAAGAAGGAAGAGCTTTTGAAGTTTGTTAAAGAAGAACAGAGGCAGCAAACAGAAAGTAGAAAGTAAGTAGATCCTTAGGGAAGCTCTCAACAAACTCAGAAAGTTTTGGAGCAACCCTCGTCACTCGCTTAGCATAAAACAATGCGTTAGTTTGTGCACTTTGAGAAGTTTATTAAAGTGCAAGCTAAGCGCACCTGCGGCATGCAACATTTGACGATATCCTTAGTCCAGCTAAGGATGCAGCAAGAGTAGAAGCAGCAGCAGCATCAGTATCAGCAGCAGCAGCAGCTTCTGCCTAGACCATAACTCAATTCCCAGAGAGAATATACATTCGAATTACTTTTCACACTCACTCCCACTCAGTCCCTCTCTTTCTCTCTCTCTCTCTGGCTCTCTTTTGTAGTGTAGATCCTGGATAATGAAATATGCAGTGAATGCAATTAAAATGCTGCCAGTCGACACTCGAAAGGATAATAATAAAAATAATAATAATAAAAATGCCAGTCAAATGAGCAAACCACAACAGAGGAACCTTTTTTATATGTATATGTATGTGTGTATATATATATGTATATATGTGTGTATATATTACAGTTACACGTGCGCTTTAATCCCTTACGTATCCTTAATGAAGGGTCCATAAGCAAATAAACACAACAAGTAGAAAAAAATTAAAGGAGCAACAAAAAATTTAGGAGCAATCTGCCAGCACCGCAATTACCTTATTTAAACAAGGACCTTCGGACTTGAATTCAACTGTATTTACTTAGCATTAACGGATTTACATTTAAATTAAGCAAAAATGTCCTTTTTCTCCGTATATATATATATATATATATATATATAGTATGCATGCCTGCTAATCATTATTGGCAGCTAATCAAAAAAGGATATACTGTTTGCTCTGCTAGTCCTTATTTTATGGCCAATAAATCTGTGTAAGAATGTCACAAATACTCGTAAAAAAAGAAACGCCAATTGAAAATAACTTGGCTAAAAGAGACCAAATAACAAAAAAAGCAAAAAAAGGCAACTTATGCTGGTCTTACGACTGTTAACAACAAGGATTAACAAGAAAGTTACGCCAGAATTAGATTGTTTTTTCCCCTAACAAAATTCAATACAAACAACGCTTAATTTATGTCTACAAATGGGATTCTGTTTATTTGTATGTGTGTGGATGTATATATGAGTGTATAGGTGTATCTGTGTGTGCAATATATATATAAATATATATATGTATGTGTTTCTGTCTGTGTACAATTGCTTTGCCTGCGGGAGTTCTCTTTATGTCAAATCCAGGTGAAATTTTCCTTTTGTTTCCCTTAATTAAATGCAATTAAATTAACAAAAAGTGCAGCAAATTTTAATTAAGTTTTAATTAAGTTGACGCCATTTTTCAATTGTCAATTGTATAAATGAAATTAAATT
Source organism: Zygothrica quintamaculata (assembly GCA_037044455.1). Classification (NCBI taxonomy): domain Eukaryota; kingdom Metazoa; phylum Arthropoda; class Insecta; order Diptera; family Drosophilidae; genus Zygothrica; species Zygothrica quintamaculata. The sequence goes on from JBAMBS010000500.1 coordinate 154,608, forward strand.
GCAATTATGTTGCATTTTTTTATTTTCAACTGATGATAATTGAATAGATTGAAGCATTGCGTATACGCCGCGTGTGTCAATTGCCCTGCAGCAACTATTTGTACGTTGTTATTTATAATTGTATGTGTTTATCTGTGTCTGTGTGTGTGTGAGTAAATGAGTGTGTGTATGAGTAAATGAGTGTGTGTGTGGTTTATGCTTGTTTGTAATAAGAGCAGAACAAGCTAATTGATAGCAAAACAAGTAAATAATTGCATGATATTATTGCAGCCGCTGCATGTGCTGCCACAATGCATATCCTTTGGCATAGCTCAAAGGGATATACTATCCACTCTCTCTCCCTCTCTCTCTCTTACTCCCTCCCATACACTCTTCCTCTCTATCTCTTTTCAATGGAGAGCGTTGACTGTCAACAACTGTAGAGCTTTACTGGCGGCTAATAAACAACTCGCTGATTCAATTAATTCTACCCCATGCAATCTCGCCCCATCTTGTGCCTCTTCCCCTCTATTGGCCTTCTACTGATTGCTAGCTTGTTGACGTTTATGACAATGCTGCGAAATGATGGTAGCTGCAAGTGAAACATTGCAACAGTAGAATAACTGCTGCAGCTGCAACTGCTGCTGCAACTGCAATTGGCCATGTGCAAGCAGCTTAAATAAAGAAAACTATACGCTGAATGCATGCATGTGCTATGCGGTATGCGGTATATGGCATGTAGCATGTGGTATGTGCCAGGCAAGCAAATAAGCAAAAAAAAAGCAGTAAAAACAGAAGGAAACAACTTCGATAAATTGCAAGTGCGTAAATAAAAGCAAAGAAAATGCAACTGCAGCAATCACAGCGCGGAATTGTGTCAACAACTGCAAATGCCGCTGCCAACCATGAAAAGTACTTTTAGCCACAGCACCACCCAAGCACCACCCACATGATACACTATATGTCATTTATATGATACTCCATAAAGATATATATAAATATATATGTAAAGTATATATACATATATATGGTATATATATATCTGTTTATACTTTAGTCCTATGTCCTGTATCTCTGTGTGTGTGTAACGTTTCGTCAAGTGCTTGCCGCCACGCAGCGTTTGTCGCAGCTCAGCCTCATTATGATGCGGCAACGGACATTGCAACTGTCACAGCAGTTGCTTTCAGCACTCGTCTAAAGCCCTTAAGGCAGCCGACTGCAATAACTGCTGACTGGAACAGATTAAGCCAGGCCAAGTGACGCGCTGTGCCCCTCAAAGCTGATCGACTGGAAGATATCCTGGCAAGGAGAGGAGTTCAAAGAGTAGAGAGAACTAGAGGAAAGGTAAAAGGATGGGCATGTTTATTAATGAGAAATGTTAGCTAAAGGTGTCTAAAGTTTATGGCTGATATGCCTATTTGAGAGAGCTACGTGGTTATCCTTTGGCCTGAAAGAAAGTTACCCATACAAAAGCTGCTTTCTTGCAGAGCTAAAGACTGCGAGAAAGGACTGCAGCAAGGATCACAAGTATCTAATACTAGGGCAAGGCAGTATGCTTAAATTAATTCTCCTATAAGGTCAAAATAGCACTGCTATTTTTACCCTTTGAAATATCCTTGAGTTTTATATCCTTCGGCTCAAACAAAAATTGAAATTAATCTATGAAATTTCTCTTTGCTTTCCTTTATTTTAATATTTCAACTTTCAACTTAAGCCAATCAATTATCTAATAAAAGAAAGCCTTTCAGTCTATAAGCTGCTGTGCTATATTATTGCAAATTTTGCTGCTCAAAGGATTTATTTTATATATATATATATATATATATCCATATATTTATCTTTATACAACTTTAATAACTATAAAAGGAAAATTTCTGTCTTAAAATCATTTAAAAATTTTATGAAATTGTCAAAATAAACAAAAGATTTCATTTCGATACACTTACTAAATTATATGCTACTGACAGTAGTTCCAGTTACACAAACACACACACACTTACACACATATACAGGCATAGACTACATACAGTTACAGAAATTGTATTGTTTTGTTTTGTTGATATCCATTTCAAATGTTTGTCCTTTTACCCATTTGCAGGACAAACCAACTACGGACTACTGTTAACTGTTGACTAACCATAGACATATACCCACACTTACACACACGCACACATATACACCCACATGTATATGTATAGATAGACAGGATAAAAACAATTTTCAGTCAACCATCCAGTTAAATAATTGCTTTTCAGCTTAGTGAAACATACAATGAGAGTAGATGAGAGTGGGACAAAGAGAAAGGGGCAGAGATAAGAGAGAAAGTGTAGTGAAAGCTGCAACAGTCGCTTGTCAGTTAAATAAATGAAAAGTGTAAATAATAAAAAATACGGTGTGTGTGTGTGTGTTTGTGTAAAATCCTTGTATTGAATTTCTGAACAAAAGCAAATGTTGATTTTAAGCCAAAAACATGTAAATAAAAGGCCAACAAATTGCCGTTAGCTAAGCGCCAAAATGTATGAATAAACAGCAGCAACAAATAACAATAACTATAAATAATAAAATACATTTTTTAAATATTTTTTATAACAATTTTATTTCAATTTTTTGCAATTGGATTTTCAAATAGTTTTTGTTTATTTCGTTTTGCGATGAAAAATTGAAATAGAAATTCGTTTTTTTTTCTTTTACTTTTTCAACCTTTATAAGCCAAAAAGTCACATCAATTTAGACATGATTTTTTTTGGATTTTTTTTCGTTTTTTGCCATCCACACTAACAGTTCAATTTATAGCTGTTAGCCAAGTCACTAGAGTTGGCCAAGCTAGTCGTAAATTTTAGCTGACAAAACTAAAGTTCGTCGGGAAAGTTCAAGCTGACTGTCGAGACACACTTCTAAGCTTAATTGATTGATTGATGAATGGATGAGTGCATAGTTGTATGTATTGCAGCAAGCAGATGCTACAGCACACACACACACATACTATTACATATATACACTCACACACAGACATTAAAGTCAAGCAAAACTTTTGCACAATTTGATACACATTTAAACTTTAATTAAACCTTACAAATATATACAATATGACTACTGTTTTGCCACGCCCACATGCCTCTTTTTTTGTCAACAGCTTAAATTTTGCATTAAGACTTTATTTTACCCCCTGACTAACTGTTAACTGACTTGCGGCTATTTTAACCACATTCCGTATTCATCTAGACAGTAGCCAAAAAAAAAAAAATGAAAAAGAAAACAAAAAGGCAAACTAAATTGAGTTAAAAGCGAAAAAAGGGCCAACAAAAGTTACCCAACTTAAGATACAAATATGCAAATAGACACTTGACAATCCAGTCAACCCATAATATAGAATGGTAAGAGCATAAGACTTGGCCAAAAACGAAATCCTATTAAAATTCAATTGCCTGTAAATGAATTGAAACTGAAACTGAGGCTGAAACTGAAACTGAAACTGAGAGCAGTTCTAACTTGGCTTTTAAGATAGGGTCAACGGATGTTGTTTGTCACTTAATTAAGGTTAATGTGAGCACACGACGAAGGCTATATATATATATATATATATAACTGACACATTGACTGACTGACTGAATGACAGTTGGGATTAAGTTTGAATTTGTAAACAAGTTTCATGCGTAATTTAATTTCCAATGAAAATTTCCTCTCGACCAGCTGTGGGTAACATTTATTGCATTTGACTTGGTGTGGAGGCGGGTGGAGGGGGCGTGTATATTAAGAGGGGCAGACGTTGGGCTTAAGTTGTTAACCAAACAATTGTATACAGGCTTATAGCACAGCAGCAAAAATGTTCAAAATGTTGTGCGACAAAAACAAGTTTATTTAATTATATATGTAGAATTTAACGCCTAAAAGCAACATGCAACGTATAAACATGCAACATGCTGTGTGGCCCATATACACTATATTTGTGTGTGTGTGTGTGTGTGGCATGTGTTACTAATGTGTCTGTATGTTTGGCTAACAAAATGGCCTTAAATCAATTGCCAAAGAACTCAATTCAACCGACTGTAAAATTATTTTAAAGTTCTCTCGCTGGCAGCAACAACAAATTTAATTATGGCCACAACTCAAACAAATGGCTCTAACTAAGCATTTACCAACTTTTGACTGCCAAACACACACACACACACACATACACACACATCTACATATATAAACACACAGACACATTCAATACACACAGATACAAACAAAAGTTTTGCAAACCCGTTGGAATATATGCGCATATCTAATGTTGATTGTTGCATGTCGCCAGTTTTCATGCCACATTTTGTGGCACAACGTTATGCGTTTATTTACCTCCCCTCCTCTTCCTCCCAACCACACACACACTCTTACAACAAAAATACCATCCTGCTTATGCAACGCTTAACTGCAAATTCAAATCATATTTTCAACCACATTAAAGACATAATAAGTACGTAACCCTTTTTCAATTGGGGTATACACAACTAGAATTAGGCACAGCTGCTGCTTTATTATATGAAACTGTAGCAGTTTCCCTTTTAAGTAAGAAAAAGAGTTGCTTTGTATCTATATGCTGTATCTTATATGTATTATACTGGGCTATACACGACTGCAGCCTAAAAATCATCAGCACTTTCTTCCAGAAAGAACTCTCATAAAGGACTCTCGATTGGACATTAAGGAGTTAGTTTATATCTATATGGTCATCCATCCCTTTCTTAATATCCTTTATTATTCGACTTAAATTGGCTTGATTGGGGTATACACGACTGCAGCTGCTTCCTTACTATGAATCTGCAGCAGTCTCTACTACCAAAAAGTCTCCTAAAGCATTTCCAACTGGTCAGGCAATGAGTTGCTCTATATACATTGATTGTTGTGATTATATTTCAGTATATTTTCACATCCTTTATTATGATTGTAACTATCTAGGGTTGAGGCTTTATTATAGCTGTCAGTTGAGGCCTTTCTGACCATAGAATGCTTCTACTATCATGATGCGTTTTCTTCGGAACAAAAGTCCTTTTCATTAAGAGCGACAGAACAAAGCCGAATAAAAACAACATCAATGATCTTTTGGACTAACAATTAGTCATTTCCACATGCCTTAGCTTAGACATGGAGTAACTGTCCAGCATCTGTCTAATCATATTGTTATTTATATATTTATTTCAAAGATTAGACAGCCTTGAAAAGAAAGTCAAGCAGCTCTTAACCAGGCTTATACTTACCTGCAAATCCCTTTAAGCACTTTGACGACCTAGAAGAACCTCTTCACACCCCACTTATACTTACTTTTATATCCTTTATATAATTAATAACAAGTGATTTTCATTTTATTTAAAGCATTTAAGTTTTATTTGAAACATTTCTAAGATATTTTCTTCATAGTTTTTTTTTATAGTATAATAGTTAATGCCAGGAGCTTAACATAAAAGCATAATTATATATCAATAACTGAATCATCACAAAATTATAATAAAATTAAAGTAATTAAAAAAAATAAACAAAATTATTAATAATAATTCTAAAAATCACAAAATGCATTTCAATATTATGTGTGTAGAGGTGTGTGTGTGTGTGTGTGTATGATAGATCCTTAGGAATTGTAGTTTCAAGCAGTTCACAT